>JARQTG010000380.1:787929-1143408 GCA_030142615.1 Syrista parreyssii
AAATATAAATATATATATATATATATATATATATATATATATATATATATATATATATCATTTCAAATAATGAAACATTAAAGTACTGCAAGATTCCACGTGACCAAGTTCGAGTTTTCTATTGGAAGAGGGTAAAGATCGGTGAGCAGCCACGTGGAATATTGCAGATGTCTATCGCGGCCAGTTCGCTACTTCAGAATTAAGTGGACCGCGTTACGTATTACGTATACGGAATGCGCGCTCGGCAGAACGTAATACATAGCCTTGGAAAGTCCGCTTGCACTATGGAACTGTAGGTACGACGAGTAAAACAGTTGCCGATCACGATAAAATAATGCTGTACTACAAAAAGAAGCACGCCCTATTGACCTTCTATACTACAGCCTATGGGGGCATGGGAAGATGAGGGATCCTAAAGATATTAAGAAAAAAAAAAAACCAGTTGCGTATACAGTAACGGTTAGTAACGTTACGGCGTAAAGTAACGGCGATAGAATTGAAAAACTATTGCAATATATTCTCAATCTCCCTAGGCTTCGTTGCTGTGACATTCCTAATAAAATTTCCCAATATATTCCCCGTGCAAAATTCAACTGTCTCGGTGACAGAAAACCATGTCGGCAAATGTAAATGCATATCACCAATTCTACAGCAAATACCATGCATGCTTATGAAGAATGACGAGCCACGTAAATTGTCACGTTAAAGAAATTCATTCTATCAGTCCTATCAATTGCCTAGAATCCAACAAAAAATAGACTCTCCCAACACGAGGTACGTCAGCGTAAGTAACGGTGATTGGAAAGCCCAAGGGATGTAAGACCGTAAAAAGAGTAGGGAGGGAGGGCAGAGGTGTATATAATAAAAATGGAGTGCAGCTTACAAGAGAACCCTACGATAAAAATTGGGACATTTTTCTCTAAAAAAAAAAAAAAAAAAAGATAAAAAGAATATCCTGCGCCCCCTCGATACACGTTTTACTGGCTTCTCCTCGTAACTCCTGTTACATCAGAGGCACCCCGGTTCCTTTTTCCAAAAGCCCTGTGACAGTTTTCTACCCTATATTCACTTTTTTCTTTTTTTATCCCACTCTGTGTTGTCGTTACACTGCAGGGTAGGTACCTGCCCCATTCGAATCCTCCCTCGAAGCCACACGGGACGTCTTTACGCTCGGACGCCCCTGGAGAATGAAACGCCCTATAGAACGCACGCATGGACCTAAGTTCGTATACGCACACATACGACTCTTCTAATCTCGTCCAAGATTATCAACACGAGTGAAGTCGAACGCTAACTAGATCTTAATGCGATGCACGTTAAATGACATTAAACGTACCAGCTGACTACGTACGAGCAATAGAGGGAACGAGCGTACATTACTATATAGTATATATTTATTAATACAGTTATATGTGTGTGTATACATGGTGGATAATAAATTTGAAAAAAATAAAAAAAATAAGATAACATTTAAAAAATAATATTTTATGTATTCAAAAGTACCAGTGCATTTATCAAATTTTCAATCATTATGTAATTTGGTGTTCACCACTGTGCGTAGGCAACCATTGTGTCCACAGCTGCAGGCATAAATCCGTTGGAAGATAATAGCACGCGATTAAAGTCAAATTTCTGGAAGACTGCTCTTGATATATGCTAAAGTAATAGTGAATATTGATCAGGTGCTTTGCGCTGTCGACCGCACGTAATTATACATTGGAAATGTCTTTCCAATAAGACGGATAAATCCTTTAAGGTTACGAGACATTATTAGCTATTTTAAATTGTTGTATATCAACTGCAAAGATCGAACGAAACTCAAATTACTGTTTCTGTTCGACGTATCGTGACAAGTGTAGTTAATGTGTATGTAAATAGTAATAATAACAACCCTGTAAATGCAATGTAACGTGTAGCAGTGTTAATTGTAAAATATGTTAGTTGTAATTTTACAATCCTATACGTAACGTTGATGTAGAGCGATGCACGCTGGGTAATCAATATAAAACTCATACATGTCTTACGAACTATATTATATTTTCTCTATATTTAAACCTCGTTCGTACGTGAAATATATTATACAGGGATAATTTCCTCGTGGTTTACCGTTATTACAGAAAATATTTCATTTTCATTCGTTTAATTATTCAACGAAGAAATTTCAATGAAATCACGACTGAGGCGAGGTCAGCGTATCAAAAATCAAATTTCATCCAGGGATTCTCCTACTTGACCCTTTGGAATATCGTTTTAGACTCGGTTACGGTTTCACCGTGGCGACTAGGTGAGATGAAGGGTCTCGTATGTATAGTGCAGGATTACACGTCGATTACGCGGCTTAATTTTACACTCGCACCGGCGCAACCCTTTGTGGGCCCAGTCTATGGTTTTACAATCAGTCAGCCGTGCTGTGACATGCTCAAGGGGTTAGAATGCGGGACGGCCGATTGGCTGTGGCCCTTTTTTTTGACAAAAGCGGATTACCATCTCTTTTTCATTTTCAGTTTCTATTTCTATATTTCTCTCTCCCTCTAAGCACCCTCTCTCATTGGCACGCGTATAGGTACTATTAGTTTTCTTACGATTAGACCAGCTCAGAGTACACTGGGGATGATTATGAACTGTCATTATCAATGATTGATGATCAACACTCAATTGATTTTCCCGGTGTTCTGTATACGCGTACACATAAACGACGAACGGGGAGAAAAGTTTCAAAAAAAATGTCACCCCTTTTGCAGATCTCGGTTTCACGGATTTTTCATTTTACATTACCTCCCTTCTCTTCCAGCTGTAAAGCAGCCCTTAACGGTACAAAAATTTAGCGCGTCACTGTTTACACCGCAAGACAAAAAAAAGTGCCCGACAGCCCCTTATGTGGGGATGAAAAAAAGGGCTGTCTACAGAAACTGCCTACTTCATTACGTATATAAACTTAAGCATTATTTTCATAGCATTTGAAAATCATCCCTGAGTGAACCCCAAGAATATTACAGTCGTTAGATTCGTAGGTGAAATGATTAAGGAAAAAATTGTCAATTAAATTTTTGTTAATTAGCAGGTAAGCAAAATTTTTTAATTATACTTATAGAACTGGCAGTAATACCAACGTAACAGAAAATTACATAGTGAGTACCTAGGGTGGTACTTACAGCGTACTTAGAGGAGCCCCGATACTGGTTGCGCCTATTTCCATCCCTATCGGGCGAGCAACCCCAATCCAAAGGTGCCCCCAGCTTTCTTTTTTCTCCATTTTGCTATGAATGATGATGTATGGATGTTGGCTGGGTGCTAGGGGCTCGCTAAAGGGTTCCATTGTTGTAGCATCCCCCCAACGTACGAAACAACCCTCTCACCCCTCACTGGACCTCTCTCACACATGCAAGTGCATTCATACACAAATACACATAAGGACAAGCACAAACGTATCTAAGGGTTGAAGGAGAGTCGCTCACGTGAAATATTACCAGCGAGTAACAAACTGCACCCTGCACCCTGTATATACTGTTAATTTTATGCCCGATTTTTTAACCCACTCCAACCTAACCCACCACGCCGCCCTTATTTCTGGTCCTCCTTGCCACCCTTCCTAGTGCACACCTTCCACCTTGGACCCAGCGCCCTTTGACCCTCTCCCGGACTGAGCTAAGAGTGCAAACCCTCAGACTCGAATATAAAATTTTGTATCAATTAATACCCTAAAAAATATTTCTGACTCGTATTAATTAATTTTCAACCCTAATTCGGCATTTAATAAAAATGAATTCGCAAAACGCAGTAAGAACACAGACGATCCGAATACAAGAAAAAAGAGCATGACGCGTACACGTACAGAAACAAAAGCAAGTAAAAAATATGCAAAGTAAATATTAGAAGGGTTCGTCCCTTCTATGAATGCCAAGAAAGGAATGCAGTCTGGTGCTGCTAGGCAAATTCGTAATTCGATCGGATATCGGAGTAAAGATAGATGACATAGGTAGACACGTATATACAGGGTGTTCCGAAAATTATTCCCGTACAGATAACTGATATAGGATACCAAGCGTGTTAAACAGTCACCCTGTACTTATACAGAAAAAGGACTACGAACTGGTAGGATAAGTACGTGGAAACGGTACAATGATGTATCAACCCTTAAATTCCGCGAGAACAAAGGGGTAACCGCAATTAATAGGGCCTGAAATCAGACACCACCTTCAGGACGTAGCATAGCCTGCAATGACGAGAACCTACCCATAGTCACTCGTTGGACATAGGACCCCGTGATGGGCATCATCGTAATATGCAAATCCGATCGGACACGGTTTTAGAAATTCGCCACGGCCCTTCTCTGATCTCAACAAAGCATGACTCTGCGAACAATAGGAAATAATAAACCGTGATAAATAGCCAAGCAAATACACGACAATCGAGTATATATCCCTGGGCCCTATGGGACCTACAGGGATCCCTGGACCTTCCTTATACCAGGTGTACCCACATACTCCCGTGCATGTGTATGTATGTACATAGGTACGTAATAGAGGCAGATAGAAACATGTCCCGTGTGTAAATGTCTGTGCGTGATATTTCGATTCGAGAATAAATAAAATGTGCAAATAGTAAATAAGGCAGGAAAAAGGACGAAAGGGCGGAGGGAGAGGGAGGATGAATTTTTGAAAAATATGGGGTGCATTGATAAACCCTCGGGATTGGTCGACTCGTCTTCGTTTGCATGTTTATACATATATATGGGATGGGGTGAGTGTGTGCGTCTATTTATTCGCTCTTAATTTGTCAGCCTAGGGGTTATTGGCTTGACGTGTAAATAAAGGGTGGTTTCTGGTATACGTTCAAAAATCCTATTTTAATTCATCATCGTCACGAATTTCACTAGTAGAATGAACAGCAATCACGTGTAGCTTCAATTGGATTATGAGATTTAACTGTTTTGAGTTATTTTTTGAAAAATCTTTTATCGACACACATTACAAATTTTCTATACTTGTACCGTGTTGCTCGAGGGTTGTTAGCCCTTAATAAAAAGAACGAGAAATGGTCTGCGGGGACAGATTGAAGGGCGTGCAAATAATAAATCAGTCTTTTGTCTTAACCACCCTACCCCAGTGAAGGAAATAAGAAAAGAATATATGTAGGTAGCATGGGGAGAGGGGGGGTTGAAAAAAAAATAAAACCCAGTGAAAACGACCGTTGGAAATCTCGCGAGAAATGACGCGTTCGTTCATTAATAATAGTACAGCAAACAAGTACAGCTGCCATACTAAAACCCTATACACATAAAAATATACATAAAACATTGAAAAATGTGTAATGAATTAAAAACCACGACTTACTCAGATCAATCATAAATCTTACAAACATCCCTAATAGCAGTACAAAAAATATTAAAAAAAAACTTGAACTTTTCTGAAGTTCCCAAATAATTCAAAAATCCTATTTTTTTCGCGCCTTATCTATTACGCAAGAATTCAATTCTCCCTAGACAAGGTATCTTGTTTCTCAAGCTTAATTCTCCTCGTCCCTCCACCAGTTACATACCCTTCACCACCAGGGACTGTTAAAGCATTAAGGGCACATTTAATCGTCGAGCGAGGGAGATGAAAAGTGAAAGTGGGAAAGAGCGAGAGAGAGAGAGAAAGACAGATAGCCATTCCATATCCTTAAAGTGTCGCATAGGAGTCGCAGCTTTAATAATCACGTTGACGGACCCTTTATGCGATACAAGGGGTTAAGCAGTGCGTCCTATTGGAAATGATTCGAATTAATGACTCGGCGGACGAGCCGAGAGACACACAGCGACATAGAAGCGGATAAACGAGGAACTACGAATGATCCCAAAGGAGTTCACACATGTACGCACAATCTAGGGCTCTAACGAGCATCTATTCCAGGATGTATTTTTCTCTTGGCAAGGGATGAATTTACTATGCCTCATGCAATTACTATACGACCACATTAAGTAAACGTAAATTCGTAAAGTCTTCTATCCTTTTTTTTTGTATTCTCAATAAATCCTGGGATACTTGAAGCTCAAGAAACATTTTTACCACACGTTTGCTAATCAAGATTAATAATTTTTTTGACGCTCCACCAGACGAGATAAAAATAAAAATAGAGGATGCATTTTATCTATGAGGCATTAACTATGAGAACAGCCAGTCGTTATTCATTAGAGAATCTTTGCCCTTTGACATTAACGTCTTTGAGATAGACGTTTCTATTTCTTGTATCTTCTAATATATATATACCACGTATGTACCTAATCAAAAGATACGTGCATGTAGTAAAGCAATGTCCCTACATACTCTTCTCCCTCCATTTACTTTAGATCGTTCATCACTACTCACTTGTATCACTTGACTATTTCATATAGATATATGCCTATATGTTTGTCTGCTCTCAGTATGCATATAAGGTACACGCGTCAGACCAGGTCTATGCAGTTACGATTAAGATTCACTGTAAGGAATATTGTTCGTACTATCACTACTATGTAAAAGCACAGGATTATTTTGACTTGAATACACAAGACAATAAAAGCACAATTAACTATTACAACCGATATATTTATTTTAAAAAAAGTTCAAAAATTGCTCGATTAAATAATTTTATTTCTAGCAAATTTTTCACTGATAATCATTCCCACGCTATGTCCCTTTTATATATAATATTTCAAGTAGCTATTTGAAGAAAAAATAATGATTTTATATGTACAGCACAAATATCTAAAATTTCAGTCTAACGCAAATATCGATACAGGTCATCACACGTGTCCTCAAATTTATCTTGGAGTGCAGTAGATGAGCGAAGTGCGACATGATGAAGTAAGAGAAAACAAATGAAAGGCAAAGTGTAAACAATAGAATTCTATCAGTGCAAAGGTGACAAATGTAATTGCGCTGGCGCGGGTCAATAGTCAGCTGCCGCCATAGCCATAGCCGCTACTACCACGTTGCTTGGCGACGACTCCGGAGTAGACTCTGTTTCTCTTTCTTTCTCTCTCTCTCTCTCTCTCTCTCTCTCTCTCCCTCTTTCTCTTCCTCTATCTTATTCACTCACTCGATCTCTTTCTCTCTCTCTCTCTCTCTCACTCTTATCTCGGACTGGGAGGCTTCGGTGCTTCAGGGCTCTTACACTCCGTCTCGGCATCCCAGATCGTCGTCGACCTTCCCTACGTCTACCCGCCACTACTAGTCTTCGTTTGCTGATTCTGAAGACACGTGGTGATTCCAATTGAAGAAATATCAGCATTCGGTAAGGATTTATTAAGTGATTGACAAAAAGGGGATACATTGATTAATGTTAATTTCGTATTTATTTTTGTTAACTTATGAAATTATGATTCTTCGAGGGAAACAGCTGATTTGACATTTGACAGCACCTGTGTGATTGACACTAGTGAATTTTTGAGATCATGTCATAAACAGCCAATGGGGTTTGACAGTTAATTTTTTAATGAAAAATATCAGGGCACACCGTGTATACGCGAGGTTTGTTTTGATCTGTGTTGTAATTGTTACTGCGACGCATTTGCTATGAGAGTTTGCAGATTTGCAAATTCCTTAGGCAATTTTACAATGATCGAATTTGCTGCGCGTCAAACCTATTTCATATTCAAAACCACTTTCGTATGCATCGACCATTATTCTCACCAATCATCGTGAATTAGCTGCGATTTCCTACGTGCGGAACACGCCCAGCCTTGTACTCTTTGACAATGTATATAGGAAATGTTATAAGGACTAGCCTCAATGAATACATGTACCGTTAGCGTATGAAAAGGGATCTGCGATAAACAATATGTTGTTTTCCTACTTTTTAGCGAAAATTCAAACCGTGAAAAACGCAATTCAAAGCGCATAGGAGAATATGCGACGAAGATCGAAGAATTTTCAAAAATCCGAAGAATCCAAACTAGAAGATAAATCCCGTCACATGAGTCGGGAAGAATCGAAAATATGTTCCTGGCGTGAATCTTTGCCGAGTAAAGAAACACTGCTTGACAATTTTGAAAAAATCAGTGGCTTCTCAATCTACGATCTTACTAGTTTCGAAAAATTCGTACGTCTACTATACAGACCTACGGATCCCGCGAGTTTAGGTATAGCCCGAGCCCTCTTCGGTGAGTAAGAAAAAAATATATTTAATGTTAAAAAAAATTGTGTACTTTTAATCCCACTCAAAAGTACTGTTTGATATTTTTGGAAAATTAAAAAAAAAAAAATTCATGGCCTCCGCTATCCGCGACTAGCACTTACCCATACGGTATATCTTTGAGATACGTCACATATGTTCGTAATAGGTAACACACTGTAGCTAAGATATCTATGGCAAGGATCGCCCATCGTGTTAACAGCCTTCATGAGAGCCGCCTTACTTAAGTCGACTTTTAAAAAACTACACTGTACAAAGTCGCCGCAATCTTCCTTCAACATAAACTCGACTACGTACCAAGGATACTATTAGCACTTATATCAAGATCCCACGTAGCTGCTGTAGGCGTCTGTATGTTGAAAAAAAAATTCAAAATTGTATAACAGTCAGCCAATACCATCGTGTGCGGTCTAAAGATGCTTTACTTTTGAAAATCAAATGAGCTCCGTAATGTTTATTACGAATACACCAGTACCGGGCTGTGTATCAAATGTATTATGTAACGAGTGCACTGGTCTAGTCTAAACAGCATTGGACGAACGTGCAATATAAATCCACATGAACCGAATGAAAATGATATCCTCACGTATAAAAAAAATATTCAACATAGATATCAGCCAAGTGTAATTATAAACGCGACACGAGATATAAATAATTACAGTACGTCAATGATAATCGATAAAGAATTATTTTTAACAATTTCCTTTAGTTTATCGCTGTTTCAATATATCTTTGATCTCTTGTATTTTTAATATAATTATTTCTTTATAAGGTCTATGTATGGTACTGGACGTTGTCGAGGAACGTGGATTGGCGGATATTGATATTAAATGGGGCGATCCATACACCTGTCATTTCCCATTGATCCATGGTATGAAGCCGCCATCTTTACCATGGATGATAGTAATCTATACCATAATGTGGATGGGTGCCTTTGGGATCATGCTTGGTTTCTGCTTCAAATTGGCATGTGCTTGCTTTGTCATTCCTTATTGGTACATATTTATATTGGACAAAGCTTATTGGAACAATCATAGTTACCTGTATGGTATAGTGTCTCTATTATTTTGGGGCACAAACGCTAATAGATATTTGTAAGTATATATTTAAAAAAATGGTCGAGGTGTATCTGAAAAAGTTTTTTAAGTAAGGAATATAACCATATTCTTTATATTCGCAGCTCCATAGACTCGTTATTGACACAAGCGCAAGATTCCAAAGTGGCACTTTGGAATTATTTCATATTGAAATTTCAATTTTTTACTCTGTACTTCCTTGCCGGGCTTAAGAAATCTGGTCGAGAATGGCTCGATGGATTTTCTATGACGAATCTGTCCACGCACTGGGTCTTCGATCCTTTCAAGTAAGTACGAATGATTCTTCCTATTATTTTCATATAAAATTTATGTCGTTCGTTAGGAATAACCTATACCATCCACCTGGTGACATCTTGTAATTGTGCACTTTAGGCTATTTCTAACTACCGAGCAAACGGACTTTCTAATAGTTCATTGGTTCGGCTATATATTTGATCTAACAGTGGGATTTTGGATGCTCCTAGATCGCACGCGTGTACCGGCAATGATATTTTGCACGGCTTTTCATCTCATGAACTCGAGACTCTTCAGTATTGGTAGATATTTTTGGGTTCCTCAAACAAAACCAAACGACGTCGTTAATTATTAATCGACTTATTATTACATCTGCTTCAGGAATGTTTCCATACGTCTGTCTGGCTACTATGCCTCTGTTCTGTCACACGGACTGGCCGAGAAAAGTTATCTCCTATTTCTCAAGAGGCCCCGCTTGTTCGACAGATTACGAAAATCTGAAAACTGCATCAGAATCTTCCGTAGACACTGAAACGACCGACTGCGTAAAAGATCATAAGAAAAATCACGAAAATACGACTGATGAGAATTGCCAAGAAAATCAGCAATCGGAACAAACACAAAATCCTACATGCAAAGAGATCGAGCCGGGAAGCAAAGTTTCTGATGATACAAATACCGGGACTTGCGAAAAGCCGGCGGTGAATATAAAACAAAAATTTGTGGTTACCTTATTACTGTGTCACGTCGTTCTGCAGTTCTTCTTGCCATATTCACATTTCATTACCAAGGTAACACCAACCTGTTGACAATAATTCAATGATTATTAACTGATATATCAATACTACTTGTTTCATCAGGGATATAACAATTGGGTACCTGGTCTCTATGGTTACTCCTGGGACATGATGGTGCACAATTGGGACACGATTTTAGTTGTGACAAAAGTACATGACAATCAGAATAATGAAGATTTTTTCATGGATCCACAAGCATGGGTCCAAGGTGATCGTTGGACTAAGCATGGCGACATGTTGATACAGTATGCAGACTGCTTAAAGGTCAGTAAATATTCAGAAGATAGAAAATGGAATCAAACGAGTATATAAGACAGATAACCAATTGTCGTTGTGATTATAACGTATGAAATCACTTGACAAAAATTCTTGACAAATAAAACCAAAAAGTTATTTAAATATTCTATGAGTCAGTATTATGATCTCTTTGATGCGTTTCTAACAGGAAAATCTCATGCTACAAAAGCGACGCGCGGAAAGATCCAGCACGTCTAACAGTAAGACCGCTGTTAATAATCATTGGTCAAAGATGTCCAACAACTTAAGTATCTACATAGACGTGTGGTGCTCGCTGAACGGTCGATTTCAGCAACGTATGTTCAATCCGAAGGTCGATTTATTGACTGCCCATTGGCATCCTTTAGAGCCGGTCACGTATCTGATGCCATTGTTGACGCAATTCAGTTCATACAGGTAAGAGGAGAAGCTAACGGGAAAAATGCAGTCTATAGATATTGCATTGTTATTATATAAGATATATTATGAATTTCTATTTTTACTTAGATACAAACTAGACGAGATTCAACGTCACGTGTACACCTGGTCGAATTATACAGACGTACTATTCGTGGCGGATTATCCAGGAATGTATTTGGATAATTTTATTAGCGAAGACCTGTCTAATGTGACACTGACAGTTTTGGAAGGTGAAATTATGTATACGGAAGAAGACTGGGATTATGGTATAGCTGTAGGAAAGGACAGTGCAATTTCTATAGTCGCTGGAAAATTTCACAGGATAGAAACAGTCAGTCCTTATCCAGCTTGTTATATGTATACTTATAGTAATCGTACCAGACAACAATTGGAAACAAAAGGGTTAGTATGATCGGATATGGTATAGTTAAGTGCGATTTTAATTGCTTTAATATTTTTTCTTTCAGTGTACAACTGACTGAATTAAAATCACGAGATAGATTGGCTTTGGTAAAGGAAATTAAATATCGTGCTAATGCACTTTATCGTGCACTTGGTCACATAGCGAATGCATTTTTCTATCTTGTTTATGATGTACCTATGGTACGAAGGATTATTCTGCATTAATAATTTCCTATGGTATTTTTAATACGGCTTGTACACTGTGAATTTAATTCTCTATATGAAATATATGATATTACATAATGACTCGTGTCAATATAAAGGATGTGTGTTATGTATAGACGGATTATATATTTTCGTTAAGTTTCATCAGTATGGAAGACGACCAACGTAACAGGTGCCCGGTACAAATGAGTAGCGTTGTACTACTGTGTATTGTGCATTGACGAATTAAGATTGTATATAATATATATTTAAAAAGAAAATAACGCACTAGAAAAATTTGTGTATCTTTATTTTTTTGCGAGTTTACCTAAGCCTTGCTATAAATTGTGTCGGTGGTAAACCAAACTATTAATAAAGATCCAATCGTTTTAGTGCGCTTTTATTATTGTAATACAAAATCTAAGATTGGTGACAATTTTATATCAATGTGTACAATTCATACGTACATATGCATACGTTACCATCTCAGCTGCGTTGCAAGCCTTATGTAAGGAAACCCGAACACAATTTCGTAAGGTCGTTGAGGTGATCCAATGAATAACAGGTTGTGTGTTAGATGAAAACTCTGTTAGTTTATGAATCGCATGAATATGAATAACACGAGAAAAGCGAGAAAATACCACTTGCTTTCCAAACCACAACGTATTTTTATTCGCATTTCTTTTCACGTCAAAATAGGAAAACACAAAACCGAACAGTAACGTACTTTCGAAAAAACATTTTAACGGTGTGCGATATACACTGTATCAAGGTAGAAGGCCACTCCGTATAGTTCAAAGAAACTGCACAGTCTATCGTATGTCCACAGTCGTGAGCTGTGGAGCTTCAATTTGATTCAGCGACTCAATTTCCAACAAACAGTGCAAGATTTGATTAACTTTTCCTTTGATTCATCCTTTCTTGTGTTTATCGCCTTGAGGAGATCGAGTACCAGGTGTTGGTTAACCCATTTGCTGTTGTAGCAACGTTAAGTATTTTTAATGTTGTGGAAAACTCTAGATGGCGACACTGTTTGCTTTAAGTTGGAATCCATCGGTAACATACTTCAATAATAAAACATCGCGGCCACCTTACGGAAAACTCGTAGCAACACTATTACAACTATTTCTAACTAGGTATAGTGGAAACGTGGTGTCTTCAGTAAATAATTAAAGTTATAATTGAAAATGAATATTATATTTGATACGAGTGGCCAGGCTGATTTATTAACTAAAAATAGTCTTTTAGACAGTGATGATGATGATCCCGAGATCGAAAGGATTGGTAATCATTTATTTTCTTAAAGGTTTTTACTGTATACACTAGGAAAGCTATAAGGTTAGGTTAGAGTAGTGCATGCCAAACAAATATTCCGTAAAATAGTATTCTCTAGATCATAATTAGAAAATAAAACTGATATTAAAATAATCTATAATTTATTTCAGATCTAGATCCAACGAAAATCATCAAAGATAAAGAAAAGAAAGCAGCAAAGTCCAAGCAAAGCTCTAGTAATGACATTGACCTAGATGAGTTTGAAGCTGATATGGGTTGGCGAAATAAAAAGAAGAAACAACCAAAATTCGCCACAAATGTTCACACCATAACAAAAGACCTCACTCCAATTGACAAAGTCCTTAAAAAATCTGTTATAAAACCAGGCTTTGAGCAGTTAGAATCTGTACCCAGGTACGATGAGAGTGAGAAACGTTTACGTGCTTTAAGACGACGAGAACGCGAGAAAACTAAAGGAAAAAAATGGTTCAATTTGCCAGCAACTGAAGTTACTGAAGAGATCAAGCACGATCTTGAAGTTATCCAGATGAGATCTGTCCTAGATCCTAAACACTTTTATAAGAAGAACGATATCAAGGCTCTACCTAAGTACTTTCAAATAGGTAAAGTAATTGATTCACCACTAGATTATTACAATGGACGTCTGACAAAGAAGGAACGTAAGCGTACTATAGTCGATGAACTTATGGCTGATGCTGAATTTGCTAAATACAATAAACGCAAGTACAAAGAGATCATTGAAGAAAAACGTAAAATGCATTATAAGGCACACAGGCATGCCAAGAAATTAAAAGGAAAGAAGAAGAAGTAAATCAGATAATATATATGATTATGTTGTATATATTCATTTTTACAGTGTATTTACCATTTACTGTAATTTTCCATTATTGTATACCCACATTATCCATTAAAAAAAATATATCAAATTTACTGAACTCATGCAGTTAAGTTCATTTTAATGTTTTAAAAAATATTTCAAATTCACTGATGTCACAAAGTCAATCATCTAATTCATTCCTCCTGTAATTTCAATAGAAGCACCGTTTATATAAGAACTTTTATCCGATGCTAGGAAAAGTACAAGCTCTGCCACTTCTTCAGGCTGTCCCATTCTCTGCAAAGCTATTTTCTTCAGAATTATTTCTTTAATTTTATCCGGAACAACGTCCGTCATAGGAGTTGATATGAATCCCGGCAAAACTGTATTTACCCTCACACCAAATCTACGTAACAAGAACGATAACAAAAATAAAACCATGAAAAGTAATTTACAAAAATAAAAATAATTCGTACTTTCCAAATTCAACTGCTGCCGTTTTTGTAATATTTTCAACGCCAGCTTTCGACGCGCCATAATTAGCCAGACCAATACTTCCATTTTTTCCAATAATCGATCCCATATTAACAATAGAAGCGCCTTTCGATTGTTTCGTCTCTATGAGAATATTAACGATTTTTTGCATTACGAAAAATGTCCCACATAAATTTACTTGCAGTACACGATTAAAATCATTCTCATTGAGTTTCAATAAGAAATTATCCTTCGTTATACCAGCCGAATTGACTACGATCGTTGGCGGTTTTGCAAATTTATCTAGTGTCTTTTTTAATGCATTGTCCACACTTTGTGACGAAGAAACATCTGTTTCTAATGGCAAGTGTCCTGTACCTGAAACAGAACTTCATCAATATCCTTAGCCGTATTAAATTTGAATAAAGAAAATGATCGTCTGGCGCTACGTTGCGTTACAACTAGTTCTAACATTCTTCAACTTTTACACTTGACAAATTCTTGACGCAATGGCAACACAACATGTCACATCGTGACTTTAGAATTTATAAGTCAGTACAAAAGTTTTAATACCTGATAAAGTCGACACTGTCTCTTCAGCTGTTTTTACATTTTGATCAGTTGCTATAACCTGTGCGCCTTCTCTTGCCAGAACACGACACACAGCTCTACCTATTCCACTACCAGCACCTAATAAACCATTCAATAAAGTAAAATAAAAACTGATAGTGATTGATTTCTTTATTATAAAAATATTATTTTAGCTTCCTTGAACGAACCTGTAACAAAAGCTAATTTTCCAGCTACGAGGTTTGACATGTTGGCTATGTCTCAACGACCTACTTGTTCAATGCGCAGTAAAATCTTTTACGTGACCTTTGCATCCCGATTAACTGAACCGTCAATTATCTGAACCAGAAATGGAATTTTATAATTTTTAAGTCATGCCTGTTTAGGGGAAACAGAGATCCACGAGAAATTTTGTAAGGTTGGTCAGCTTGACGCTTGAGGTGGGACGAAAGAACAGAATTACATAATAAGCGCGCGTCGAGTGAGCTCGAAGTTTTTCGAGAAGCGTTATTGCTAGTCGTTATTTACTAAAGATTGTGAGAGCCTATGGGCCACCTACTCAATAAAATATAAAGGAAATTGTTCTGTATCTTATGTAAGAAGAACAGAAAATATATTCATCTTGTTTAAATAAAACTATATTTCTTACACTCAGATTAATATCGTCGCCAAAAATGTCTAATCGAAGTTCGACTTAAAAAGTTTTCAACAGCTCATCAAACTATTTTATGATACTTAACAAGTATCTCTTTTCTTTTTCAGATATATTTTTGGAAAGTATAGTATCTTTCCAAGAATTAGGAGCGGTTCTCGTTTCTATGGAAACAGTATCATCTGTCGCTGACGTCAAGCGGACTGCAATGACGTCAGAAAGTGCAACGCAGTGTCTATATGTTTATGAAAAGATTGAACTTGAATCAATTCTCATCCAAGGTGAAGAGTGTGACAAATCCTGTATAAAACCACTTAATCTTAAACAAATATTAAAAATAGTACAAAGTTTACAATAACTAATAAAATTCTTTGAGTCTGTTATGCACCCGTCGTACCGAATTTAATTAATTCTCACCTATCAATTTCATAAAACTAAGTAATCATATAACACTTAAAATTCGTCAATATATGATACGGCTTACATATTAAATATCAGTTAATACCTAATTCGAAGTGTGTTCTATGCACAATAATCTGTAGTTACATGCGTCAAATTCAAAATATTAGGTATACAACTTTGCTTCCGCCGTTTTGCAATAGATGGCTGTAGCGGTAAGTGATAGTCGAAATAAATAGATCGTAGATGTCATACAATAAGCTTAGGTATTTGTAAACATAACGCCATCGAAATATTAATCGATTTGTGTATGCATCATAAGGTTATTCTCGATTAAACATGTCAACTTACGAGCCAAATTCTCGTCATTTGCGGGAGGTTTTAATTTTCTGCTTTAATATGAAGAAATCTGCGGCTGAGGCTCATCGAATGCTCTCAAATACCTATGGTAAGGCCGCTATTAGTGAAAGAACGTGCCGAGAGTGGTTTCAACGCTTCAAGAACGGTGATTTTGACGTCGAAGACCAGCATGGCGGTGGAAGAGAGAAGGTTTTCGAAGATGCAGAATTGGAGGCATTACTTGATCAAGACTCGTGTCAAACGCAACATGAATTGGCAGGATCATTGGGAGTGACGCAACAAGCCATTTCAAAACGTCTGAAAGTCATGGGAAAAAAACGGCAGAAGCAAAGTTGTACACCTAATACATAGAATTATTTAGGGATGCTTCACATATAAAAGTATAATTTAAGTTAGATCAGTAAAGGTACGTTCATTTGATTTTATGAACGTATGCTTATTTGTTTATCCCTTAAAATTATGCCTATGGAATTTTGACGTATACAAATCTTATAATTGTTCACAGCCATCTTCGTTTGAAAATTTTGATTAATATTTAATAACTATACAGAAAAACAATAGAATTAGAACTTGATGTATTGTTATGCTGTAGAAATATGAGAGCTATTCGTATGCATTGAAAAGCGTAGGACATCGAAATATAAGCGTAACATATGGCAGCACTATCGCCTTCTGGAAAGACTGCCTTACGGATCGCACGGCTAGTGGCACTAGTGGCAGTTTTCTTTGGGACGGTTTAGTGTACACAAGTATAGCGCTGCCAAAGATTATCTTCGAGTTGAAGGGAGTAAAAGCGTCGCGACGCGAATAGTATGTACATCAGAGTTTCGGAAAAAAGAACGTGGAATAACCAATGAGAGTGAACGCGTCGGTACGCATTTCGTTCGCGCAGCTGGTACGGCATGCTGCGGACGTAAGTATCGCAGGAATGTGATTCGGCGGTGGGTAACGCGCTGACATCAAGACGAGGACAACGAGGTGGAGGTTGTGAACTCAGGAGTGGTGTGCTCGAGAGCGTAAGGTCGATGGGTGCTCAGGATCGGGCGTATGTGTGAGCGGCGCTCGTTCTGGAGGACGTCATCGACACTACTGAGGCTAGAGCGCAGGATGCTGCTGCCGGACGCTGGAAAATGGCCGTGATCGGCGAGCCTAGATACCTGGTACATGTTAACTCGTACGGTGATTCGTCCTGTCCAGGAATCAGGAGTCATCCCGGCCCCAGGGATAGAGTTTGGACGATGTCCACCTCGAGGATCGTGGATTCGGACCTCATCTCGATCAATGACGATACGTGCACCGATCCATTACGTTACGAGTTACGAAATATACAAAGTGTCATCCACGTCACGCGGCAAAATATTGATGCCCTGAACAATCGGTTTGCTGGCTTCCAGCATCCACCTTCCATTTATCTGACTGAATATCAGGAACTGACAAGCAAACTTCATGAATTGGAGTCAAAGGAACAGAAGCTCAATGAACTTCTTAATTCCAGTGTGGCTGATGAGTCTCAAACTCCTTCCAGACTACGATGTCCCAGGACTCCTCTTAAGTCGCTGTTGCGTGCACATTTACCCAATCAGCAGCGTACCAGTGTACAGGTCAGGGAAGGACTATCATTACGAGATGCACTTGCAAAAGCTATGAAGCTGCGCAACCTCACAACTGAGATGTGTGTTGTGTACATAGTTGGTGCTGATAATTCCAAGTTTCCCATACCATGGGATACGGATATCTCTTCACTGGAATGTGATGAAATCTCTGTCGAGATACTTGACAAATTCCCTATCACCACATCCATATCTCACAATTTTGTGCGCAAGACCTTCTTCTCATTAGCATTCTGCGAGTGCTGCCGTAAGTTATTATTTCAAGGATTTTACTGTCGTACATGCAACTACAGATTTCATCAGCGATGTGCTGGAGGTGTACCTGCACTGTGTCATCAAGTGCGCATGCAAGACGCTTACTATCAAGCACTTCTTGCACATAATCCTGAGACCAGTGCTGGTATATTACAGTTACCTTCCGGCTATGGTCTCAGCAGAAGTATGTCACCGTCGTTGGCTCCAGCAGGTAATCAGAGGCATCCCAGAACCTTAGGACAGCAAGACCGATCCAGTTCCGCACCTAACGTATGTTTCAATATGGTCAAACCTGGTGGAGATCCAGCAAACCTTGAAGAATATGTCCGCTCACAAAGCCTTGGAAGGCCAGCAGGTACGACACAGAGTCCTGTATCTCCAGGAAGCAGTCCAACAAAACATAGCCAGTCTACACAAGCAAGTCCTACAAGTACTCTGAGACCAAAACGACCCAGAGCACGTTCTGCAGATGAATCCTCAAAAAATCTTCTGGCTCCACGAGAATCCATAGAAGACTGGGAAATTCCTGCGGATGAGATCCTGGTAGGGGCTCGTATTGGATCAGGATCCTTTGGAACTGTTTACAAGGCCCACTGGCACGGACCTGTGGCAGTAAAAACTTTAAACGTAAAGATTCCTACAATAGCTCAACTTCAAGCATTCAAAAATGAGGTAGCTGTCCTCAGGAAGACGCGTCACGTCAATATACTACTTTTCATGGGTTGTGTTAGCAAACCACAATTGGCAATTGTGACTCAATGGTGCGAAGGATCTTCACTGTACAAGCATCTTCACGTGTTCGAGGAGAAGTTCGAACTTCTGACTCTGATAGAGATTGGCAGACAAACGGCACAAGGTATGGACTATCTTCACGCAAAGAACATCATCCATAGAGATCTTAAAAGCAACAACATATTCCTCCATGACGATCTCACTGTAAAGATCGGTGATTTCGGTCTGGCGACTGCGAAGACGAGGTGGTCCGGATCACAGCAATTTCATCAGCCCACTGGGTCAATCCTCTGGATGGCACCGGAAGTGATTCGAATGCAAGAAGAGAATCCCTACAGTTTCCAATCGGATGTCTACGCATTTGGAGTGGTCCTATTCGAATTGCTAGCCGGTCAGCTGCCCTACTCGAACATCAACAACAAGGATCAAATTCTTTTTATGGTCGGTCGTGGTTACCTACGTCCTGATCTTAACAAGGTCAGATCCGATACTCCAAAGGCCCTTAAGAGGCTCACCGAGGACTGCATAAAGTTCTCACGAGATGAGAGACCAATATTTCGTCAAATTCTTGCGAGCCTCGAAGGTCTTCTACGTGGTCTCCCGAAGATCACTAGGTCGGCCTCGGAACCAAACTTAAACAGGACCCAGTTACAGTCCGATGATTTTCTCTATGCATGTGCGTCGCCCAAGACGCCTGTTAATTTTCAATTTGGAGCATTTCCGTTTTATCCAACTGGTGGTAACATATAACGCAGCATCTTCAAGACGGAAGCTGACGAAGATGATGTCAATGGAACTGGCGTCGATAATACCACTTAGCTATGAACAATCTGCATAATTTTTTTCAATTACATTCGATCACGTGTCGTGTGACTATCATCCTTCGACTAACTAAGAGAAGCCCAAGGGATATCAAATATTATGACTAAGATAGAAGATGCAAAGGAGAAAGAGACACTAGATACACGGGAGGTGAAAGAACGGCACGTGTGAGATTAAATAATGTGAAAGAATGAGATTCGAGAGAGAAAGAAATATAAGATAAAGAGGTATCCAATCCGAGAGGTTATATGCTTAGATATTAATGGGATAAAAGAAAAATGATAAAAGGCATCGGGACGAATGAATTCCACGTGAGCACGTTGCTTTGCGCAAAGTGATTTTCGTGTTTACTATTATTCAAATGAAGCAACAGAAAATGTAAGAGGAAGATGAAACAATGAATTCTCGGATACATAATTCTTCTTCTCGAGTGTCGCGAATCTGTTCGTGTAAATGTATATAAGCGTGATTAATCGGAAGTGTACAAGAAAATTTTCCGTGCTTACGAGCAGATTAGAATGATTAACGAACGTATGCGTCCACGTGGTAGGAATGTTGGAAAGTATTGCTAAATTAATACAAAGAAAGGAAAGGTCGTGAAAATCGGTGTGAGACGGGAGAGGAGATGAAGATTTTGTGAGATAATAGCGATAATTCCATTTTCGTGGAATCCTTGAAAAGGATGTAAAAAAAGAAACAAAGAACTAATAAACGTAATTATTAGGAATTTAGTGGACGAAACTTAGACGTCGCGCCCTACGATCGTGTTCCTCTCTCTTTATACTTTGTTTCATTTTTCTTCTCTTTTATTCTTTATTTATTTCACGGACATTAACAATTTTTTTATCTTACCCGCGTTCACTCTACATAATTAATTTTGTAATTTTTTTTCTACTATCGAATTTTTATGCAGGACCACATGGAAGATGTGGGTATTTTGTTGTCTATTATCTTTACGCTCTTTATATTTTTTATTTTTATTAGTAAAAACAATAAGAATACAAATACAAGGAATAAGCTTGTTAATCTAATGGACATTCGTAATAATTTATTGGATATTCTCAATGGGACGAAAGTAAGTGCGTTATCATCGCCAAATTCAAAAATCGAATTGACATTCTTTTTCTTTTTCATCTTTCGTCCTTTCTTTCCTTCCCGAAAGAAGTGACACACGAAAGATAAAAGGGGCTACGCACTTTTATTTATTTATTTATACCATCCGTTATGTGGCGAGACTGTCGGAAAGATAAATGAAAGATTCTTTAACTCATTTGCGCATGCGAATGTTATGGAAAGTACACTTAACGAACAAAATGACGTATGCTTGTGAATTTGCGAGAAAAACTATGTAACGGTGAGAGAAAGAGAGAGAGAGAATGTGTGTATATGCGAGAAAGTGAGAGAGAATGCAAGAATACGATTGAATAATATAGAAATAAACAAAAAATGAAACAACCAAGAAACAAACGCTTTGCACTTAATGACGCTTTCTCATAACAGGGAAAACAGTGAAACCATGAAACATATTTACAATAATCTCGTGAGACCGATAGAAACAGAGAAAAATGGCCAGCCATACGTTAGACAGAATCGTAGAATTACGGAATTGCGAAGAGATTGCCAATTAACGTATAAAAAGAAAGGTACGAAATAAAAAGCAAGAAAATGTCACTTAACGAAGCTTCAAACTATTTTCTTGGGTTTTTAATCTCATCATCGACATTTTCTTGCTCGTGTTCTCGGATGACATTCCTCTGTAAGATTGCCTCCTACCGAGATCACCGAATTTCGCAGTGTATTTTAATGTCACTTTTTTCGATTGTAAAGAAAATGGACGTACTTGCACGCGTGCGAGAGTCTGCGATTTTTTGCGATGTTGCAAATCCTCGAGGCGACAATTGTTCCATGTATAAAAGTGTCGCTGAAGGTACAATACGGCGTGAAATGATAGAAAAAGAAAAAAAATACAAAGTATGGGCTATCTATCGATTCCTTTTTGATTTCTTCTTTCTTCTCGTCGATATTCCTTAATATTTTCAAAAATTGCCACGTGACCTACTTACTGTAAAAGGTAATAAACGAGTACAGCATTGGACAGCAAAATATACGATAATGTCTCTTCCTCGATCTGCGCGGTACGAGACGTTTATAATTTACATTCGATATACTTAAATCAATTAATTGCCAGGTGAGGTTGAACGATCGATTAATCAATCACTATTGTATCCATTAATTCAATCCCCTTCCCATTCTCCACTCCGTTACCTCCTGCAGAATGAAAAAAAAATAAAAAATTCACTTTATCTTCGCGTATATAACGTGTCTTCGTATACATATATGCCTTACAATATTTTTTCAAATAATCCTCACAAGACGACAATTTTTTTTCACAAATTTTTACCTATACGTTAAAACATTCTTATGCTTTTCTTATCAATCCTTCAATAACGCTTGCTGCGTCACCATTGCTGTACGTGAACCATATTTTTTTTCGAAGTACTTCGTGACAAAATGCCTTGAAAATCAACTCGTCGTGTCGCTGGTAAGTTGATTCAATCTGTTATACTTATATTTGACTTCAGTATTATGATTAATTTTGTAAACGATACCAACGTATAAGCTTTAAAATTTTACCCGCGCACTTCTCTCGATACCCTGGTAATTCTAATATGTTACGCCGTTAAACGCTGTCTGGTTAAAACAGTAATTTAATTGCAGGTGCTTGAATTATGGCTTTGCTTGTAATATAAACAGACTTGACTGTTGTATTATCATTTTTGTGCTTGAAACGTTGGATTTTGTTTGTTAATTTATACACTACTTATATATTATCTTATATTTTATCTTTCGCAAATGCGAAAACGTGGTAATACTCTTTCTTTTCTTATGTAAACAGAAATGGTTGCAACACGATAACATTTTTTTGCGTATAAAGTATTTGATTTCTATAAGGATTATGACTATATATCATTATATCTCGCGGTATCGTTACGCAGTATTATATAGATACAGTAGTTGAATGCAATGTTTATACCTACGATTACAATGTACAGTCTGTTAAATAGATATTCAATTATCCATCGTAATAATTTTCGATTTCTACAAGTTTTAGCTTTGTAATTCGATAGTAAAATCGTTACATGGCAATTGAGAGTCATTCGATTACTATACCGTAATGGTTAATAATTAACCATTCATTATATATTACAGTGTAGTAAACGTTGTGCACAGCTTCATTAAAAAATATTACGTAACATAGCCGATTTTCCGGTATACTTCGTTGTAAAGTGTTGTACTTGAAAAAAAAGTACGATTATATGTATTTCCTATTGAGTTTTACAAAAATAATTATTTGCCATTTTAGTTCACGACGATTATATTTATAAAAATGCAAATAGTTTCAGTAAGACCGATCGAATGTGCAAATAAAAAATGAATCCAAGGAATTTTCATGAATAAAAAGGGATGTGGCCGTTTGATGTCAAGCTTCCATTTGAATCTCGAGTAATTCAATTAAGAAAATAGAAAAGTAAAAGGAACATAAAAATACAACGTTGGCACAGTTGGAAAATAAACATCAGAGTCAGCCGTTTCATCGATCCGAATATAAAAGAAAAAAGGAGGTTAGACATAATTACAAATCAATGCATATATAATCATTTATTCACGTAAGAATAATGGTAGCACATATTTCGTATTTTACGTAAATAATACGTTCATGTAATATTTAGAGTAAATCGATGTGGCTAACACTGCAACACCTGATATCCCCTTATCCATTCCGCCATTGATTTCACCCGGGAATTCCTGTGGGAAGGTCGCGGTTTCCCCGTAGGGTTGGTAATCCGACTTGCACCCGGTTACCCCACCAACCTTCTAGAACTCTATATGTACGTATACTGGTAAACGCAATAATACTGGCATAAAATCAGTGCACGAGGACACTGGTCTCGCGTCTGTGGCTGGACCCGTGTACACCCTCGAGAAAATGATTAAACTTATTCCTCGTGATTAAAAGTAAACCTGTATTATACGAATACACCACACACAGTACAATCTCTAATGTAAACGTATCAGAAGAGGTTAGTACTCTCCAAGCCCAAGGGTTTCTTAGCCATCCAACTTCACATGAGATTTCAGGCACATTCGAACTGTATGTATTTATACTGTAGCTCGTCTACGGGAAGAGAGACAGGAGTCTGCCCCAGGTGGGTATTTATATATATATACATGTATATACTATTCATTGCTCCTATGAATGCACCTATGCACAGTGCATGCGCAGTTAACTCCCTCTGAATATATTCTCACGAATATACTATATATTCTTCCTCGTAGTACGCACCAGGTACAGGTAAATGTACTCGTACTGAATGTTACTATATTTACCGTAAAGGGTAGTGGATCCCGGGTTCTCTCTCTCTCTGTCTCCTTCTTTCTCACCCTATGCATGACAAGTCACGACACGTCCTTTCTCTTTCTATGTATATTCTACAGTATAGTGTGCACTGTCCTATACTATACTATAGTAAAAGAGTCTCTTCGTACTGTGCTTGTGCTTATTAGACATGGCAGACGAACAGAGTTTGCGCATGACTGTACTACGCTTCTGCGCATGCGCCACCAATGAGAGTCCGCGAGAACAGTCGATGTTGGGATGCCGAGTTGTGAACATTGTGTTTAATAATTCTATCAGAGCCGGTTCGAATTTTACAGTGAATATACACACATATGTAGACGTGTTAGAAATCGCGTATTTCTGAACCCTTGTGCTCATTTTTCTATTGCTACTATTGTTACCTACAACGCTCAGGAACGCTCCTACGTAAAGAGAAAAACAAGGATTACTGGTAATAGGACTTACTAAGCGTTATCAGTATTTGAATAAATAAATTTGATAAAAAGAAAAGCATTGACGAGGCCACTCGAGCTGGTTATATTTTATCACTGAAAGTTCAAATTCTTCACTTGTCACTTTCGTTTGATAAACTTTCTATTTTTTTTCTCAGTTTATCGACTGGCATGACGTTCTTTCCTTGTAAGATTAACATTTTCAAGCAATACGACACATTTTATTGGTCGAAGCCTGTAATTTTATTAGTCGAATATATTTTTCCGGGCGACATAAATATCTATATTTGTATATATTTGTGTGCTTTGAGGGCATTACGAAAACGAAAAGTAAACCTTGTTTCTCGTACAGTGGATTCCATATGTACACTGTAGAGTTTTGCAAGTCTGTTTGAAAATTGCAAAATCGAGTAACAATTGATCAAAGTATGGTATAACAATTAATTTTTTTTCGTAGGTCCAGTGAAATTGTTTTAGTAATATCGCGAGAAAAACATGGATAAGAATAATAATTACTAATGTGCATAACAAACCCCTTTTTTTTTATTCTCATCGATAAGAAAAACCTGCTATTTCGCTTTTCAAGGATTCCCTCGAAACTTAACGGACATTGGCTAACCACAAGAAGTAACTCGTTCCGGAATTAGATCGCAAATCTGGACGCAATATATTATATGCGTGCGTGTGTAACATATATGTCTATTTTATATATATAATTCCGGATGATTTTTTCTTAAGTAAACGTATATCTATTCGTCCATTGACGAGTGTCGGATGTGTCGCTTAAGCACGATGCGAAAGCGATATATATATTCTATTTTCGAATTGGATCGAGTAAATTCGTCCAATGCGTTAGCTAAGGAAGAGCGTTAGTTAATTTCATTGAATTTCTATTAATCCATTGACAGAGCCAAGCCGTGCCGTGTTACTATTAAAGAGTGTATATGTTGGCGATGAGCCTTTCCTCCCTTAGTTAATTGGAAATTACAAAAGACTGAATTCCAATAAAATGATGAGTCTAGGTGAACAATGAAAAAGAGAAAGAAAAAAAGGTGGAATATTGGATGAGATACGCTTCGAGTTTTCGCACAGCATCGGGCATTGATTTTTCATCGTCATATGGATTGCACAGATGCTATGAACATTATTCCTTTCCTTATAGGTATAGAGCTTAACAATATAATCAAGTGATCCGTATATATGATTTCATCGATTCTTCCGGTTCTTCGAGTGTCGTTAATTTTTCCTCGGCTTTTAATTTTCCTCGATACCGCATTATCGGCGTAACGTGCGCAAAACTGCACAACGCAATGCACGTGTACACTTGAATTCGACGTATGTATACATGTGTGTGTTTCGCGATAAGAAGATAAGGACACGAGGAAGGGGGGTGGGAGTGACTTGAAAAAGGGAAATACAATGAATTTAAACGTAAAAGTAAAAAATGCAGATGAAAAATTTTCAAGCACCTCGCTGCTGATTGCGAGTCCTTTACTTTTTCGTGGAATGCATCTTGTTATCTCTAATTAGATCATCTGACATTGAAAAACATTTTGTATCCATGTTGCTTGGACGTTCGCTTTATGAATTTTCTGTGCTGACAGACCAATTAAATAATTTCATATATACGTATGTCACGTATTCTCATACTGTTAACTGTAATTGCATATTTTCCAAGTAATTCTCTTTTTTAATTTAATTTTTATCAATGTTCAGAGCCTGTTATCAACTGTCAGATTGCTGCTAGTGACTTTTGTACACCGATGTGGGAAATGTATTTAATTAGCTAGAAGGATCATCATTAAAAGAGGCTGTACGTATTCGGGATAAGGAAATATGAAACTTTACCAGATATGTGCTTTAAATACGTCAACATTGATACTCTCACAAACAATTTTTATTTTTCATTGGCCCCTCGTACTGTGTATTATCTTCTCTTTAATGGCTGTAAACGAATCTCGCGTATATTCGCTGGCGCTGATCCGGACTTTGTTCAGAACATTATTCAGTCGTGTCTCTGTTTTCAATCAAATTCTTTTCGTTGGTTATAATTTTGTTATTCTTCAAAGCTCGCATTATCGACTCTCCACTGTATCCACATACGCAGGTTTCTCATATGTATCGTTTGACTGTTCGCAGCCTAAGGAAACGCGAAGACTTCTTCCTCTGCCACGTATTCAAAATGGTGAAATTATCAACGGCTGATGATTAGACCGAGGATATGTGAAATATAACGCACCTGGAACTTGCCTACCGATGTGGTACTGTGGAAAAAGTTAATGCGTATATGGATAATACGAAGAAGTCGATAATGCTACTCCTGGTGCTCCTAGTCAAGATGGATATCGGCTAAACCGTCAGGATGTGGTATGAAGATTGGTGTAACTGGGAAATCAGGATGGATTGGCCGCCTCGCAGCAGGTAGCCAAGCGTGAACGAAACTGTAACGTGTGCTGGGAAAAAGACGTAGTAGGAGAAAGAGAGAAAACCGTTGAAGAATCGTCAAGGATTTTGATGTAAACATTGAGGTGATTTCGTACGCGTATCTTGGGAGTGTCAAGTAAATGGAAAAAAAAAAAAAAAAAAATAGAATAATTTAAAGTAATCTTATCTCCTCCCGCCAGGGAGGAATTGACAAAAAACAGCGCGCCAATTTTAAAAAGTGTCAAACGCCACGTATTGCTCGCAACGAAAATATATTTGCATCCAAATTGTTTAACCGTTTAGTTAAAATTATTTTAACGAGAAAAAATCACGGTATGTATATCGTCGGTTGTTTTTTCAATACTATTTAAATAACACCGAACGAACGAAAAATGAAGAGTTCATCGTCGTAATTGTTAGAACATCGAAAACACGTTGACCAAATGTAAAATACATAATCATTAAAAAAGTCCCTAAGACATATCCCAATATTTGAAGAAAAAAAAAAAAAAAAAACGAAAACCAGACAAGTACATAATATTTTTACGCGTAAACCTGACATATCGCAAAGTTCACGAAAAGACTAGACCGTGGAAATACGTGGAAGTAAGAAAAAAAAAAAACTACCGTGACACATCGGATTCCTCGATTATGCAATTGGACGAGAATCGGCGGTGCAGCTGAAAAATGTGATTTTCTCGTGTTAAGGAAACCCGTGCAATACGGTGTTCGGTGCGCGCGTGTGTGTGTCACGTGTATAAGCGCGTATGTGAGGTGGGTGGGGGTGTGCGTGTGTCTGTGTGCCAAGTCTCGTCGAAGGTCACAAGGCCACTCAGGATGGGTTGTGGACAGAGCAAGATCGGCAATATATATCCCAAGAACAAGAAGAATAAAAATAACTCCAAGAAAAATGGTGAGTGTCGTGTATAATAGAAACAGTATTTCTTTTCTTCTTTTTCGTTTTCTACACGAACACACTTCCTAGAATCCGTGATGGTTGAAATGAATTTCTCATATTACATGCATCGTTCAGGCACGTGTAGAAGGTATATGATTTTCTCGTGTAATTTCACCAACGTTGCGTCCTACATATGCATGTGCAGATGGATCTTACGCACGTGCACTATCTGCCAACGTTGACTTCACACTGCTCGTACGTGTATTTTCTATTGTACTATTGGGAACTAGACCGACACGATAAAAGTCTATATTGAAAATTCGCTGCTACGGAAAAGTCCAGTTAAGATAGAGAGAAAGAAAGAACGACAACAATACGGAAACGTAATGGCAGTAAATAGTTTGAATCATTATTGGTAAGCTGTGGTAATGTTTGTTGGACACTTTGCATGTGTAGTAGTTGCATGACTTTATCGTTGATAACTACATAACTTTATTTTCGTGGTGATTATGTTGTAATTGTATCACGTGCGCATGACGATGTAAAATTTACCGATATTCCTATGTATTTTTAATGGAAAAGTATCGTGCGTGGGAACACATAACCTCGCTATCGGCAATACAATGAATTGCAATACCATAAACGAATGTACTTAAGGAGTCAAGTCATACGGAAACAAATTCGTTATATTTGAGAAGCTTGAAAAAGTTCATGACTTATTTTCTTGCAATGTTTTCATGTTTACCTCTCACTTTCGAATTTAGCTTTTATAAACTTCTTTCTCCTTCCCACTTTTCTTCGGTATCCCATGCTCGGGATATTGGGGCAGCTTGGCGCTTTGTTAAATTGCATCTATAAATAACAGAAAAACATTTCGGTTTCTGGCGGGTATATGTGGGTCACGTGTGGAAGCACGTTTCGAACTTTTAAAATTGCCGAAAACAAGATGCATAGGTAGAGGGTAAATAAAATATATGTTGACGTTAACTGAAAACATTGAAGATTCCTAGTTTGTAATATAGTCTCTAAACGTCACTGATTTGAGTCGGTTCGAACTGGCTTGAAATTATTTTGCCTAGCTGGTATAACGTCGTATCTACGTATGTATTTTTCACACTATCTTCAGCACGCGTCCTTCTCATAACGTTTACCATCGCACACCATATACAGATATTACATGTAGACACAGATGATAGCGTTGCCAACACGCATGTAATGTCTTGCGTTAAGTGTCATCTGAATTGTACGCAGTCCGACGTGATTGCAGTGCTCCCAAGCTAATGTTTTCAAATCGGGTATTGAATCGACGGTTTTCTTGTTTACAACGGTTGCCGCTTGGCTAAATATACGTTGCGATAATCCCGATATTAATATACGCTGTATGAATTCTCAAGCGATCTTCATATGCATATGTGCATCACATTTGCACATACCACAGTCAAATGCTACTATTTCTATTTATCTCCAACTTTAACCTCTAGTGCAGTTTTATCTAGCATCTAAAGTACGTCAAAACAAACAAAATATCAATCGCGAGGAAAACAGAGCACTCGTACTTGGTGAAAAATCTTGCAGGTTGTTATTTCCGCGCAATTTCTCTTAAAAATTGTTACATTAACGGCATTGAAAGGCATTACCACCCGTAAAGTGATGTCGCGTTATTAATTTACGCCGGGATATCAATTCGTTAAACACACCAAGAACAGTCTGTTTACCGATCAATTTGTACCAGTCGGTAACCTAAAGTAAAGAAATCTGCCAAACCGTTGCCACACTAATACTATAAATACACGTTATATATGCATCTATACACCCCACTACGCAATCAACACACGTATCACTTGCGACGTAGCGGAGGCGCGCGCTCTCTATTTCCTCCAGTAAACGGTCTTGCCTGATAGGCTAAGCTTCCTCAGCCAATGGCACGAACCAGTGTCTCTGGCATTTATTCTTTGGTAAATAACATCAGGATGGCGGCGTCGGCGTCGGAGGCGACGGCAGCGGTGAGGTTTCCAAGGCTCCTCTTGGGACCGATGTCGTCGCTCCTGGTAGTATAGCAGCCGAAGTAGCGGCTGTTGTCTCATTGCCGCCGCAGTGTGGCCTACGTGATCGTGGTCCCGTATAAAAAGACAAGACGTGTGTCTCTGCCATACCACTTGTTTCATGGAATAATTCTCGAGCGGCTGCTCGTGCTTAGAACGATATGTGTTTTCCTAAAGTTTGATCATCATCGGATACGATTAGCCGAACGACGTGTTGACAGACATTGCACCGTCTAACGCGTCACTGGAAATCAAACACACAAGACATATCGGATGCGTGTTTTACCGCGAGTGTTTGGAGTTGACCACAAGGGTTGTTGTGCAACGCGGCAATTCAGAACTCAAAGCAGTTAGTACGTGTGCCTGTGACAGGGTGGAACTACGTGTTATTTGAGATTAGAGAGTGAAGACTTTTTTAATCAATCAGTCAAACTGGATCCAAGCAGGATACGATTGGCCAGGATGTGGCTGAAGGTTCTGCGACAAAATATATCACAGCTGGCGCGACGAGCCAAAGGTAATGCGTGAGCAGAAAATTTACTAAAATGTTGAAATTTCTTTTTTTCTCTCCTTCAATAGAAGAACTGACTTGGATTTCTTTTATTGGAAACTTTTACACGCTCTCGCGTTTGCCGGTGGAATTCGGTTTTTATTATTTCTGCATGTCGGCGCTCCTGCTAGACAGTGAATTTTTCTGGGCATTAAACTTGTTTTTCGACACCTCTCGAATTACCACGAAATTGTCAAATGTCGTGGTACGTTACGAATACCAGGATAGTTTAGAAATTCCGCGCGCGCGTGTGTATATATATATATATATATGTATCCATAAGTAAAGTGTGAAATTCTCCGTATAGTAGTATGTGGATACACTTGCGGACGCATAATACGTACACGTACGTGTCATACTTCGCGGATTCTTGGCGCCAGAGAATTCCCACGTAGATACAGACTCATTCAAACTATATATATGTTGAAAAGAAACGTAACTATACATACCTACGCATGCTATATAGCTATTCTTTATGACTCATTAACGAAGGACGCTTACCGTTTTGCGGAACAGACGAGTCTTTGCGCGGCTTTTTTAATTCATTTTTTATAGTGAATACTCGTCAGATCCTTCACCCTGTGGGAATGAAGATCGTCGTTGTTTCTTTCATCTTAAGGAAGAGTGGCAATAAATCATGTAAATTATTGTCACATACTGACTGCATCTCTTCGATTATCAATAGAATGAAGAAATATGTCATTTATCCGCTGATGTGTCTGACTATATATAGACACGGGAGTCACATGCGTACGTATCTGGCTACTCACGCTCTGATCGCAACTGGCGTAAGGTTAATGTATGCAACACACGCACTCGAGTTTATTTCTCGTTTTTCCCCTATCCTATTTAATACCTGCACTTGGTTTGATTCAGGCATAGTAATGGCGCAGCCTTGTTTGCAATGGCCAGTAATCGAAACGCAAATAGGATTTAATCATTACGCTCGGACCGTCTGCTATTGCCAATTGATTGGGACGCAGTGTGCAAACGGGTATAAATAATCTACGTGGGAATTTCGTTCGGAAGCGCAGAGTTTCTTTGCTGTTATGATGCCCGTACGTCATTGTTACTCAAGAGCACGAGCTCTTTTATGAGGTGCATGCAGAACATAATCGTAGTAATAAAATAACACATTAAATTCCTTATCTACATATATCAATAACGTTGTCGCAACGACACTGCTCCACGTAGGCAGCGTTTCTTATCCTATCAAAGGAGACTCGTAACGGCAGTTTTCTTGAGGATTGCCACCCGTCATAGTTTATACAGGGATAACAGTCGGACAATATAGTCTACATGTGGATAGAACGTCAGAGAATATTAAGCTACGTGATACGTTAAGTCCGTACATCTGTGACTTGTATAGTTCGTTAATGTTAGTGATTGTCTTTCTTTCTTTCTTTTTTCTTTCACCCGACACACTGTTTATTCCCAATCGGAATAAACACGGAGTTCGGAGTGCGGACGATCGTTCACACGATTTTATGGGTAACTCACTGAAATAGAGCGTCCGGCAAAAAGTTTAAACGGATTATAAATAGACCCGGGAATAGGTATAGACGTGATTTCATTTGTTCATCGATCTCTTTATGTCTAGATGGCTAATACAAGGGCCCAGTGTGACTTTACTTCATTGTCCGAGATACTTTGAACATTTTTTGGGGGGTATTGTCGAACGAAAGGAGGTTGGGTTCTTTCCGGCTATTCTTTCTTCTTGTTGCTTGGGGATTCTGGGAACGGTAAACGAGACGGGTTAGGAAGGTAGAGTGAGGGAGGAAGCGAGATGGAAGTACAGAGGGAAATTTTCGAAAGAGAGACGTCCAAGATAAACAACGTCTATGGCAGAGGTAAAGACGGCGCCGTAATTCTTTGATAAAGATAACATTTGACCTAATACTATGCCTCTTGCAGCTTGAAGCTTGATTTATGTCCTATATGCTTTGCGTTTAAATATAACGATAACGTAGCTGAATAGTAGACTGTCGATCTTTATTAATTACTTGTAATTTGAATGATCGATCGATCGTTGTCGCGAAGCTAGATATTATCCTGTAAATCAACATCGGGTAATACGAGCCCACTTTATTGAGTGAACCTGTGGACTCGCTATTATGCCTCTTTGTTTCCTTTTTCTTTTTTCTTATCGTTATTGCGATAAGCGATATTTCATTTGAAACTTTTGAGAAGCTATGCATACGAATTGTGCTGACCCTGGCAATTAGCGAGATTGGACGAAAAATTGGAGAAAGAGACGGACGGAATTTTTATATCACATCCGACGCATCGATTTCGGCCTCTCGTGTCAAGTGGCTGGAATTGACCGTATGACGTCAAGGGACACACCGGGCACTTTGATCTTCTCAAAAAAGATCCTTTCTCGCGGTATAAAGGAGGAAGGGAAAATGAGGGAAGGAAGTTTCGTACATAGGGTAGTCGATTCGGAAAAGGAAGACGATCGAGTTCCCTCGTTTCGGATGAAAGAAAAACGGTTATTCGCTGCTGGCTTTAATATACGTGAAACTTATTCGCATTTCATTCTAATGGAGTTTGCCGAATTACAGCTATTCGTTTCTATACTCCTCCATTTGACAATCGTCTGTGTAGGGTAAGGAGCGCGTTGAGTCCTTCTTTGTAACTAGAATGATAAATGATGACACGACATGAACTTTCACGTTTCACTAGACAAATACAGCTTGGCCACTTTCTTACGCCGTAAAAATAAATGACTACAAGTACCTATTCAATTAAGGCCAAAGGCATTTCATGGCGAACGGAAAAACGCGATCGTCAGGCATTCACTCCGTAGTAATTGATTCAACTTAAATGACATGACCTCTGCTGTGGTCCTTGCTGTACTCACAGTACAACGCTATTAATCAGACTCGCGTCACTTTCAAGGATATCCATTTTCACAGGATGTCTCTCTTTCACGCACATGTCACGCTTAAGCATTACCTGGCTAACGTACATACACGATTTGGGAGCATCGATATAGCTCGTCAAATATAGATATACACGCGAGTATTATTTGCCGTCGCTTAATTTTACTCACCCTGGCGACTATAGGTGGTTACTTCCTGCGTATTTTTTTTTTAATTCAACTTCCTATCTCACTTCCGTGCTTACTGGTTTGCACGGCGTATCTGTACTCTTCTTTTTCTTCGTCTCTTCTCCTTTCATCCTTCTCTTATTAGTATTTACATCCTTCTTCATTTCACTCGCCGACCTTCGACTACTCCCTGCTCGATCCAAGGCAAACCACCTGCCTCTTATAAGAGCGTCATTATTGGTTCTACTGCCGCTGTAGTTCGGGACTGTTTATATTATCTTTATTTCGTCATCAGTATCGAAGCTTCCTGTGAGATCGACCGATCCCACGACTTCCGGTATTTATATTACGTCTGTATATACGAAAGGACAGATCATTTAGCGGTCGGGTACGTTCACGCTCGCGATACGTGTCCAGCCATACTCAGAAATCGATGCTTTTCATTATTTAGGATATTTATGAAATTTACTTTTGGACAGACCTGTTTATTTGTGACGGGTTAGCTACCGGTGTCTTGGGCAATTGTTGTTGTTGTTATACGTGTACGCATTGTCGTTGAACGTTACCGTGACGCAGACCGTCAGCCCGAAAGAACCTCGTGCTATCGAAAATAGCTGACAATGATGATAGGATTACCCGCGATGTAAAGCTTCGTTTACATCGTAATACGTAGTGCGATGCATGTGGGAAAGCGACACGTGCATGTTCAAGGTACACGTGTTTAAAGTATACGGCTATACCGGTGGCATTAGATGTTGTATAGGGCTTCGCATAAATGCATAAATCATCCTAACGTAGCTACGCCTGGAAACAGTGACAGTGGTAGGTGCCCGATAGTCCGTTTGTGAGCGTAATGAATTTTTGAGGGGCCATCTTTTTACGGCCTCTGATGTAATAGAGTCCCCTGTATATCACGCTTGACAGGACAGAATCAAGTATTCTGCCACGTAAGAACGCGTATGGATTTCAGTGCCTTTATAAATCTGCTGAGGAGTTTATAAATTGGACGCACGATTTTCATAATACACAAAGTTACGTAATATACTAAACATGTGTTAAGTAAGTGTTGTGTGCCTGGCTTCGAATAATTCAAGGGATAGATTCTGGTCGGTGTGACCTAATCGATAAGGGGATTATAGGTCGTCCTCTTGGTGGCTCCATAATGTAAAGGGTGTCTCAAGAATATTGTAGTACTCGGTGTCACGTACACGTGGGGACTTTAACTTTCAATTGACGTTAATATTATTATTGTGCATATCGCTCCATGAATAAAATCGATCAAGCTTTACTGCGCACTGGATGTACCCAGTAGTCTCTGGATCTCATTTATACCAAGGCGTCCTATTGGCCTTCTCTTCGTGATCCTGTTTATTACGATGCTATATCGTGCCACGTACTTATTAAGGCTATTATTCTTTACGTCCTTACTTACAGGGGCGCAATTCCTACTTATAAATTGGAATCGGTATTGATCACGCGATGCTGATCCCTGTATGTCTTTTCCTATTCTGAATGCGTGAAGAGGGGCGCACCTTTGGATTTCTCGTATTCACTGTACTGTCCGTGAGTACGAGAGAGAGGGGCGATATGACGTTTAGTTCAGTGGGAGAGACACGGGGATAGTGGTGGCGCTATAATCGCTGACTTGGTTTCACCCGTTGTATTGGCACTGTTAAAATTAATTGTGATATTAATAACAATGGATTTACTTTGGTATCTTAATGTTTACTACACGGCTGCTACGTTATTTTATATCTATATGCTTTGCGACATTCTTTAACACTGGCAATGAGATTGGTTAGTATGCGTATTATAGTAGTACATATATTTCTGGTTTATTTACGTGCTATTGTAATCGCAGTTCATTCTCCTTCTTGCCGCGTGCCAATGAATGGATCCCGATGCCATGCCGTACGTTTATAGCTTTGCCAGAATGTGCAATAAAAGATAAACAATGCTTACCTGCCTACACGGGAAGAGCCATGGTGTGAAATGTAATAATGGGGAATTCAGCGACATATCGTTTCGGTATGATGGAATTTGATTCTATGAAAAAATTTTATTGACGTATCTTTTCACTGTAAAAATATTCCGTCTTACTGGCTATTTTGCCTTTTTGTTTCCGAGCAGGAAAAACGGGGAATGGGTTAATGCACGTTTTACACAATATTTAATTGCCACCGAGTGAGCAATAAGATTACGTGTGTTTACACGAAGTATTTGCACATTCTTGTATTCTTCGTTCGAGGACTATCAGATTTTTATGAAAATTACTACAACTAGTAACTTTTGTGACTATACATTTTTGGGTTAGGACATCTTGAGATTTTATACGTGAATTTATTCTCATGAAGTTTTCGCGCAAGTCTGAAGTAACTAATCGTGCTTTAATGACAATACTATTTGTTGACAGTGCTTCAATATTTATGTTACAGGTAGCGCGTCGATCGAGCATAAAAATGGCAATGGAAATGGAAACAGCAATAGCAATGCCAATGGTAATGGTACAAAAACGAACAACAACGTTGCTGACGTGAATCGAAATGAAGATCAAAGTGGACCGATTGATCCTAAGTCCCAAGCAAAGAAGAAGCCAAACGCACGACGAAGAGGGCCTCTGTTAGTACAAGAGTACGTGTCTATGATTACAATAATTTTTAGAAGGAAGGTACTTGCTCCCTCTGACGAGACTGACCCATTTGTTATTTCTCTTTACAGAGACGTATCCTCGAGCCAGTTGGACTTCTTCAAGATGCTGGATGAGAAGATTGAGAACGTAAGTGCTGCGTCGTTTACTAAACAACAATTCAGTTTACCAAAATAGAGAATTACTACTGAATTTTTTATAACGTGAGGAAATCCAATTTTCTATATATTCTTTCTATTACGTTTTACAGGGTCCGGACTACGATGAGACTCTGGATGCAGCTGCGACTGCCGAAAGAGTATCGAGCCTACTTCGTCGTTGGGAATTAGCCAGTGTAAACTGGTCCAGTGTGGCCGATTTAAACACCTCGCCATCAAATCTGAAGAGTCGCTCACCGGTTCTAAGCACTTCGCGTCAGAGTTTAAGCGCCAAGGATCGCGAGGGCATGCGTAACATTATAGGCGGTCGGCCAGAGAGCGCGCCAGTCTTCATAAGGAATGCAAATCGTGTCGATGGCCTGCAGGAGACTTATTGTCCATCGCCAAATATGCCTAAACACGTTCTCGAGTCGATTACTCAGAGTCCTACTCAGAGCCAGAAGAACACACCCCCAGGAATGTCTCCTAATAGTATTCGCTATCAGGAGTTCAGAGAGTATAAGGAGTATAAGGAGAGCAAGGGTGGTGGTGGCAGCGGTGGAGGTGGTGGAAAATATCAGAACAGTCAGTTAAATGGGGAGTATATGAGCCAGCAAGCTCTCTATCGAGAGCAGTACCTTCAGCAGACAGGAATAGTCACCATTCCCGCACAGTACTCTGCGGGATCACCTGGTGGCAATGTACTCCGGAACAATTCCTACGTCCAACAGTTCCAGATTCCCAGCCCTCAACACTTTCCGGCGCCCAGGAAACGACCATTCAACGCTGCCCAGATGACGTGACCGGGACCGGCCGCCATGACGAGATAAGACTGATGAAACAAAAAATGCCAGGAAGTCGAGGACCTGAAATACGCCAAATGTCTTAATAGAGGAGGGCATTTTAATCGCGGATGGTGGATATGTCATGAATGCATTCATGCTTACGTACATACATACATATATACATTAATACATACATACACACACAGATTTTATTCAAAATTGTATCAATTCTTATCAAGGACACTTGCGCACGCATGCATATACTCCCATGTACAATCGCGCAGACACATCATTTGCAAAAATGATTTTTCCCAATTCTCGTGACTCCAAATATTCTTCACCGGGACTGCAGGCCTGTTTTCGGGGATGTTTGTTTCAATTGCGAGATTACAGAATGATCTATCGGGCTGGGCCTAAGGTACGAAGCATCAGAAATAATAAGAAGAACGAAACTCTTGCTTGGTGCCGGCGATTCTCTGGACATCGCGCCTAGACTAGGATACTTATTATAAGTGCCAAAAAAAAAAATAAAAAAGAAAAGAAAAACATAAAGATAACTTTCTGTAAGCAAGCAATTTAAATGTTTTGATGCGATTGCGCTCAGCAGCTTCGAACGCTGATGAACTTTCAGAGAGGCCAAATACCCAATATCTGCCCCACGAAACGCTCAGTGTTTCGAGGATCGTGTGGAGGAAAAGTAATGCACTTTTTTCACCTACATGCCGTGGCGGTACTTTTTTTTTCTCTTCAATTCCTCAAGATCAAGAAACAAACTATGAAGAGAATTCAGACACTGTGCTCGCACGCCGACGTTGCGGCGTAAGGTTTTCTTTTGTATAAATGTATTAGAAAAGAAGAAAGAAGAGTCTATATATTATATATACATATAAATATATAAACGTGTGTGTGTACGAGCGAGGAAAATCAGATTTAGAAATTCCTAATTGTATCGTGTATAGAATCGCTGTATTGTACACTACATTATTATATACACCTAACTTAACGTGATGACTGTATATTTCTATGTTGACCATGTTTAAACTACCGATATACATATATATATATATATAGTTGATGATGAAGAAAATTTTATATTTCATGTTATTATGCAAGCTATATATATACACGTAATATCAATGGAATCGGTAACTCGCTTTAGTTATTGATATACACTATCCTCTGGAAATTTCCACGTTCGATTTACTTTTTTGTTGATCAATTGCTCTGTTTCTTTTTCTCTCTTCCTTTACTCTTTCTTTTACAAAAAAAAAAGAATAAATTCATCTCTCTGCAAATACGAAAACGTGCTCAATGATTAGTATTTCCTGTTATTTTTCTTTAACCATATTTTTGTTTCATAGATTTAACAGGTCTGACCAAATCATGACGTCGCCACGGCTTACGGTTTAACGTCGTTAAATACAATTGATCGTCGACTAAGACGGGTGGCAACCAGGCTGCTTTTCGTAATCCGATTTAAAAATTGGCTAACAAGATCCGGCTCACCAGAACCCTTACGATACTGATGTAATCGCATTTATATCGGATGTGCGTTTATGTACACGCATACGCGTCGATGTTCTAACTCGTGTTTGCTATAAAATCAGGACCTTTGAAATGATCCAAATGTTATTTTCGAATGGATTAAATAGATTACTGGTTTGTTTTTTCTGTAAAAAAAATAAGAAAGAAAGACAAGCTAATCTCGTTGGATGTTTTAATTTTCTGGATGAAAGAATCTATGAGATTCTCATAGTTTGTCATTAAATTTTTCTCAGTTGCATTGTCTTACATTTTGTGCAGATTAGGTTGATATTTTTTGTCAACAATGGTGACTGATTTATCTTTAATTAATTATACTTTCTTGAGTGATATATTTGTGAAGAGACGTGTAAGATTTTGAATTTTTAAATTGAATCGTGGCGCACGTGGGAATGAAATTTATATGCATGAGCAGCGACATCTATGTTCTGTTTCGGGCAAAATGGCAGCTCCTGTCAAACACAGGTCGAACTGACAGAAGGATTTGTAGAAAAATAGTTTACATAATAACGCAACTCGCAAGGTTAGTTACGCCCACGTAATTTTAATATAAATCTACTATTCTTAAGATTTTATTCTATCGAAACGTATGCGAATTTCGCTTGTTTTTCTGGGCGTGGCACTGATACCCTTATTTGTTTCAACGTTTACAGGTCATCCTCCTACATCTATGTTGGACTGTGTACATTTTGATAAATTTCTAAGATTCTAGAGCACAGTTTCGTTGAATTTACTATTGTTTCTTACCAGCTATTGTATATTTACTTTACACATTGGTTAGATTTTGATCCCATGCACTAACTGAGGTTAGCACATGTAAACAGCCTATGTCCATCCTGATGTAGATGACTTACGGATGACTGTACCTTTTGTTAGAATTTCTATTTATACATTATACATGACAGTGTGTTTCTGTTATGATTCGTATGCTATATTGTTTTACTGTTTAACTATATGTGCATTAACGTAATCAGAATGCATACTGGTTTTAAGTACGATATCTGTTTCACTGTAGAGCAGCTCATGAAGAAATTATTCTTATAAAGAATTTATTACTTGCAATGAATATTAACTCTGAAAATGATACAAATTTCACAGAAGAACATTTAAATCGTATCCGACATGAACTATTCTATTTTCCACAGAAACACATTTCAAATATCCTAGAGCATTCTATCGATATAGAACCTATTAATAACTATCCAAAATCATTATCTAATCCTATGTTATCTGCCCATGTAGAATTTGAAGATGTTTTATACGTAATCCATAGTGTACGAGCATATTAATTAAACCAATGATTCAGTAACAAAGATGACTTTGGGCCTGTGCTATTTTCAGCTTTTAGACATAATTTGCACAGTGAGATTAATAGAAAATCTCACTGCAGACGATGCGACTACAGCAGCAATAGGGAGACCGGAACCCACAGCGACAATCAGCATGGAGAAAAGAGGAAGTGCAGAGCTTTTAAATGCTGAGCAAAATAATTCAAAAAATGCCAGCTCAGACTCACTCAATTCGGATAGTAAAAGCAGTTCACTCAACTCGAAGATGGGACAAGAATCGGTAATAACAATGTTACTATCAATTATTTGATAATCAATTGAACAGAACTCAAGAGTGAATCAGACAATATGCTATTAGACCATTATTTAAAAACAAAAACGTATTTTCCGTGATGCTCACGCTTTCTTCAGGAGAGTTGGGAGAAGGCGTCACATTCCAAGAGCTTTTCGACAAGCTCCACATCAACTGATAATAATATTGTTTCTGCTTTAGAAGCAAAAAAAGAGAATCAAGAAAAAGTGAGTCCATTGTTCGGTAGACTCTAGTCCCTTTCGACGAACCATATTATTATTATTCTTTACTAGAAATTACAAACCCTTTATATAAATTCTATTAATTTCATCAATTTGAATGGTTTAGTGAGAACTGTCTGTATAGTACATTATATTTTTTGTACAGTACCACTTTATTTACCCTGTAGTTACCGTTCTTTTACGTTCATTTAAGTTTGCATCGCATGTCGAAGGTATCATGTATGAATGTTCTTAAATAATGATGATATTGTATCTTCAATCATCTATGCGTTATAATTACTATTGATTGACTAATATTGTTGCATTCATTATTCCCTATGAAAACATACATTTCTTTTGAGTAGAACTTATCTGGTAGTGACACGGGACCACCGCTTCTGAATGGCGAAAGAGTTCAAGGGATCGCACGAGAAGTGACATATTTGTGTCCTTATTCGGGACCAGCACGAGGAGTATTAAGTGTAACAAATTACAAGCTTCACTTCCGGAGCATAGATCGTGAGACGCCATACGTTGTTGAGGTTCCTCTAGGCGTCGTGAGCAGGATCGAAAAAGTCGGTGGCGCCTCGAGCAGAGGAGAAAATTCTTACGGCATAGAAGTCTTCTGTAAGGATATGAGAAACCTGAAATTCGCCCACAAGCAGGAAAATCATTCCAGGAGAAATGTCTTCGAAAAATTACAACAGTATTCGTTTCCGCTTTCGCACAAGCTGCCATTGTTTGCTTTCGAATATTCTGAAACGTTTCCAGAAAACGGATGGAACGTATATGAACCAATTGCTGAATTAAAACGTATGGTGAGTAATTGTAAAAATATTAATCATTATACCTTTAGTGTTAAACTGTAATTGAGAAAAATATTTTTGTGTTTTAGGGCGTTAATAATGATATGTGGAAAATCTCTAAGATTAATGACTCATACACATTGTGCGACAGTTATCCTGCGGTATGGGCAGTTCCTGCTGCGGCAACGGACGAGGATCTACAAGCGTCGGCAGCATTTAGAAGTAGAGGTAGACTGCCAGTACTTTCTTGGATCCATCCGGAGAGTCAAGCAACGATAACACGTTGTGCGCAACCGTTAGTTGGTGTTGGCGCCAAACGTAGCAAAGAAGACGAACGATATGTTCAATTAATAATGGACGCAAATGCTCAGAGTCATAAACTCTTCATAATGGATGCGAGACCCATGGCAAATGCGGTAGCAAATAAAGCAAAGGGTGGCGGGTATGAAAGTGAAGATGCCTATCAAAACGCGGAACTCGTCTTCCTGGACATTCATAACATCCATGTAATGCGTGAGAGTCTACGTAAACTCAAGGAATTGTGCTTTCCAACAATCGACGAGACAAGATGGCTTTCGGGTATTGAATCTACCGTTTGGCTTAAACACATCAAGTGTATACTAGCAGGTGCCACAAAAATTGTTGATAAAGTTGAGAATCATAAGACTTCTGTACTCGTACATTGTTCTGATGGATGGGATAGGACTGTTCAGCTTACGGCACTTGCTATGCTCATGCTGGATCCTTATTATAGAACTATCAAAGGCTTTGAAGTACTCATAGAGAAAGAGTGGCTTAGTTTTGGGCATAAATTTCAGCAGGTAAATATTAAAAATACCTCTTTTTTTAATATCTAGGTCCAATGTATGGAAAAATTAAGTATGGCTTTATTGTACTATTTTCAGAGAATTGGTCATGGTGATGAACATCACAGTGATGCTGATAGGTCACCGGTGTTTGTTCAATTCATGGACTGCGTCTGGCAGATAAGTCAACAATTTCCCAATGCTTTTCAATTTAATGAACACTTTCTTATTACCATACTGGATCATCTTTATTCCTGCCGTTTTGGTACTTTCCTCTTTAGTAGGTAAGTTGTACTCTCAGTCAGCAGTGCAATGCTACATTTATATTTTTACACTGTATATCATTAATGCATATTATTATCTAATTCTAACTCTTAATCCACAGTGATCGTGAACGAGTTCAAGAGCAAGTAAAACAGAGAACAGTGTCTTTATGGTCCTATACAAATAGTCAATTGTCCTTGTACCAAAATTCTCTTTATTGGGCTGGTCCACATTATCAGTTGGTATTAATGCCAATTGCCAGTATGAGATATATAAAACCCTGGAAAAGTCTTTACTGCCGATGGAATCCCAGTATGCGACAGCAGGTAATTCAAAATAAATATTAATATACAATTCGATTCGATTAATTGTAATGTACCGGGATGCGTAAATAATCCCTTCATATCCTAAGAGTCATGAATGATTATCGCATAGGAAGACACGTGAGTTAGGAAATTTCTAATGTATCTTTTTTAATTTACTTTGCCAATAGGATCCCGTATACCAACGAACAAGGGAACTTCTAGTCCAAAAGGAACAGCTCGAAAAACAAGTGATGGAATGTCGTCGCGAGCAAGCTTCAAGAGCTAACAGATCACTAACGTCACCAGCACCCCCTAGGTTACATTCCCCAGTCCACTCATAGCCCCGAGACTAAGTGAGTCCATACAATGATCTGTAGTTCTTTTTATTTTAATTATATATTTTTTTCTTGTAAATGAGCTATACGCTTAAGATTCCGTTAAGCCGACCGACCTGTACACAAAATTGCTTCAACTGAATCAAGCTATGCCGTGTATAAAGCGCTTGTTGATAATAATAAAAAAAGAAAAGGGAGAAATAAAACACTTGGTTCTTTAATATATAGTATATATTGCTAAAATATACATTATATACACCAAGTTTTATTCATATCAAAACACAAATATCGTATTACTAAGTTTTATGTCGATCTGCACAACATGCAAGCAATCAATTTTTATTTTGTTTTTGACAATAACTTATTAGTAGACTATTTAGTCGTTTTCTTTCTACAGACTACATCAAAATGCTTATTAAATACTTTCTTTGATCGCATTATGCTATACGTCCGTTGTTTTACTAACTATTTCTCTGAAAACGCTGTATCAAAAGTTTCATTAGTAAAATATTTGGTGTTTCTATCATGAGCGATAGAACGTACGAGCTGATAAACGTGAGGACAAAATTTCCCAGAAACAGAGTGCACTGTAAAGGGAAACAAATTTAATCACAGTTGCTGCCAGGTGGCCTCTTTTTTTAGCAAAGAAATTTAACAAAATCTCAATGTGGATACTCACGTTTTGTAATAAGTGAATGTGGACCGAAGACTCACTGTTTAGATAAATGGAATTTATTAGTAGAGGATTAAGTAGGTACGCACAGTACGTCAATCTGCTCAATGGTACCCATCCAGGAAACGAAAGTATACTGTTGATAATTCCTGTTAAATTTATTTTAAAAAGTAGCATTTTTAAATAATGAATCACTTTTTCAATTATTAATATATCTAGTAATACTTGTTTATGCTGTTATCGATAAAATTAATTATATTTATTTATGTACACAGTACCTGCGTGTTTCGTGCAGCAGGCTATCAGTATCCACGCTAAACCGATAGCCCAGACTGTTCTACCAAGAGCTACGTATATGGCCGCTGCTATGGTAGATATTTGCCTATTCCAAAGGCCAAAGAGTACTAAGATATTACAGGCACTGCTCATACACCAACATACCATCAGTGTTTTCTGAAAATAAAGTTTAATGAATTCTCTGTGTGTGATTGACGCATATGCACGTCAAAGGAAACTCGTCACCAGTGTGGATGATGCGTATGTGCGTCATTTTTAACATTTTATCACTCTTACGAAGGTGCGACTGTAAAATTTTATATTTTCCTGGCAAGTACATAATCTAAATGAGTGCAAAGTTTCTAAAAGATTGACTCTTCCTGTTTTTGAGATATATGCAGTGAAAGTAACGTAAATTTCACAATACATATATATTTGCTGCCTTAATTTGACGTAATGTATTTAGGTTTCTGAATGGTAAAAATTCATTAAATTTTTATCAGACAATTATTTGATAATTAAAACTGACTACCATTTTTTTTTTTAAGGAAGACAGTTGGAATTATTTTTGTCAATGTTTTACAACAATTTTTAAACAGTCTAGAGTATGGAATTTAGAAAATGTATACATGTTTACTCTTTGGCTTGGCTCGATGTTATGTAGCAAATATTTTTGAGAATGAAATTATACTGTTTAATCGCAAAAAACTACTATACATATATAAGATACAGCCGTACGTCCCTTAAAAAAATTTATGTCTACCATAGAAACATCATGAACATTTAATTCATTTTTTATACAACATGTTTTTACCACACATTTTGTCAGTTTCGTCTCACAGCGACAGTGTTAAAATTACCATGTTTCAAACACTGTGAATTTCCTATTTAAACATTTCTTAAGTAAACAACACGTCGACACGTACCTTGCGCATTATTAACTGGTTATTTAATTTTATCAGAATGTAGGCCGTAACAACTCCAACTATGTAAGGGCCAATTCTTGTCCATGGTGGATAATACAATTGATCCAGCATATTGTACTGCTCGTCCATTCTAAAGTTTACAAAAAAGGCGTGAGCATAAAAATAAAAATACACTTGCGTTTTACCTCAGATACCAATGGTTCGAAGCAATACGTTCTAGGGAAAACCCAAGTGGATTTAACATATTATTAAATTCTATTAGCTGAACATTGTTGGTTTTATATGTTGACATGTATGTTGTATAATTGTTACATAAAAACGTTTGGCGTCTCACTTAGTATTTCCACGTACTAATTACGTCATGAGAAAGACGAAGGTTCATAGGTCATTATTAGGGGACATCCTGAAACTTACGTTGGTACGTATTCATTAATATAAGATGTATATCCAGTTAAAAATGTCGTACTTGTCATCAGTATAGCCAGTATTGTAACGGACGTGTAAAAGTACCTGTAATGCAAATTCAATATTAATTTTAATCTTGAAGATTCTAAGATAGAAATCTTAAAGCTATGATGCATCGGGAACCACGTGCTTCTACCTGTATTATGGAAAATACCGAAGCTGATGTCCGGGTTTATTTGAACGTCATACCAGGGACTAATTATTTTGTACGTAGAGTTCGAGAATTCGTGAATTATTTATGATATGATCAGTAAACATCTTTTAAGAAAAGAACCTAGTTATGTGTTAAAGACAAAGATTTACAAGTGGACACTCACATGGACGAGAGGATGAGAAGAAAAGACATGAGTACAAAGAATTGCATGTCGTTCGACAGATACCAGCTCCAGGACATGCACTAAAAACAGGATACGAAATTAATAAAGAACCAAATGTCATTCATTATGAAATACGAAAGTTCAAAAATTAATAGCGAATAGAATATATTTGTCAAGCTAGGACAGTAGTTCATACCATAGTGTCTGTACCGAAGAAATTATTAATGTATAATAAATTACGCCACCAATATTTTGCGCAGATATCCTGAGGCCTTTCGGTCATATAAAATTGTGACGTCTGTGCATACCAGGCTGAATTAATTTCCAAGATCCCGATCACCAGCATGTATGTTGGTGTCAACCTTAAAATTGAAGTTTTTTTATTCATTTTTTTCTCTCTTAAAATTTTGCTTTACAACATATCGGCCAATGTTTAAAAGTTTTATTATTGTTCTTTGTCGAATACCTTAGGAATCTTCTCAGCACTGTTATACAAAATTCAGCTAGTTTAAGTAAATATTTTACTGATTTTCTTTCCTCCTTCCCTTTTTTGCCATTCAGATATAAATATGCAACAAGAAATCCACTTAGGAAGAAGAACGTGTCTACTGATAACGTTGAATTACTAATGATTTGTGCACCCAGGCCTTCTGACAATCGCCATGCAATTGCCTTGTTGTCTGGTAATTAAAAGAAAAAACATACTTTTGACGTCTCATTGCTATTTAGCACTTAACAGACGAATGTTAAGTATAATGATAACTTGATCTTACTTGCGTAGTCGCTACTGTAAAAGACTGTGTGTATCATTATGATCCAAACCATTCCGAGAAATCGTATACCGTGTATCGGTGGTACAGAATCATTGGTTAATTGTGTGTTGAAAATAATTTTAGTGTTTCTGTAGATGGAGAAGCACAGTATTATATTTCCAAAAGTATTCTGTCGCTCTATTTGCGATCTGGGCCTTTCCGAGTTTTGCAGTGTGTGCTTGATGTCTATATATATTGAAAAAAAGAAAAATTTTCATAAACAGTCGGCATCCTTTGTATTTGAAAATTCGAATTTACCTTCTATGCCAGAGGAATTGTTATTCTCGATATGATCAATCTTCTTTGTATTCTTTATTTTTCGTGTGATAAAAATATCGTATACCGTTCCGACTATCACCAGAGACCAGATTAATAGCAAGATAAATCTAGAAAGATAAAAAGAATGAAAAAAAGTCATTTTTCAATACAGGTTACTCTACTTAAAAATTTATGTCCAATATTTGAACGTACCCTATGAAAATATATTTACTGTTCATCAACCATTTATAATCATTTCTCAGATGTTTCACTTCTATAAGTTTAAAATCTCCCGCGTGTCTCTCACCGACCTGAAGTGTCCTCTCTTGGAATATTCTTTCCAGTATGAAACTTAATTCATCCGTAGAGCAGGAAGCGGGCAAACACAATCCCAAAGTGATCAGATCCTAATAAGTGAAATTCTACAATTTATTACTCATCGGAATTCATTAAAGATGGTAAAACAAAACAAAAGTATTTGACTTGCCTCGTTTGACAGTCGTACGTGATATTGAAGGGTGCTGTTGTGCCTAAAGTACGCCACGAAGTAATTAATCTCGAAAGGTGGAAATTCCTCGTGAATCTTACGATATATCGAATTGTTTTGCAGTTCACGTTCCACCAAAGGAAACGGAAATCTATTAGTTGTGTCTTGACACTGGGTTCTACTTCCTAGCCAATAATTGTTACCATAGAGAAATCCAGGATCGGGCGCGCCGCTTGAATCCAACACTGTAACAATCGGTATGTTATTTATGTTTCTATTATGGCGAAATCTTGACAAATTTCGAAGATACCATGAAACTTTGTCTTATTTGTACTTTCTATGACGTATACTTAAATGTTCGCAAACATTGAATAACAATCATTTCCTAACATGCCGAAGTCACCACGTAAATATCCATTACGTTCAAGAGATGTTGTGGTCATTATTAATGGTACATCACACCGCGACGCCTTTTGCGTCCTTATTACGTATGCAAACACCCAAGAAACATATGTAAACGCATTGAGTTTATGAAAATTTATATACAAGAAAATATATTCTCCTTGACTTCGCGTAATTGGTGTTTCCATTAGTTCCTTTGGCTCTAACGGAAAGAATATTTGTGTCGTCTCTTGCAGTTTTTAATAGCATAACACAAGTGCAGCTTTCAAAGTGGTGTAATAAAAACATCGGTACTTCCATGTGCTTTTCCCCAGGACAAAACTAGTTTCTTGTGTAATCAGACGAGTGCGCGAAAGTCGATCTCGTTTCAACAAAATCCACAGAGGCTTAAACGATGACATATGAGATTTTACGATTACGCAAATTTTAAATTTAGGACACGCATTCATTCAAAATACTTTATGGTGATTTCTCAACCAAAACGGAAATATGCTAATCAGGATGGTAGTACGTTATTTAACATACATACATAAATATAACTTTTGTGCGAAATGAAAAGTAATTTGGTGTAAGATTAATTTTGTAGTGTACTTGACATAATTTGCCTGGATATAGAAATCAGTACTGATAAAACTTAACTAGACGAACTTTTATCGTCCTGTGAATGATTGAACGATTTTTACATAATTTTGAAATATTCCTTTCTCGCGTTCGTAGCTTTTCAACTTACTTTTCAATCCCCATAGTTTGTGAGAATTTACCGCCTTCAAGAATATATTTAGCTCTTTTTCACAGTCTGTGGAATTTAACAGTTGGGATTTCAATGCAACTGCATAAGCCGGTAACGTCCTCTTCAAAAGTTCCTCCGAACCGATTACATTTTGTACTATTGCAGGAATCATGAGTAACACTAATAGCTCCATGATTTATTTTTTATTATTATCTAAAAAAATTCATTATTTTACAATATTTTTTTACAGGGTGGCTCACATAACAGGTTGCAAGCTATTTTATACAAAAATTTAAGAACCAATGAAATATCCTTGACATAAAAGTTGCATGGTTTCTCGAGCGGCAACAAACGTACGAAGCACATAATGCTTGTCAACGTGATAAAATTGATCCAAAATATTTTTGCCTCTCAATTAAAAATCCATTTTATTAAATGTCAAAGTAACGTCTCTTTATTTCCATAAATTCTATTAATCCTTTTATCAAATTTTTCTCAGACGTACAATAGGATATTATGCTCTATCTCTAAAAAAACTTGACAAATAAATCTAAAAAGTTGAGATTCTGCAAGTGGCTGTACTAAGAAAATATTTTTCAGAAAAATTTTATCACCCTTGATAAAGGTTACCCTTATAGCAATTCCTACCCCATTTCATATAAAAAAAAGAAATCAGAACGATATTCATATTTTTCGAAGAAACGTACAATAAGAATATTTAACTTTGGACCTTTTGTATCACATAAAAAAAAAACTAAAAAACTTTTATCTCAGACATTTTTGCATCTCTTACATTTTAAGGAAAAATATCTTTTCTAACACTTAATGAGAATCACCCTGTATAATTTACAAAGCACACACTTCACAGTTCAGTTTATTCGAATTACATTTCTTTGAAATTTTTCAAGTAACTTTTTACAATTTATTGCAACTTCGTGTATCTCTTAGGATATTTTCCTTTTTTTTTCTCAAAAACCTATGTTAGCTCCTTTTTTTAAGTGCCGAACGACCGAAAGAATCTGTGTCTAAGCAAGGACTGTGAGTCTTGTAATTTCTCACAGAATCCAAGAGAAAACCGATAGCGAGCCCCACCAAGTACCGTCGTTATATGATTTGCATAATACCGTAGAACTTTTGTGTATATATTCACCCCACGCTCGCCATATATTCAACCACGTGTATAATATTACATTTATCCTAAGGAACATGAAACAAATAAGAAACGTGCAAACAAAAAATTCTGAATATTCAATCGTTATTATTCATACAAGACATATATTCTTTTACTCGTTATTAAAGATCACGTTGCACTTTGCATGGTGAAGCCGAAGAATCTTCTTAGTAATAAAAATAAATATTTAAAAATCTCTTTATATATATATTACATCACCTATCCTATACTCTTCTTAGACCATAGAATGCATTATAGCTTATTGTTATCCATATGCATTGCAATCACGTTTATATGTATCAACATGACGCAATAGGTACATTCGTGAATAATGGAATTTAAGAATTAAGAAAGGTCGCAATAAAGAAATCAAGTATCCATTTTATTCGAATATGTAAAAGCCAGTACATAAAAACTCTATCAGAAAAATACTATAGATGCATTCATCACCCTAATCCTTAGACGCTTTTAATTGTATATCTATGTACTTTCGAAAGGATCCTTTAGCAAATTGAATTGCACAGCACGCAAAATAATCAAAGCAATGTCCCACTTTGTTACGTTCACTATTTTTTATATCTAATATAATTAAGCAGTACAGATCACTGGATATAAGTTTCGCCCGAAGGAGAGCTGGAAGGTTTATTATAAACCAATGTCGACCTTCGAGAACGACTAGAAAGATTGCACAAGTGAATTGTAAAAGTCCAGTTGAAAGAAGTTCCAAGAAATGGGAATCCAAGTGAAATCAAAGGATTGAGAATACGAGGACGAGGATGACGTTGAACAACGGTTAGGAATTTTGCGAGTCATTCAACTCTTCTGCTGACGTATTATGTCATAGAAAGTTTACAAGGTGGACATAAATAGTACGATGCGTTATGATACTATGGAATGTCTTTGTATATAGGTTTGGACTTACTCTTTTATTACGCAATCGATTTTCACCAAGTAATCCTTTTTATCCTCCTTTATTACATTTATGTAACCAGTTTGATTACTTGTTATATCAGATGCGTATAATGTAGATGTACTATTCTGTAACCAGAGGTTATGATATGTACTGAATTTTTGGGTAATTCAAGAAATTATACTTTTAGGGTCTGACTGGATTAAATGTATACTATATATTATAGTTTGTATGTAAATTAATGGGGTTTTTGATAGACTATCTATTATAGTAAACGTATATCCTTTACTTTGACATAAATTGGTTTTGTTTAAAAAATGACTAAGGTATCACTAAAAAGAGCAATTATAGCCTTGGACATATCGTGTAATTTATGTTTTGCTACTATAATATCATGCTGCAGTAACGAGATGAAATGATGTCCGAGCTAACTAAGTGAGCTCCTCCTTGTGAAAGTTGCTCTGTAGTGTGTAGGTATACTGTATTGCTTTGATAGGTTGAAACTGGATATTACGTATATAACGATATCTGTGCGTTGGAGAAAGTAAACTTTGTCGTCTTCCTGGTTTTTAGATCCTCTTCCGCTGCATCATTTTGAATTTATGCAGCTGATTTGTTCTGTCGTATCCTATGTAGGTAATGTGCTTCTCCAATACTCTTTGACTCGGTCGAATAAAATGGCACCTTATAAAGGTTTTATCTAAGAAAGCAATTTATAAGAGATAAATCATCAATGAAGTTTATAAGTTCATTTTAAGGCATGGCCGCATGGAACATGTAGGAATGTCTTATGTATTGATTTACAAGTTTTCAGCACTTTCGCTTTTAGAACGACACATGCACATATATCCTAAAACTAAGTATTGTAGGAATTCTGGGATGTATCCGAATGGCTGGATGAACTGCTTAACCAGTCCAGTGGAAATTAACAGGATAAATTATGAATCTGTAGATAAAAAAGTATCATTTATAAATGTCGAGTAATTCGGATAGAAATCCTGCACTTGTGTTCGTGAAATTAATTGTTTACCACGACCTCTATGACGATGCAACCACATGATTTAAATGGTCATATAATGCAAATTCGTTTGTCCTTGATTCATGGGTTGAGTGTTGTAAAAAATTTCCTACACGTCAGAGAGCATAACGAACTACCTGAAATATACCACAAATAATTTTGTTACATGTATTATAAGATATTAAGATTCAACTGATGACGGCTGTAAATAAAGATTTTGCATCATTATTCTCTTTTTTACTATTCTGGAAAAATACGAAACAGAATGAATTTCATTTAAATCTTTAAAACTTCTAATTTAAAGACTAAATGGAAAGGAAATAAGCACAACGGAATAAGAAACTATTTTTTTATGTGAATCAGGAAATCAATAGACTAGTGAAGTCTAAAGAGTTTATTCAACATGCTTACCAAGATTAATTAATAATAATATCGTCTTTATTATCAAGATGTTATAGATAAAGGACGAGAATCAGCTGCATATGTTGCATGCTGCCTTGCATTCTAACCCCTATAATTCAGGAAGATTAATATTTTGACAAAATAATACAAAATGAAAGAAACCAATAAGTAATAAATGGGGAACTCTTGTCACATTCCACGTCACTATACGTTGTGTTATTATCTGTAATGTAATTACCTCAACGGCATACTTTGTCATTTTTCACTATATTACAACTTTATGTACAGCAAAATAACTATTTACACTGGTATACAGTCATCTTTCTCAAGTCAATATCGAATATTAGCTTCTCTATTTTCTTCTATTTTTGTTGAAACCCTCGACGTATCACAAACATACTGGCAACCATAGCGTCAAAATATTTAACTATCTGCATAATCTTCCTTAGAAGATCCAACGATTGTCAGAAATGCTTCTGTTAATTGGTATCTTCGTTGCTGGATGTTGGCATAGAATTAGTTTTCGGCTGCCTTACACGAACTTCACCATTGGCGTGTCTTGCCCTGTGTCTTCTCATATCACCCAATTGCGTAAAATTAAACAAGCATATATCACAAGTGTATGGTCTTATGCCATTATGAATTCTCATGTGCACGTCGAGATGGGCTTTACGAAGAAAGCGTTTGCCACATTTAGAGCACCGATGCTTGCGATCCTCCATAGGCACGTGTATCTGCATATGCGTGGTGAGATTTTGCTTGTAACTATAACAAAATTGGATTAAAGCATTTAATGAAATATATATAATAATAAAGGTAATCTTGAAATTCCCCATTAATATATACCTAAAACATTTTCCACAATGTTCGCAGACGTAGTTGCCCTTTTCATGTCTTTGCACATGAGCCCATCTTGCCGTGTAACTTCTACAATGCGGTCAAAGTAATATTTATGCTATTAACACAGGTGAATTGATATTCTAGACATATGCTGATATTGTTTAATAGTTACCTAAATTTCTTATCACAAATATTACAGCCATATGGTTTCTCGCCGGTATGTATATGCTCGTGATCTAATACCGACTGGTACGTAGATAACTTCTTTCCACAGAATCGACATACATAACAGCCACTAGTGTATTGTCTTTTAGACTGTCCTCTGGCCTCAGGTTCCAGTCCATGAACGTTTTGAATGTGAGTTGCAAGAAGACGAAAACGTTCAAATACCTCTTCGCAGTGGGGACACTTGTGACCAAAGTGTTTGATTCGATGAGCCCTCTTTATTAACGAGATAGCAACGAATTTACTAAGTCTTCTAATGGAAGTATAAAGATTTTTAAAGGATTAATTAATTACCATGTTAGATAATCGATGAAATGTTCTTCCACAAACATCACACTGATGCGGCTTAACACCTTCGTGTATGGATTGATGGTGTTCTTTGAGTCTAACGTTATCCCTGAATGAACGATTACACAAAGTGCATTTGTGCGTATCCCAACACTCTGGATCATGCACCTGCATATTAAGAATTTCCAGATATTTTTCATTTGTGTGATCACTTTGTCATCAATAATTTGTATTCGTATATCATACTCACATTTCTATGCTTTTGATAGAACTCTTTATCAACAAAGACCTTAGGACAGGCAACGCATTTATAAACTGTCACGGTGGGATCATCGAGCATTTCCTTTTTATGTTTCTATAAAAAAGAAGCAATAAACATATTAAATGCCTGCTACATTACAAAAATGAAAGCAAAGCGTACACTAAATGTGTAAATAAAGACTTCTTTGAAATTTGTTCTCTAGTATTTACTCTTAAATGCCGTGTGAGCTTGTGGTTTGTCGAAAAATTGTTTTTACAGTACTTGCACGTATGAACGGAAAATTTTCGACGACAGACATTTTCCTCGTGATTTTCCCATTGCCAGCTATTAGAGAAAAACTTGCCACACAGGTCACAAACAAATTTCAGTTGAACCTTTCTGTACTTATTATGAGATTCTCTCTTGTGGAGAAACATATCGTAGACAGAATTACATTGCGTTTGACATATAGTGCACGTCATCTTTTTAGGTTGATGAACCTTTTTATGACCCTCAAGAAGATCATCATCGTCCACAGCGACATGACATATTTCGCAAATAACATCCAATGAATTTTCTACAATTTCTTTTTCACTTTGATTTTCTGCATTATTCGTGTTCTGCACTGGCGACAGAGAATTTTTATTAACCAGTGGAATGTCAAAAATTTCCCCATCTGACTCCGTTTTAGATGTTTCTGTCTTAACACAACTTTCGCAAATAATAATATTGCCAGCATGCTTTGATTGTTTGTGAATTATCAATTTTGTGGAAGTCTTGAAGCTTCTGTCACATAAATTACATCTCCAATTTAATAAATGTATATTTTCTATATGGTTATCAAACAAGTCCATGTCTTGAAACAGCATTGAACACAGTTCACATTCTACAGGGCCCTTCATAGCAATCTCTTTTAATTTACTATCTATCTTGATCGTTTGACCAGCTTTTGGAGAATTATGTCGTATAGTTTTTTCATTGCTATTTGAATTTGTTTTTGATTGTTTCAACTGCTCCTTTTCTATAATTGTTCCTGTAGATTCAGATTCCTTTGATGCAACGATTTCTGATTTTCCTGATTCTTCCAATACCTTTAATGTATTGTCTGACTTTTTTATCTGTTCAAACTCAGCCCGCAACTTAGCATCTACTCTTAAACAATTGACAGTCAGCTTGTAACTGATATTTAAACAGTGCCAACATCGTTTACAAATATATAATGGCAATTTATCTGTAGATAAAACCTAGAACAGTATAAATATATATTTTTTACAATATATGTAAACTGATTCATTATCACATATATACTCTATAGCGACTTACTATTATTGGTAGACATCTAGCAATTTTTTCTGCAATTAACAGATTATTGTCTCCAAAAATAGATAAACAGTCTGTGCATTTTTGTGCACATAGACGACAAACATTTTGAGTGTGTCTTGTTTTTGATTCAGTGATATCTACTTTATCTGTTCTAATCACTAAAATGAAAAATTATCAAAAATTAATTATAATGGATTTCAATTCTATCATAGCGTTTGTAATAATTTGTTTTTATCATAATCTTTTAACTATACCAATATTATTGTGTCCATCAGTAGGAAGCTTTTGTAGTCCCCAAATAGTCTCATCAACTTCCATTTCTTTCTGATCCATTTTTGTAATCGTTATCCTTGGACCGTATATTCTACTTACTGCAAAAAATGAAACTGAAAAAATAATATTATACTTGTTAAATGTCCCGAGGTTATGCCATTAATATAGGTGCCGGAAAAAATTAACATCATAGGAAAAGATTACTGACTCCGTTGGGCTAATAAGAATCTCGCAGTTTTTTTATTTATCGTTTTCAATAAACCCTACATAATTCAAATTCTAAAATTGTGCCACGAAGTCAGGGTCACTAAAACAGAAATGTTATTTCGACCCACTAAAATCCATAGAGAGAATAACGTTATTAAGTCGAGGGCACTAACTTCAATATATGTACGATAGATGGTGCTTTGCGGGACATGAACACAAAGTAATTAATTTCCTGCAAAGCGAAGTATACTTATAATACTACCGTTCTTGACATTGTCAGTTGACGCCACATACAGTCCGAGTGAGGCATTTGATGATTTTACTGATTGACTGAATGACCCGCAGGAGAAAAAGAACGAAATGAACTGTACAGACAAAATTGTCAGGTTGAATTGAAGGAACTAAGGACCAAGGTTTGATCTTTTAATCTAAGATGTGTGTATAAAGATCAGCAATTTGACCAATTACAAGGACTACAAAGCTCCTGCTATATCTTCTCTTGGCCGAAATTACCATTATAATCTTCGGAAGAAGATAAAAATTTATATCGTGTGACTAAAAGCAAAAGGGCGTATGCTTGCTGTAAATTCGATGTTTATTCGTCTTATTGCTTTCAATGACTGGATATTTAGAAGTACTGGAAGAGGCAAAATATGTCAGAGCGCAGATTTACCGCGCAGGACTCGTGGAGTAAGGGAGCACTTAACAGCCATAGAGAAAGGAAGGTTTGTATTACATATGATCTGTATCTTTTCGGTGATTTACTAACACAAAATGTCTACTATTAAGGAGGAAGAGCAGTTACTTCTCGCACTTGATTCTTATATAAGTGATATAAAACCAATAAAGACATGAACAAGAGTATTTTCCTGTTTTGCAGTTCTTTCGATGAGGGGTTTACACGTACGGCATGTTTCGTACTTTGACATACTGGCACATTTCATTTGAGGAGAAAGCCAAAGGAAAAGGAGGGTACTTTCATATGGGACGTAAGAAGGTGAAAGATAAAAAATTGGGTAATGTAACAATAAAACAATTTATTAATTGACCTCATTTATATAATATCGTACGCTTAAATAAAGACACGCTGACTTATTATTAAAACAGGAATGCCTTATATATCGTACAAACGAAATTAAAACATTATCGTGTCTTGCATTGTCATATAAATACAAAGCACTTTGGTTATTCCTTAAGTCAGGCTATACATTTTTTTTTGTAGTACTCTGGTAGTCAAAATAGTCCTTAGCAGGTAGATTTTAAGTAATTACAAATAATACATCTTAGTGCTAAGTACAGTAATTAACAATACAACAATAGATAGATTTGACAGTTGATTTGCTGCTGATTTCTCAGAATTCCTATTGCCTATCTGACTAACACAAACATTTCCACAATCTTCTCCTTCGCAAATGTCACAAAGTGTTGCAACTCGTGGTTCATAGAATGCTCTTGCTCTGCGTGCTAATGGAAAACGCAGTTTGCAATTAAATATGAAATTATGGCTAAGAATAGAAAACTGTTTATCGAAAGTACTTACAGGAATCGTAATAATCATAGATTGATACTGGTACTGGCTTTTGTTTAGCAACTTTGTGTGTCCTAAATGCAGAGACTGTTGGGCAATATTCCTGTCTAATCATCTGTAATTATAGCAATTTAATGTAAGCTTTTAAGATCAATGTGCTGTCAATGATACAATATTAGTTTTTTAATTATTGTTAAAGATTTTTCATTTTCCATTCAAAATTAAATTTACCTTGTCAAAGTATAACACCACCATTGTATCTCCATTTTTGGTTTCCACAAGTTTAACATTCTGTGATACTTGTAAGCTTGGCAGAGAATCCATATCCACAGTAAAACCTGAAGGTAGACTTACTTCCATTACAGCCATATTACTCTCATTCGCTTCTTTAGTTGGAACAAATCTATTAGAGAGATTAAAAAGCATAACAATATAATGTATTTAAAACTGTGTAAATTTAGAAAGATGTAAAGTATGTACCCTGAACAAATTGAGAGCTGCAGATGATTTGCATCTGAGTTCTTGTCAACTTGTGGATCCAATGTGAATAGTGGCCATGCCCCAGTTACATTGAGATTATAACTGGAAGAAACCTGAACCAGAGCAAATCCAGTTCCACTAGCTGTTATATTAACAACTCTAGTTTTTCTTGGAAGCTAAAACAATCCCACAGAATTTTAATATAATTCACATCATATATTATCTAATAAACTCACCATATGTTTTTGAAGAATCATGGTATTACCAGAATTAATATTCATTTGACTTTGACCTCCACCTTCATACATAAACGTAATCGCAATGTTATTGGAATTTACAGATAATTTCTCACCCAATTTCGACAAGGCATAAATTCCAATTACAGTATCCTAAAAAAATATTACAGTCTATTCATAATATCCAATGAGAGACTGGCAAATTGGTTTTCTTTACCAACCTGAGTGGATGCAAAACCACCTTCGGTATTTCTTTGCTTAACCAACCATTTCATAATGGGAATGGAGTCTGTGATCAGATTTCTTCTGAGATAAGTCAATAAATTATATGACGACATTTCTACATCAACTGATCTTGGCAAGGAATACCATGGATTTTTATCATCACTAGGAACAGGTTTACTCCACCACTTATCCTCATCCTTTGTTTTGGCTTTAGATTCTAATAAATTAAAAGCAACTTCCTCATATGGATGTCTTGCCAAGTTAAGAACATAAGTGCACAGGCTCAATGCATAGACATCCTCTACATTATCCATGTTCCGTACAATATAATCGACACCCTTGTTAATAACATTTTTATACTGTTCACTGGAGCCCTGTAATATCAAATTCATCTTAAAATATTTGCAACTGCAAATGTATATTTACACATTAAGATTAATATAATAAAAAGTTTCCTCACTTTGTTTTCTAAAAATGCAACAAGTGTAAATGCTGTAAGAGCAAGTCCTTTTGCAGAACCTCCTTGCATATCACGATGAATGACTCTTCCAACTTCAGGGAAACTTCCATTTACTGCTTGATTGCTAGCAAGCCATCTAAGGGCTTCGTCAATTATCCTATCCTCGATACTAACATATTCTGTTGCTTGCTTGAACGATTTTACCACAAAAGCAGTTAGCCTGAAAATATATATGATTGTTTAGGACAATAACAGTATCTGAGAGTAATGATTTACGAATTTATCTTTTCATTTGAAATGTACCAAGTACTGCCACTGCTATCAGACATTCCAAAGGCACTGAAGGATCCATCGTTATGCCTATATGTCAATTCCCTTTGATAACCCATTTCTAAGTATCGCATGGCTTTACTCTGAACAGCTTGGGTCAATTGATTTGTGTTCTGTAATTGGAGCATAATAATATTAAACAATTATCACAATAATTAATAAAAATCTTCAGGCATAAACTAATGTATATTAGTATTACCTTGAGATAATCTAATATCACAATGTTTGGTACAAAATTTAACATATTTTGTTCTCCACAGCCTGATGGCATTTTTATCAAATTTGCCAAGTTTGGAATGCTTGGTCCAAGAATGTCTCCTGCAATGCAAATATGTTATCGATGCAAATATGCAATTCGAGAAATTGTATTAACTACATTTGCACATTACACAGATTCTTACCTACTGCTGAAATTTCAATGTGCTCAGAACCAGCAACAATATTTTTCGGTATATCCACTGCAACACTAGTCTGCATATTTTTTGTGGATCTTAGGTCAATGAATATGGCTTTATTTCTGTATTGCGTTTCTCCCTCTGACTGTAAAATGTTATTTGTTACTAATGCAATTTCGTTTAAACTTAACTCTAATGAATAATGGGAGCTGTTGCTTATATCCTATAGAATAGACGTATGAATATAATTACTTTAACAAGCAATTTATGCTCTACGCTGTCACCAGCAAGTACACTACTTGCAGTTGCTTTGATAGTTATGTATCCCAAGTCTTTTGGTATAATCATAAATGATACACTGGCACCGGAATTGGCTTTAACTTCAACGACCTTCTTTCGATACAGTTCAAATTCTATAAAAAAATCAGTGGATGTCATGAATTGATATACATGTATGAAAATATCAATTAATAACAAATTATACATACTCGGTGGATCTTGAACTTCATTTGAAATTTCAGCAAACTCAAATTGATCAGCATTTTCCAATAAAACTTCAGCTGTCAAATCCTTGTCCAAATAATTGAATACTATTATTGGAATTGCGACGATTTCTCCTCTAATTACAGAATAGGGAAGATCCACTGACACAAAGAATGGTTTGAAGACCTTCAACTATTTCAATAATAGATTAATTGGTAATTATCGTTTTATGAAATTCAAATAATATATTAACTGAAGGAGACAAACCTTTCGTGGTGCTTCCATTAAACCAAGACCGTAAATAGAGTCCACGGAGAAGCCACTAAGGACCCAAGAAGTTATAGTGTCTGGTACTGTTCTTTTAATTACAGTAGTTCCATTATACCTATTGTATTGAAAAAAAAGAGATATTCATAACTAACAAATAAAAACAAAATAATTAAAAAGTACCACATAACACAATGATGATGAAATCTTACAATAGAACTAAATCCTATTTTTTAAAAAATCTGATTCTCCATTATGATAAAATAGGTAATATTTCCTAAATCAATATATTCTCCATGAATCTAAATTGGAATAGATTAAGATTAATGATAAACTAAATAAACACTTAAACACTGTTTAATCATTTACGTGCATCCCTTTAGAAATTACGTGTAAGCGTGCACACAGATGAAAGTGTAGTAGATAGATACGAAGATAAATACCCTGAGGAGAGATTTGCGAAAAGCCAGGTGTTTGAAATGTCATGCATTAGGAAAACACGGGGCTTATTCCAGACGGGAGTTGGGATGCGTGAGAATGCATAAGGACCTGCCAATGGCGGTCTTGTTGCTACTCTGTATGTAACTGGTGGACCAAGGTCCGGTCGTAGTGTTGATGCCCCATGAGGTGCACCGTCTATTCTACCATCCAGGATTCCTGGTTGTCCTGTAATACAATTCTTAAGGATGTATTCAGGCTGAGAGAATTTTAAGGAACTTTGAAAAGCAAAAGAAAAAATTTCTTTGTCTCTTCTCATCTCATATATATATAGATTTATAGATATTTATATATATATATTATACCGGTCCAATTCTTGTTTCCTGTTCAATTTAAAATGCACTTCTCCACCTACTTTTGTTTCATTAGTTGACGTTCCATTCTGGATTACTTTCCAAGTACATCTCGACATATGATGAAATGGATGTTAAATAGGATTTTATGAAATGTTAATAAAATGGTAACCAACACCGTAAGCTTCCTATATAATAGGCATCTACCAACATAATTTCTGTTTCAGTAATCGGATTGCCGTTTAATATTTAAAATGAAAATTACTGGAGATTTAAGTTTTTTTAAAGACTATTAAGCCAATCGAGTCAGTAATGTACAGATTGGAAATGGAAAATTATTAAGAAAAGGTACTGGACGGTAGATGTGTAAATTCATTAAATCAATTGGCATTACCCAGCGTCAAGCATTTGCCAAAGCCAGGTTTCGGTGAAATTCTTGCGTACTTTGATCTTCTCAGAGGGGAATGTGGTTGGGCTTGAACTTGCGGCAGCGTATGCCAATACCACTTCATCGATATCAGATCTGTAGTATTCTATGCACATAGACAAGCCATGTTAGATTATTACATAGTGTAAGGAATATATTTGCACTGGCAAACTTTATTAATATATTTACTGTAACACGATACTTTGCAATTCGACGAGTTATCATGCTGCTGCTGCTGTATTACGTACATTTTATTCCCTTGGCGTTTCATGTCTCGTTTTACATAGAAATGAACTTTCAAATTCCAGACTCTGATTCAATCACATTTATTCAAGAGAATCGGTTCGAAAGTATGTATCCTTAATGCTCACTTCAATCTTATTTATTGCTAACATATGGAGATAGGATAGAACTAGAAATTTGAACGTTCATTAATATAAAAAGGTCACGTGGAACGTTACAGGAGTATATAGGGTGCAGCATATTATTCAATCTGTAAAAAGGTTTGTACAATAATTTTGAGGATTTGATGGTATGCATTTTTTTTAGCTATATTAATTAATAATATTGTCTTTGGGCATAAGCTTTTTTGAACTTGTCCAATTCGGTTACATTCTAGTTAACTTTGTAGTCATATTTCTTCACTAAGTCTTTTATAATGGACTTTGTTTCAATCTTTTGACATTATGCTACACCCTGTGTTTGGCAAAGAAGATAATGGTTCAATTATTTTACTAAGACGTGTTTTCTCATTAGAATTAAGGAGGAGCTCGGTGAAACGTTTGACTAACGCTAATTGCAAAATGTAGGCATGATGTTATTAGTCGTTAACTGTATCGAGTGCACCTCGAAAGTTTGTACTAAATTCTATTAAAATTCATTTCTCTCTTGTTCTCTTTTTAATTTGCATTTTACTCGCTACCTGTTTTTAATACTCACGTATGGCGAGGCTCTGGTATATGTAAGCATTTGTAAATACTACTGCTCCAGTTTTCTGTAAATAAATTTATTTATTTATTATTATTCTCGTTAGACGGTTTGTAGTTTAGCGTGAATGTATTTCAGTGCTTACATCGAATACATCTTGAGCTGTTGATGTCCCAGAACTCCAATATGATCTGGCAAACAAAACATCGTCGTATGGAGATTCGGAAACAGTATCGTAGGACTTGAGCTCTTTCTGTACTTGTTCCTGTATAAAAAAAAATGTCAAAATTGTGAATATTTTCTAGTACAGTGTATATGACTAATTTTATGTCATACTCACATATGATATGTCATTGCCAGATTTCAATAAAATAGAACTTTGATCGACACCCAGTATACCAACGTATGAATTTGGTTTTGATGTAATGGTGAGATCAACGTTTTCACCAGGTGCGGTTTCTTCCGGAGAGACTTTAATGTCAACCTAATTGACCCACACGATTAAAAGGTAATTTTGTAAATTTTATTAAATAATAAATATTTTTTAATGTTACTTACGAAATTTTGAAGAGTTCCTTCCAAATTAACATCCAATGCGTCGGCAACGACTTCTCCGTCATCCTTTATGTAATAAACTAATACATGCGCAGTCGGTGCCATTACGAACGTCGCAAGAAATCTGTGAAAGAATAATTAGTCAAATTCCGAAATATGATTTTTGTGACGGGAAAAAAAGCAACACTAACTTAAACGTCGCTGTGTGCTTATCGAGTACTTGTACAGAAGCAGCATACAAAATATCACCACGTCCAAAAATCTCGTAACTCAAATATTTAAGAGGCTCTGTAGAATTGACAGTGATTTCCACATCGTGATTTACCTAACAAAATAAATATAAATTACGAAAAAAAAAACACTTAATACACATGGGAAACTTACCATAGGCTTATCTGTCTTCAAAGTAGCCTGAATATAAGTGTTATTAACAGATATAGCTGGCTTTATCGGAGGGAACCATTCGTGAAGATTTAAATATTCCGCCTGTGAATAAATAACGTTATAAAATGATGACCGTGTCTTACAATTGAAACACCCTTTATTTACCGTACCTCAATATTGAGTGGAGCCGAATTACTTTTGTTATTCCATGGTGGATAAAAGTCAAGTTGAATCATTCCATTGGAATCTAATTTACGTGTTATGTTACTATAGGCAGATTGGGTGTAAGTATACCCATAAGAAATCTTCACTGGATTAGTAGTATCTCTAACTGGCGACCCATCGTGATACGCCAATTGGATCTGAGAATACCAAAAGTATCGATTTAAATTTTACACAATATTATAAAGAGTACAGATTGCTGCCTTCCTTATACTATATTTCATCCATACGTACAAGAGCTGTGTACTTCAAACCAGGCTTGTAATACTCGGATGTCTTGATGAGTTTCATTGTGTACTTGTGTTTATGCAAAGTCATTTGCATTGATGTATTTTGCCTGCGACCTGTCAACGCTTCCTCCACAGCCACGTCCAATTGAATAGGCCTCTCATACTCGTCGGTCAATCTTTACAAAATGAAATTACAGTCACAGCCGAGCTCCAACAATTTCCATTATTAATAAATATGCCTTTTATCCATTGTGGATTCTCATAATACGCACCGTAACTCTGTGGCTATGTCAAAGTCTACCGTTACTTTCCCATCGATGGGAACGACTTTTCTTACTGGTGCTTGGAAAATTGGTTGGATGACGCCAGAGAATATATCTGGATAAGCGGTTATGGTTGCTTCGCCTTTTACAGCCTTGCCATAAGTATACCTATGTGAACGTAATAAATAATATATAAAATACGTTATATCTCTGAATTGTATTTTTATGTAGACACTTTATACGCGTTTACTCACTTGGCATAAACTGTTGCCGTGACTTTTGAATCTTTGAATGTACCATGTTTAGGTGCTTCGATGGTTACTTCAAATTTAGGAAGAACGTATTCGGCCACCTGGAATTCCTTTTCGAAAGTTTGATCTACCACATTTGCGACGATCTTCCAGTTGCCTAGAACCGGCGATTCGGATAGTTCTAATTCGCCGGTGAAAACACCGCGACTTATAGATGGGCGTTTCCATTGTTTTATACGGTTACCATTTCCGTCCTACATATAAATAGATGCGTTAAAAATCTTGTAATAAATTAATACGAAATCTAATGAACATTTGAAAATAGTCTACCAACCGTTATATGAATTTCCATATCTCTGGTAATGGCGGGTCTTAATCTGGAGTCCAGTATTAGACAACGGAAAAGTACTTTGGTACCCGGTTTATAAATGGCACGATCCGTTTGAATAAAAACGGAGTAACTTTTGTGGATGTACTGTAGATCAGTAGATTTCATAAATTCTATACCAGTCAATCCTCGTGCCACAAGTTTATACTGACCCGGGCTGGTATCACCGATCTGTTCGTAAATTACAATTGTTTTATTAATTCCATTACTGAAACGATAAAATTTATAATTAAATTTCATTTTTCAACAATCTTTTTTTACCTCGAGTTTCAGGATTCTGGTAGAGTACGGCTCTACCGTTGCGTATTGAGATATATTAAAGTGTTCTCCATTATCCAAATTTCCATTAAGTTCCACAGCAACCGTCATAGGACTTGGTGTTCCTGTATTGCTTATTGCCACATGATATTCTGAATTCGGTCGTACAGTTTTCGGAGCTATTACCGTGTAGTACCTTATAAAAAGAAAAAATATATTTCACTTTCAATATATCAAGGATAAACATATATCGATAATAATTCATGTTACGTACGGTGTTGACATTCCACGTGTTATTACACAGAATAACAGCAATACAGGGGGCCACAACGAATCCATTCTACGTCAAAAATCCTGCAATAAACAATACCTTATTCATTTGCAAGTAATGTTTTATTAGCATGCCAATTTGACTGTCACGTGAAAAGAACGCATCTTTCGAAACTCGAGAAATACCGAGCAAGTCAAATGGTATCGAAAGAATGTCATGGGTAATAAATAAATCAAATTAGTTTCCATTAACACAATTTAGTTCAACTGATTCGCAATCCTTGACATTAATGGATAAGAAATTTTCAAATAAATTTACCGTTTTTACCTATTATTTTCAGCAATTCGTTACCGCACAAATTTGCGTTACTTTCAGTCCCGTTAAAAGGTCAAAGCTTACATTAAATTTTGTATTACGAACCAAGTCGAGTAGATCTGCGTGTAACGCAAATCTGTTATTAGACACATGATTTGCTCCGCATAGAAAATATTTACCATGTGATCCACTTAACGATTACTTTGCAACAATAGAAATCTCGGAGGACCGTTACATTTTTTTCTCACTGTACTGTACTTGTGGACGAATGTGGCTTATATGTATGTAGCATCTATGTATATATAGCTTCTTCACCTTTTCTTGTAGCGCTTGAATACCCGTCACGGTGCTACTTTCAAAGTCGCACCATTTAGCTGCATGTAAGATAACACGGTTCTTATGATATTAGTATGAAAATAAAATTAAAACACTCGATGCTAATACGAGATTGAAAAAATACTTTAGTCTTGTATTTCTGTTTCTGGTTTCTCAAATAAATTATTTTTTCAGATGCATCATCGCTTCGCAGAATGGTTAACTTTGGAGTATGTGTCATATGTATACATTAACAATGACTACGTATGGAATGTGAAAGCACCTGTATGTAGAGCTCTACCGGGATTCACTTATTTCAAAAAAAAGTTAATACTGTCTGTTTAATGAAAATTGCGGTTTATTAGCTAAATTCAAATAAACTGTACATAAGGAGGTTTTGATGTATAAAGAATAATGTCTGCCCTGCTTAAAAACTCCGATTAAAATTAGTAGAAACCGACAGATATTATATTCAATTGAATTTCGATTCAATCGAAGTCATTCGCATTCCGATTGAAAATGATTTGCAATAAATAATGTCCGATCTGATGTTATGGGTGATTTTACTCGACAAATCAATTTTTTATTGAAATCTATGAGACCAATTTATTCTCAATAGTAAATGTCTATAATATTTCACAAGATATTTTTAATATGCAAATCTACTTCTGACCATTTTCAATTAATTTTAATAAATTTTTGTTAGCTACTTCAAACGAACGCAGTAAAGTGACAATATACAATGCGCGGTAATTACTTTAAAAAGTAGAATACAAAAAGATCTAGTTCGAATAATAAAAATGATCTATGTTTATTTGCGGAAAAGTCTATGGACCGATGACGACAAACCGGAAAGAAAGTAACGAGTCGCCATTGTCTCATTGTCAGTAGAGCACTGTAATAACGCACTGTAATATATAAGAAACTAGTAATGGTTTGAAAAGTTACATTTTCAAATATATTATAGGCATATATAAACGTAAAAGTTTATAATCCTTTTCAAAATGTAATAACGTTACATTACAGCGGAAACGCTATAACGAACAACATTATCATAAAACTACGTAATTCGAAAAGAACCCATAGGCAATACTTTATTCAAACTTTAACCAAATAAACTTTAGATCACTGACAATTTCAGCATTCAATATTAAGAGTCATGTAAACACCCACTTACAAGAACCATATCCGTACGCAAGGAAGATCAATTCGATAGCTACGAAAGATCAGACGTAGAAAACTAAAGTCGAACGATACTACTAAAAGTATAGAAATATTCAGAAATTGTTGAACACCATAAATCATATAGTTGACTCACCTTCCCAAATAACTGGTTCACCACGATCCGTTACTTCCACCAAGTGGAAAAAAGAATGTCCTCTTCAAAACGAAGTCACAAGAACATGTATTTCCCTATGTTCTCTAACCTGTCACGCTTTTTAAACTGAATTCTTATGATCACTGTATTAATGTAATAAAAGATATTTTTCAGGCTAGTATACTGCTCCACTCGATACTAACAGGGAGTGGTAGTTGGCACTAGAACCGTCGATTGAACACTACCAATCAAGGTAGCACAAGGTAGTGCCAAAGGAGAAACGAGAAATCCGAACTCCAGCGTAAGAGTACGACTATAGAAGCGTGCGAGTCTCTTTCTATAGTCTGTTAACGTTACTCCTACCACTGAAAACCCACGGTACCTAACTATATACCGTTATGGAACTACTATAGCGAGTCAGGCTTATGTAGTGTAACTGCACTATAGCATCTTCACTATACTATATACCTATATGCGTATGGCTGATGAATCGCAGGTGGTGAAGATTTACGCGTTGTAAGTACTATGAAATTTTGATGGGTGACTTTAAAATATCCGTGAGATGATGATGAATTTAGATGCGTAGGACTGGATATGGAATGTTGCACAGTACTTATATGTACACTATAGCCATTCTATCTGTGCATGACACAGGTGATGCACAGCTGCTGGTAATATTATGGAATACAATTATTTGGAGCGCATATTGCTAATTTTGTTATTACACGTTGCTTAGGCAATTGGCTTGTATTTATATAATTTATCAAAATTTGTCTTTTAGATTATATGTGAGTTTTGCGGGTTTTGAGGTTATCTGGTGATTTCAATGCTTGACAGGTCGTTACATATACTTGTTCTTACACCTATTCACATGTTCTTCATATATGTATACTCTACTGTGCTCCCTCTCTAAGATTTACCTTTGTAGCATTCCTCTTCCCCTTAATCTGATGGGAATGTAGTCTCCCACTCTTAACAACAGGCAAAAGTAAGTGTCGGGAAACACGCGGTCGTCTGTACGTATGCGCATGCGCCTTTATGCTCTCGTAAGAGAGTGGGGGTTCTCCCTTAGTCGACAATATTCGGAACTCTGAGCCTTGAGTCGGGAATTTTTAGAAGGAAAAACTGTATTAGTCCATTGAGATATATCATAGTTAAAAATATTCATAAGTACCTCATATGTAAATACAATTTCGTAAAAAGTGCATGAGTCATATGTTACACATGGGTATAATTTTTAAAAGAAAAAAATGTATGTAGGCTGTGTATTTAATGCGTATACAACTGTATATGATAAATCATATTCAAATATACGTATATATAGATTGGTACACTATCAACACAACATGTCTGTGCAAAACGGTCGTATTACATTTTGGCAAAGGCTTGCTCAGGATATACTTTAAATTTGCTATTATATATATATATATATATATATATATACACACATAAAGAATAAAGTTAGCAAATATACAATGAAAGTAATTACTTGGAAAAAATGACATTTTTTAAACAATTTGTTAGCACTAAATTATTTTTTTTAATTCACGCAATTTGAACGTTATGAACTTCTATTATTGGAATTATAATGAGAATGTATGTATGTAGTATAATTAAAATTTTTTTCTAAACAGATTAAAATTTAATATTCAAATTCAATATATTTAGATATATAAAATAGTTTTTTAAAGTTACTGTCATAACTGATGTCTAACAGACATTAAATTGTTTCGAGGAATCGTACGCTCGTAATAAATCAGTGTAAATTTCAGAAATTGTTTCAGTTTTTTAAAAATTCACTGGGGACAGTGATTTCTGGTCTAATCCACTGGTAAACATGTCGATCGGTTAGCACAACTGTTTATGTCAATCAGGATTGCCATGCCCCACATTAGGCGCGAAGAATTGAATCTTTTCAACAAGAATAACAAATCTCTTTATTGCAAATTATATCCATAACACGAGATGTCGTCACTGGTGATTACAGCGAAAATATCAATAGCGTAAGTAATTACTCGAAATTCGAGTGATTTCGCCACGTATAATTTGAATGTGTCAGAGCTACAAATGCACTGATAATCTGTGATAACCCTAGTTTTGAAAACAGAAATTCCCATCAGCGATCCGGTGGCAACAGTCAAGAATGATAATTACTAACAAGAATGATAAGTACTAACTACAAAAAAGATGCTACCTTATACGATGAGAAGTCTATGCACATTACTATTGGTCTTCGTTTGCAGCCTTGCTTGTGCGTTTTCCAAGGAACAACTGCGTTTTGTCATGAAGAATTTTCCAAATGACTCTCCGATAACTTTTGTCTTCTTAAGGGCCGCTGTTTGTAGGGATTGGTAGCTCATTGTTACTAACCTGAGTGCTAAACTTATGTATATTCCAGGTATAGAATAGGTTGAACTTCCGTAGATAATTCTACTTCAATGTAGTTACGTATAAACTTGACCTGATGCATGTTAACCAGAATATCGACATGTTCTTTAATAATGTTCATTTTTTTCTAGATGGGTAGTTTTAACTCTTGGACGGAATAGTCAGCTCAATTGACGTACACTACTCTTACTTCGCAGATCATGCAAAACTATTAGTGAGACTAGCACACGCTTTACGCCGTGTTTTTAATATAAAATTATGATTATTTCAACATTGATTTGCAAGTTAGGCTGATGGCTCGGTTGATAGAGATGTCACGTTCCTCACTTCGAACATCCTGACGATTGCTGGTTCGAGTCCCACTCATGTCAACACAACTAGATTTGTCTCTACCGATCACAGGTGACAAACGCATTCATTTTTAAAATTTTTCTTGAAATTGTAAATGTCATCCTCCATATAATTTTCAGTGTTATATTTATAATAGTGTCTGAATATTCACTGATTACCAGTGAACAGTCGTTAATTTATTTTTAGAGAGTAGAACAAGTCTGCAAGCCTAACAGGCAATTTGTTATTAATTTGCTGCTTACATTTGAATCGTGTGTTGCTATAAACATGGCAACAAGCGAGGATGCATATTCCTATGATTTTAACGACAATTCATATAATGACTTGCTGCGCGATTGCTGTCATATTTGCACGCACGTTACTATCTGGGTAGGTGTACTTTCTGTTATTAGATTCTTACAGGCTTCTCCATTTTATCGAAAATACAAACAATTTCAATATCACAGAAATGCATGTAGGCGCAATTCATTCGTATGACTTGAGAAGCAAATAATATCGTCGAGAAGCTTCCATAGCTATGAGATCATCCATATGTGTTTGCTGTGGCGAGAATCCCCTGCAGGATATGCGCAGTTTTCACAGGCAAGAAGTAGATCCTAATGAGGCGCAATAGAAAACGTTCGTTAAAAGATTATAACAGGATCATGATGCCAGAATGTCCATCCATAAACGAAATCGTGTATCCGAAGGACGTCGATATGAAAAATAGGAGATTTTCTTTCCTGAGAATTCTTTGGTCGTATCGTAGATACATATATAGTTATGTATACCTATATTTATATAAAATGTACGCTACAGTGCAGAAACAGGTTTTACGTAAAGCCGGGCTGCCGACACGTTGATGCCTCTAATAGAAATATTCGCTGAAGTCGAAACAAAAGAGCAAATGGAACGTTGAATTTGTACATGGATTAGAGAGAGAAGGAAAGGAAGAAGGAAAAAAAGAATTTGTCCCAGAGCCATCCTGTTTATAATTACGTAAACATGTTGGACACCTCCGCTCTTTCCGGCTAGTCAATAATGATAAAACCTTCGTGACTCTCTTTACGTAACGATATGTATGTCATACTGTCGGTAGTCTCTCACCATTTTTGAAGTTTCTTTTTAGTGAACGGAAATTCTTATTTTTGCATTTCGAGTAGCTGTGTTATTCGCGTTATCGTAACCCTTCTGTTATGCTGATGATTATACATATCCTCTTGAGTCCGTTTTATTTCGTATTTGCATTTCAATTAATTAACGCTCCTCGTAATTATATTTTATTTCTTTAATTTTCATTATATTTTTCTACCAAACGGGCAATGTGGCTGGAGTATTTTGAAAAAGGATGTACTGTTCCTGCAGCATTAATTACATTACAAAACAGGTTTATCCCCTTACTATATCTTACTTATATACCAAGAATACTATGTTTACTGGGATTTTACCGATTACGTAAAAAATCTAATAGCAAGAGTAAAACCAATGTTAAATAGTTATTTAACGAGATACAACTGCAGTTGTACGATTATTTTATTTCAAAAATTAAAGGGGACGAATATGAGTATATTATACTTTAACAGTCCACATACGTCATGTGAGTTCATATTTAATATGAATATATAGACTATAATGTATATCCAACTCGAAATTATTTTTAATAATACACAATTTAATTGTTATAACATCTCTCATACAGCACGAAATATTCAGATACGTTTTAAAAATATTGTGCAAATGTAACAAGCAGATTGATATGTTTGAGCAATGTTTCTAAAATGTATATGCATGTTTTGTGCCGTATGGGTCTGACAGCTGCGTGTTAACTGCTTGACGGTTATATTGAAATAATGATTGATTGAAGTTTATAATACTATCAACAAAAATATACGTGTCTGATATAACAGATTAATAACTGTACAGTGTCGTCATCTATCACTACAGATGAAATGGATGCCTTTACAATGAACTGCTGCTTTCTAGAAAATTGAGCGACAGTGCTCGGCATTATCGTTGCGACGATGACTTCCGTTAGATGGCAGTAGAGTCGTCAGTTACCTTAAACCATAAACTATGTATTCATAATCCACGCCGTTGGCGATCGGTCGTCAGTCTAGTGAATATGGCCGAAAACAATGGCAATAGTTTTTGAGCCAACTTTATATTCCCCTAGTACTTGTCAACAAAGAGATTACCTTTGATCAAAAACGAACCAAAACATACAATTAATTCATACGTAAGTAACGCTAATTACCATTAATCGACGTCTTATATGGATTCTTGTAGTTTACATTGCCGGGACTATCCAATACTTTCTTGACTATTAGGCAGGACAGCGGCGATTCTCAAGTCCCTTAAATTTGTCATTCTTGGTCCTAGAATTGTTTAGAGATTAATGAAATTGTTATTATTTGAACGAATTCATTCGCTATTGTATTATTCATTATTATGGAGCTTTTTCTGCAAGTGTGAGACAGACTTCTATACTTTAGTCTCATTGTACAATGACTTCTTTAATGATGCCTCACTTGTATACTATATAATATAATATTATTAGTGTTTTGTTGACGGAAAAAATAACAGTGAAGATCTGGACATTTTTATTTAAGATTATCATGAATTTTATATCTGTTATATGGAAAATTCTAGGATGTGTTATTGCTGTGGAACTTATAATTCTCTGTCGATTCTGTTTGATTGTCAATTAAACTTTTTTGCTTCTAATTAAGATTGTTAAGCTTTTTATGATTAATAAATATTTTAGAGAGTATTAATTAATTAAATATATTAGCTTAACTCAAGTGCTGATATCTAATATATGATATTTTGAGAGTGTATTGCGTTGTTCATTGTAGAACATTTTTATTCACAAATTTTATATTTCCCATTTTTTTGTATTAGGAATATTTTTTAAATAACTTCATTTTAGTTATTGTTTTTTGACATTATCCTTGGTCTTGGTTAATATCAAGACTCTGTTTAAAGGAATCAGTTTGTTTCTACAATATTAAATTTTAGAAGGATAATTTTATTCATGTTGTATGGATCACTGTGTTTCTGCTTTGAAAGAATTTATTTAAGACTTAGTAGCTTTAAAACTTTCAGTGAATTTGTATCTTAATCAACAAATATGTTTCACAATCTCAAGGTCATCTTATAAGACTACTATATGCCTTCATAAGGATTCCAGATCAATGTAAGTTTTACTAAAATAATGGATCGTTAACGAAACATTAAATAATCGATACATTATCCACAATATTATTGAACATTTGTCATTTATTTATGCACGTTACACAACAATTGATTACTTAATACTCCAAATACATTCATTTTCACCCTTATCAAAACTTATGAAATGTTAAAGATATACGTCATCACATTTTCATCAAAGTTTTAATGAACAATAGCATAATACTATAATCATAGACCAACAAGCAAAAATGTTTATGATCTCAAATGATTGTACATGGCTGTTCAGGCAACATAATTTTGGCCATGCAAAAATTGTAATGCATTTGCACCAAAATTGTTGAATAACATTTGTTAGTTATATAAAATGCTCCAATATTTAAAACTAAAAAAATACGAATTGAATTACATTTTGGAATGGAAAGCTAGTTACTATTCAAGAACGTAAAGATTATAGCAATTGGTTTTTGCCGGCATACTCTGCCGTACGGCTATGTACGATCAGTCATTGTAATCCAGATTTTATGTGCAAATAATATTAACAAAACTGCCTGACTTGTGTTTTAGGTGCATAGTATTATGGCAACTGCTATTCAGAAGAATGGCATGAAACCTTTAACGAACGGATCCCTCAACCACGTAGAGAATGTTAACAATCTCGATGGGGCCGATATATGCTCCGATACGAAAGATGTCCTCTTCGAGGATCAGCCACAACCACAAGTTGATGCGCCGGATATGGAGCCACCGGAAGTTGATATCATGATCAACAATGTTGTATGCAGTTTTAGCGTGAGATGTCACCTAAACTTGAGAGAAATTGCTCTCAATGGGTCGAACGTAGAATATAGAAGAGAGAATGGGGTGCGTTGTAACCTGTTATCGAATTTTGACAAATTTACAGTAGCTACAATAAGAAACTAATATAATGTTTAATGAACCGATTGCAGATGATCACTATGAAATTAAGAAGACCGTATACGACGGCTTCTATATGGTCATCAGGTAAGATAACTTGTACCGGAGCCACCAGTGAGGATCAGGCGAAGATAGCTGCACGTCGTTTCGCCCGTTCACTTCAAAAACTGGGGTTCAAAGTGCGCTTTAATAATTTCCGAGTGGTAAACGTTCTTGGAACCTGCACGTTGCCATTCGGCATTAAGATCACATCGTTTTCGGTGCGCTACAAGGAAAATGCAGAGTATGTATTTTCTATCTAGACAAACAAAATTCTACTAAATAGGATGGGATGTGTTCATTGAAATCCTTGGAAAATAAATTTACATTTTTAGTTACGAGCCGGAACTTCATCCCGGCGTTACGTATAGGCTAAAGGACCCAAAGGCGACGCTCAAAATATTCTCAACAGGAAGTATAACAGTAACAGGTTTGTATGCTACGTTTGAACGGAATAGATAAAGTTTTATTGAGTTTGACACAATTTTTTGTGCGGTTTCTTATTTCAGCTCCAAATGTAGCTGCAGTGCAGGCAGCGATTGAGCACATATTCCCACTAGTCTATGAATTCCGCAAGGAGCGGTCGGCGGAGGACGCTATGTTGTTGCAGTCGAAGAAAAGAAATTCAGGAACGGGTAAGCGAAATCGGGAAGAGTTCCTACATGATCCGGTTGCCTTGATAGACGAGGAAGGTGGCTTACCGTCGGAGGAGGACGATGTCGGGAGTGACGCCAGCTGGGACTGATCTGTTTTTTCCCTTTATTTTCTCATTACTCTATCCATCCTTTCCTGAGATTCTATTTTTGCTTTCCTGTTCCATTTTTCTCATTTTTTTTCTCTCTCTCTGTCTTGGTCCTGGTGTCAATCTCAGTCTCGTTGTCTATCTGTCTGATATCGACCCTTGACCCTCCGGTTGACCGCGAAAGAGGTTATGAAGGAATTGGAAATAGAGACAAGTGTGTTCTTTTCGTATGCTTCTCAGTGATGGAAGAACTCATCTGACTGCTGCTGTGTGTAAACGACAAAAACCAAAAAAAAACGATACCCATGAGGAAAAACGAAAAAGAAGAACACAGTGTTTCGCGATCAGAGTGACAAGTGTTAACGCGCAATTAATATTTTTTTTAACAAAAAAATATACACAAAAAATAATATGAATTCTCAAGACACTAATCACATACGCGACGCGTAAATCTGTGAGAAAGGAAATAAGTAAGAATCGCGAGTGCTGCTGAGGAAATTTATTAAACGACAAGAAATGAACAGAACATAATTGTTAAACGATCAAACAATTCGAAAAGGACTCATATCGATATTGATCGAAACTACTTCGTATCATCGACGGATTATTGTCTTCGTAATAATTTCATTTTAGCAATATCTCTCTCTCTCTCTCTCTCTCTCTTTCACACACATTAACGATCCTGAAATCTCTTGAAAATCATCCCTCTGTCCCATTCTCCCTATCACACAGTGGAGATATGCACGTCACACATTATACATATATACATACACACTTAGGCTTAGCATTCATGTAGGTGTACAATTTTCATTAGTTAAAGACGCCACGATGTTATCTAAAGTGAGTTATTATTAACTGTATTCCCTGATAAGGTTTAGTTTATTATTTAAGTGAATGATTATTAGCGAGTTCTCGTTTTGGCTAGCAAGCTCTGACAAATTGAAAAAGGAGAGGCAAAAAAAAAAGAAATGAAAACGCATTGTCGGCCTACACACTCACATGAGAGAGGTCGATAAAATATTTAAGACCATATTGTCATTTTCGCGCAAAATTGCGAATTTTCCTCGAGATGATAAAATCCCCAGATCAACTCTCTAGCTTTTACCATAGTAATTAGTAAAAGTCACAAATGACATAATAGAAATCTCTCTGCCATGTTTGCCCCCACAATGCCACCGCCACAAATACCTCCCTGAAAGATGCATATTCAATTTTTTTTTTCTTTAACCCCCACACCATACCCAATCCCTATCCTACTTGATCCTATTTTTTTCATTTTTTTTTTAATAATATACTGTGCCAAAGATGGATGTTCAAAATTTGAAGCGAAGTGATTGTAGCGAACTGTGTAAAGCTAAAAATTTTGTTCATTGTAAGAATAAGTTTTCCGTTCCTCTTTGAGTATCCTACTCTCTTTCTCATCTCGTATGTATCATAATCCCCCTTTTTTTTATTTTCACGTTCATTTAACCCATTTCAAAATACTCTAATATCTTCGTCTGTTTCACTATACTTTTACTCCCCCCCCCCCCCCCGCCCCACCACTTAAATAGATACAAGAAGTATTTTATTTTAATATTTATGTTAACGAAGCTCAATGGCTGGGCTTTTTTCCCCGTGAAGCTCGACGTAAATATATCAGAAACACCGAGTATAGAAATTTATAGAGCAAACGAATAAAGGAAAGCACGAATGAGAGACACATACAAATTCGAGAAGCGTCTTCATTAGTCACGTTTAAAGTAAAAATAATACAAGATATAACGTTATTGTTGATATTAAGCAATCGTGCGCTCTCGACAGAATATCCGTGCGCATCGTTTTGCATACATATATAAGATCTCGCATGATAATACACAGAGACTTTCATATCATCTCGTTCCTTATATTTAATGTCACTTATACATTATCCTATATATTTTTTTGATGGCATTAATCCTAACTAAACGAGCTGTTTGCCCTTTAAGCCTAATTCACATTCTCTCCTACGCACCTGTTCTTACTTCATTACGGTTTTCTTTTCATCCTAGTTCACAAAACCGTGGTTGGCTTCATCTCAATTATCAAATACATCATTTAACTCGTATTTATTGTATTCATGTCAATCGTGTAAGAGAGGCAGACCCTAAGAGTGCATGTCAATTTGAACGACATGTACAAGAAAAGGGGTCTCAATAATAATAATAATAATAATGATAATGATAATGATAATGATAATAACGATAACAATACAAATACTATTAATAATAATAACAATAACTATCACAATAATAATAATAATAATAATTTGAATCGCTGACCGCGTCTAACGAAAACGCACGTGAATCACATAATGATTGCGTTTACCTTTACGTTGGTAAAGCTTTGTAACATATATCCGGTCTGTCAACGAATGATCGAGAAATTTGTTTGAATATCGAATATTGCGCGCAAATCCGAACGATTATTCAATCGAGTCTCGAGGAAGGTCTCTTAAGTTACGTAACGAAGGTCTGATATGTTCATCTCGATTCCATTTGAAATCTTTATAACGGCGAAGAAACGACGAGCCACGCGTAATCTTATTATCGTAATTCGCGGTACTACGTGGCAGTGTAAATTTTGGACAATGGCTATTTCATTGACACACGCAAAACAAAGAGATATACCGAGCACGAGCAACGGCGCTTGCTTATATTAGGTGTCAATGAAATCGTGAGACGTCGTTACGTTAATTGTGAAACGGCCTTTAACGCGATCATCGCGCGACGACTGTTTCGGTCGGGAATATGACAATTGTCTTTCGCGTCGAAAACCCGAAAAACCATGGCGGACAATCTTATGCGGTACTAAGGACACGATCTGTGAGCAAACGTATCCCCGAGAGTGTGAGTAACGAAAATAATTATAAACATAAAGAGGTCTCTTCTTAAGCAATAGCGTGTATACTGTGTAACTCGTTGCAATTTTCGTAATACGAAATGACAAGGAAAGAAAAATATTTATCGTACGTCGATCGTCTAGGATGGAGAAGACGGTCGCTTCGTTGCGTCTCGTTTGCTGTTTATAGAAAGAAAAAATGCGCGCGTGCGTATGCGTATACGTGTATGATTGCGCGTGGAGATGCATGTGCGCATGTTTAAAGGATGCATGTCTTATCGCGAGTGCATTCTCTCCGTGAGAATGGATACCAAATACAATGCGAAAAGATTTTTCGTTTTCGCCGTGATTTTTTTTTTTCTTAGCGTATACGTCATCATCGCTCCAAGACTCCTCTCGTTGTCTCTTGTGCCATTGAAAGCCGTATTTTTTCCATTTTTAATATTATTATTATTGTTGTTGTTGTTATTATTATCATAGTTGTTGTTGTCGTTGTTCTTGTTGTTGTTATTATTATTATTATTTGTGCCCACATAAGTTCCAGGGGGGTCTTCGTTTCTTTTTTTTTTTTTTTTCTTTTCTTTTATGTTCTTGCAACATTTTGCGTATTTTCTTTTTTAATTTACTTTTCTCTATCCCCCCCTCCTCTTTCATCCTCGCCTTATTTCCGTTTTATTATTACGCCGACGAACTGTTCTTACGATTATGCTAAACTCACTGCCCCCGTTGTGTCCGATCCAAATGTGAACTTATATTACAATTACGTTACGACACGAGAGAACGACGGCTCGTGGATGTTTCGGTTCGTACAAGTATTACATATTCATTGTTATTGCATTGCTATTAACAAAAAGAATAAGATTGATTTATACGAGAGATTGAAAAAGCTTCATGGTCACGTAGCGAGACATGACGGCGTTCGAAGGAATTTTACCGAATTAATTAAATGTCGAGCAACATCGAAAGGAAGATCGTAAAGTGTGAGATTGCTGCTTACTCTATTGTCATTGTTCTTGTTTAATACGAGTTCAGGTAATTTACGTAAGAATCAGAAAATGTATTTCGTTGCTCCAGCGTAGTAGACACGTTGATGCGATGCTTAGCATCCAGCAGAAATTATTGTTCACGGGGCACGTTTATTGTGCATTAACGTGACGACCTCACGCATGCTTTGATATGTAATTTCCTTTTAAGATCATACACAGCGCATTGTACATAGATTGTAATATTAAACAATGAGAGCCGTGGCGGAAAATTCAATCGAACAATATCTACTGCGAAGCGTAGTAAAAACGCGTACGAGCTTATTATTATGTTTCGTGAATCAATGCTTTTTTTTTGTACTCGTGATAAACTACAGTAATAACAAAACTGAAACAAATGAGACTCTCTTTCTCTCTCTCTCTCTCTCTCTGTCTTTCTCGTTCACTCTTGTCTGTAATTGCAGCAGGGTTGCGTGCGGCCCCATATATTACACGACGGACAGTGCCTCGAGAAAGTAAAACCGAACTTTTTAGTATATTTTTCTTTACATGCTCGCCTTTCATTTCATTTATTCGGGATATCGACTGCGCATCGCTTCTGTGACGTATGTGGACTCCGTTGTCGAGTCGCAAGATCATAAATGGAGTATATTGTTGTATAACGGAATATCGTCAGGCAGTATTAATGTGAAATTCTTATTGTGCATTAGAGATGACATTATTATCGAACGTACCATTAGGAATTTGTCCGACTAAAGTAGAAGTCAGAGGGGGTACGTAGTGCGAAGACACGCGAGAAATTATGATAAATAAAATATATATGTATATACACATATATGTATTAGAGCGTGTCCTATATTTATGCAATAAAAAACTTTCGAGGTTTCTTCGCCCCACGTTTCAACAAAACGTACGAGGGGGCTGGGAAACCATAAATCATGGATAAAATACGTGAGTGAAAACTGTGTAACGCAAATCTGTTGATCGTTTAGAGAGAGAGAACAAAAAATGGACGTTACTTAATAACACTCTCTGTGCCATGTGTAATATCCTTTGTTCAAACATGCTACTGCTACTACGACTACTATTACTACTATCTACTATCACTACCATTGTAACTATTATTATTATTATTATTATTATCACTAAAAACAATTACTATTACATCTATTGCTACTAACTATATTGTTGCCGTTGTTGCGAGGGCACGCAGTGACGGTATTAAGTTAAATTATATATTTCGTTACGTATCAATATTTCACGTAGACGCCCGACTCCAGTCGGGCAAACGTCACTAAACGTTAATCAAAGATCATTCTTAAGTAAATAACGAACAATTGCGCGCGTTACGATGCTTCGAAACTAGTATTGTATGAAAAAGCAAGTCACTGATGTAGGACAGTTGATGTTTAATACGTATTACAGATTTCTTTACTTTCTCTCCGTCATTATGTACAAATATTTTTTTCTCGGCGACGACGAATAATTATCAATCTCGAAGCTTATCTGCTCATGAACTGACGCACGTGTAGAATACATTTATTTTGTTTTGTTTATGCAAAACGTAAATCGTGCGTATGAGATCAGTTGAACATTGCTGTTATGCATTGTACGTTACACACTGGCTTACGATTATTAATGTTAACTGTGAAAGAACGAACGATGGATCTTTGAATCTTGGCTCGTTTCCTTTGATGTTTAAGTTTTTGGTAACAGATATATTTTTTTTAAACGGTTTTCCAAAATCTCCCTCCTCTCTTGAAGATTTATTCTCTCTTTGGGTGCAGTGATTAGCATTAGGCAATCGAGATACGTGCTGTTAACACTTAGTAAGAAATGTCTAAACGTTAGTGGTGTAGTCGATTGATGTCTTTAGGAATCATTACAAGCCGTAGTGAAGCAGATGGGTAGAAGGCGTATAAGAAAATTAAAGGTAGGAACGATTTGTCACTTGGCTTCTTGTCGGATGGAAAGAGCGAAAGAAGAAAGTTAACTAAGAAGAATGATGATTAAGCTGTTCGCTATGTGTATTTGAGATGTATGTACGCAAATTGGAAGAAGGAATATCAGCTCGAGTGAACGTTTCGTGAAAGATTCGCGCGATTTCGGTTATCGTAGGCTAACGTTGATCGATTGTGCTACGTGAATAATTCGTCATTTGGAAACTCGTGAAGAACAAATTTGAAAAAGCAATTTATCACCCCTGTAAGCCTTAACGGTGCATTAATTAGATAACGTAGTGACTTAGGTGAAATTAAAAGTTAGGCCATTACTGAAAGACAAAAAAGATGTACGAGAAATCGGACGTCTTAGAGGCGGACGATTTACATTTCATTTTTCCTTTCAATATGTACAGTATATATATATATGTGGTATATATGTATATACACGTATACTTTTTTCATTTTCCATCCTACGTATATCGATACGTTTTCGTTAAGGGAAGTCGAGGATCCATAAGGTGAACAAGAAGGAAATGGTATAAGATGTGGGAGGGCGAATAATAATTAATAATAACGATAATATTCGATAAGATCTCTTTACTAGACGAACGCGTACACAAGACTGTTAAGTGAGATGTAAATGACAATTTTTATGTAAATTGGAGGAAATAAAAATGAAATATTACGATTAATGTCTATCATGACGGACTTGTGTATTACGTACGTGTGTTATACCCAAGATTAAGGATGTAAAGGAATTTTGAGACTTGTACGGACAAAATGAGAGAAAAATTGATTGGTGGATTCAATGATGTCCAGATATGGATGTTACGCTTCAATTGCTTCCAGCTTGCGTGTCACACGTTTTGTAAATAACGTATTATAATATCAGAGTTTTTCAAATGATAATTTCAAAATCATTTATTTAATTGCTATTATGTCATTATGCATTAATCGTCAAATGCTTCCCAAAATTCACTAACTGCTGGAAAATAGTGAACCGCAACATTTATGACATCCTGAAACAGAAAGGGATTGTTTATTATCATTGGTGCAAGTCGTATGCAATATTATCATACTGATAATTATTTAATTTGTACTTGTGTGTAGTATTACAATCCTGTGTGTAAAAACATGAATCACAAAATTGTCTATAAAGTTATTGTCTTAGAGACTCCGTGACAGACAAGATGTCATCCGTAAGGATACTTGTATTTGAAGATTAATAATAGTTGATTATTTTAATATTGCAGAGCATCAAGCAATTTAATCATTTTTAAGATTCTTATCTGTTATACTTATATCGCATTATGATAATGAGATTATATATGAGATACCTCCAAGATACGAAATATAAGGAAAATATTTCTTATTTCAATTGACCAGTATTATACGGCGGATGTTTCTAGCCAATGTTCACTTACAGCGATTTGAATACCGTCGCTTATGATCAATAGAATGTCTTTCACGTATCTTGTATTACTTTCAGTGTCAACAAATCAGCGCTTTTTAATTATGTAAATGGTCGCAGGTTGGACTGCTTATTCTTGCTAGTAATGATACATTTTTTTTTCAAATGTAATTGTACTTATCGACTAATTACTCCTGTGGCCCACTATAGACTCTGTGCTACTTGTACATACGTAGTATTAGTAATGACGTATATTGTATTTTTATTTACAGTGCTGACAGTAATAAGTCATGCGTACTGTAAACCATACCGAAACTTCTTCCAAGCATCAATAGTAACGATATATGTCAGCAGAAACACGTACAAATTGCAGACGTCTAAAACTACGCAGCATGATATGGGAAACGTAAGTAATATCAGTTTGTATTCTTATGCATGTGAAGGAGTATTACTGTATAGATTTATATTATGATATAAAGGCTATGAAGGAACCAAATTTGAGTAACAAATAATATTTTCAATGAATAAATTCGTATAACCATATACAGATTGATAGGGAAGAATTTTTTAAAATACAAATTGCTTTAGATGAGTTTGGTCCGCGATGCACTAAATTTTATACAATAAAATAATATTGCACTTACATTTAGCGTGGTAATTTTTAATCCTGCTGTACTCAGTGTATACTTGTATGGTAGTATAGCAAAATGATTATTTATACTCAGCATATCATCCAAATTACATCCATGTAAATTATTTTGCACACTGTCTGGTAAATTGTTTAAATAATAACCTTCATTCCGGTTGCTAAAAGCCTGCCGAAATTCAACGTAGATTAAAAAGTATATATTCGACCTATATAAAATTAGAATTTTGCTAAAATTTTGCTAAAATTATGCTAACCTCATTAAACCATAAGGCTTTTGCTATGTCTTGTGCATAAATGTATGTATTTTTTGTTTCTCTGGCAAATAAATTTCTCATTTTCATACTCTTGAATCGATCGTTCATTTGCCGATAACTGAAATTATTTGATGTCATGAAGTTTTCATAATAGATATGTTACCTCGTTTCATTATCAATTGTATTTAATTCTATCTCACCCAAGTAATAGAGCACACACTCTAGATAATATATCACAACTTCCTGATACAAATCCACCGTAAATCACTGCAGGTGGGGCTAAAGTCCAATGTTGTATATTGCATTTGATTTCTAATCTACAAGACTGAATAAAAAAATTACATAATTAATTAATAAATAGTAGTTTAATAAGGTATACTATTGAACATTACATCAATACCTGCTCGTAGAAAGTTAAAGCTTCGGAAAGAAGGAGTGAATTAAAGGAATGTATATTTAATCCTGCTACAATTAGATCCTTAGCCATTGTCGTTACTTGTCTTATGGCATTTGTAATATCGCCGCTAGAATTCTGCCCCAAAAATGGTGAAACTTTATTTTCATTCTGGTCTATAAATGCGTGATTAATCACCTGATGAATAATATTTTTAATTAGTTAAAAATGTTTTGATACTAACAAACGTCTAAATATTAAGAAAATATAGGCTCACCAAATTACTTAAGAGCATTCCAAGAGAGCGTATAATAAGGCACTTGTCCCACAAAGATGATTCGTAAAACATTGTATGGAGATGTAACAAGATATTATTCTCAAATTCTAAAAAAATAACCAAAACGCCATGCTGTAAAGTAAAAGTAAAAGTTCTAAGAAGAAATACGATAATTTTAAAAGTCGAAATAGACCTCCAAAAGATTCCAATGTTGTATATGTTATCAACGTTAAAATTTTTGTACGATGTTCTGCACTATTAAAATTTAAGTATTCCTCGAGGAATCGTTCGACTACAGGAATTCCTTGTTGCATATAACGTGAGAATTCTGATGTCATGTCCAATAATCTTTCCTTCTCAGTCTTTGAGAATTTTGCATCGTCTAAAATGAAAGCTGAAATATTCAAAGGAATCAATTTAATTGCACTTAAATTATATAGGACGAATATCTATTTGCTTATATTTTTAAATTTCAATTACCTCTACGAAGAGAATTGTGTAAATTAAAACAGAATCTACTTTGATAATCAAAATCGGCAAATGTTAAGAGATGGTAGCCAGCTGTGTTAGCCAAGAGGGATGTAGCCTTACATGGTAATTCCACACTTAATTGGTATTTTCCTAACTGCTCCAAACTAAAACGAATATTATATATTAACATTAAATTACTAAAATTCAGATACCACTATGATTCATACTTGCTAATGTCAAAGATGGATTTAGCATCGTTATCCTTGTAAATACTGGATCCTATATGAAAATAGCATACTGATGGTACAAGTGGTTCTACTCCTTTTTTCGTTTTTGTTCCCTGCAGGTATACAATGAGGGCATAAAATCGCTGAAGCAATTTTAATTGATAATAAAGTCAGTAAATAAATTAGTGGTGTAACCAGCGTACTCACGTGTGTTACGTTCCAATTTAAATTATTCTGATAAGCATGACGTTGTTGCTGTTGTATTTCTGCACGATTTCTTGCATCTTCAAATTGTATTCGCAACACTTCTGGAATTGGCCTCCAAACACTTTCAATGTTCATTGAAGGTATTTTTTCAGGCACTAATTCAGGTTTATATGATTTAAATAATCTGAAATTTCGAAAAACTCGTAGTATTACCTAGTAATGTTCTAAATTCATTTGAATGCTGTACTGTGTTTGCACATACGATAATAAGGCTGTAATATATTTTTTTGGTTTCGAATGTCGTTTTTGCAGAGCCAATAATCGAGAAACTTGTCTACGCGTAACATCGTGTGGTTTTGTCAACAAGTAAATCAAACGGGCTACATGTTGTTCCTAAAAATAATGACAATCACTATTTAATTGAGCAAATAATTATCAAATAATTTGAAGCTATGCATTAGTTCAAGATATAATCTTACTAGTCTTTCTCGCTTAAGCATTGTGTGGAAAAACACCTCATAGAAAACACTAATTGTTTTCTGGTTTACAAGTTGTGCCTCCCACAGACCTGAGACAAATTTTTTTCATTACTTACAGTTTCCAGAATTTTTGTACAGAGCAGATACTCTTACCGACAAGCCATTGAAGTATCAATGTGGATACCATAACAGGTGTATCATTTAAAGATGAAAACCACCATATTATTAGTCTTTCTACTTCATCATCAGGCATTCTGTGTTTTGGTACAAGACATTTTATTAGTTGTGTACACTTTGAGGCACCTATAATTGATAATTAGATATAAGATAATTGATAACACATTGTGATATAAAATAAATGACATACTTTTAAATACTGTTATGATATCGATAAGTAACGAAATAGTCTCATCATCCAGGCCTGATTTTTCAGCTTCATCTTGTAAGATGGTAAGTGACTCTTCAAATCCGACAGTTACCTTGCCACTTTCTAGAAAGTAAATGTTATTACGTTACTTTGTTTGTATATCCTTCTATCATAATTGCAATATTTCAAAATAAGAGGTATTCTTTATTTTACATGTAAATGGACTCTTATTTTATATGCAAATGAAATGACATTGCAATTTGACAAGCAAAAGGTTGCACAAGGCCAGGGTCAGGAATTTAAAGCTGTAGTATGCAATTAAAATTTGACTACGTGAGCATCAAGTCTCAATTATCAGAAAATTGATTTCATAGATATACCAATAGTGAAATTCTATCTTACTTCATAATATCTCAGATAAATGTAAAATATCATGCAATCAACAAGTATGAGTTAATAACAACCAAGCCTGCAAGAAAAAGATAAATGAATGGTTGATTTTTCATAGAATTCGTGTAACAAACTCTCCAGTACCCTTAACTTTTTTCAGCAATTCCAAGCAAAGATTCCATCTCTCATCTTCTGACATTGTACAACACAATAATAAGATATCAAGCAAAGTCAAGAATAAATAGAAGTGACAGAATATCGTTTACTGTTTGAATTTATCAGAGTTCCAAAAGCAACGCAATCTGCAGTGAACTGCGTCTCCTTAAACTTCGTTTTCAAATAAACGAAACATAAAGTAAATAGCTTAATTTTCAATACTGTTCCAATAAAATACAATACAAATCAATATCAAGAGAGCGTTATTGTGTCTCGATGAAATAAATTCAATAAATAGAGAAACAACGATGCTTAAAGTTCTCTTGGCTTATGTTCGAACACACCTATAGTGCTCCGAAACACTTAAAAACGCTAAAACGAACAAGCCTAATGAATAGACTTTGGTTTAATAAATTTTCAAAAAAAGATGACAGCGAACTGGTATCACTTTAATTAAAAGATGAAGAGGCAATATTATCTTTTAATTATGAGTATTATTAAATTCTACGGTACGCAACTCATCTGAAACGCGCTTGCCGATGACTCGAACAACAATCGACCGTAATATAGTTTTAATACGATAACTTCATCATCAACTCAGTGTCTGTCAACAGAGATGTGAAAGCTGGATATCCCAGACGAATAATGCACGAATATTCATCTAAATTTTCGGTTGCGTTAATTCGAGTGAAATTATGTGGCCGATAAAGTTCGACATGTCGCGCGACGAGTGTAAAAAATGTTTACGTTATCTTGGTAAGGTTATGTTTAAAAACGAATATTTTTTTTATTTAGGTTCGTGGACAGTTAAAACTACTCAGAATATATTAATCCTTTAATGTATAAAATAATGGTTAATTCTATAAATGTTTTAATGAATCAATCTGATCATGCATTGTCAAGAGAATTATAGTAATTTTTTTCTGGTCTTACACTACTCTTTATAATAATTAAATACATTGATACAGATTTATGATAGTGTTTTGTCAGTAAAAATTATTATAAACCATATATTGTTTATTTTTAATTTTATTTTTTTAAACAAAGTCATGCTTGTTTCATTTTCTTTTAAAAGGTTTACTTAGAGTAGAATCAATTTCATTGTAAAACATTGTTATCTGTTGCATTTAATAGAATTGTATATAGAACTAGGTATATGATATAATATCCACTGTTTGCAGTTTATGAGATAAAACTATATGTATGATTTATAATTTATCAATGTCTATTCATTCTTATAGAATTGGATGCTTATGGAAATATGGTGTCAGTTCTACGTGCCCAAGGATCCTTTACAGATGAAAAGCAAAGACTATTACAGGAACTGGCAAAAGTTCTACATATTTCTAATGAGAGACACCGTGCTGAAGTACGGAGAGCAGTTAATGATGAAAAGCTATCCACCATAGCTGAACAGTAAAGATTACTATAAGCAAAGAAGATTAATATTTTAATATTATTTAATAGATACAAGTTGTAATATAGTATTATATTTAATGTAGGTTATATGGACCTAATACTGGAATTGATTGGGCTATTGAGGGTCGCAGAACAATTCCTTTGTTACCTAGGTTAAAGGCACGTACTGTTTTCACTGGATTGGCTAATAGTCTATCGGTTGTGACTGCAGCAGCGAATGAAAAATTACCTGTAACGAGAGAGAGAACTGAAGACATTAAAGGTATGGTATAACTATAATAATAGTATAAGTACTTTTATAATAATGCTGATGTAAAGAAGTCCATTGGTACTTAGAAATTAATGTTAAATTTTAGTAAAAATAGAAACAGAATCTCATATGGAACTGGACTTAGATGAAAAGGCAATTAGCAGTATATTACCGTTGCCTACAGAAAATCATGTGAATAGTAGAAAAAGAAAATTCTTACATGAGGTATTGATTATTATGATATTAATAGGTAAATATAATGTTTACAAAAACATTTCATTAAATATTATATATTTTTTATTAGCCTTCAGATGCAGAACGGCATCCTCAACTAAATAATAATAGAACAAGTAACAACGAATGTATGTTAATTTCTACAACATGTAGGGATCGAAAGTCGCCATCTCCATTGCCTACACCATCATCTAATAAGGTATATATAGTGCTCCAATACTTAATACTCTTGATAACTTACACAACTAAAATACTGACTTTAACTACATCACTAGGTTATAATAGTTTCTTCAAGTTCGTCCATGGATTCTTCTAAGCATAATTTAAATGAAAAATTGAAAGGAAGCGCTACTAGTATACCCCGTTCTACAACGAGTGTTTCGTATCATCAAAACGTTACTATTTTACCATTTAATACTGCTTGTATAGGCTCAAATTCTACAGGTCAGTTCTTAATGATAGTTTGAAAACTTATTTACTGTTTTTTTAAATACTAAATGGGTCATTGCATTATTTACAGTATCATGTAAAGGTATAATTTCACAAACCACAACGTACAGTCATGTGCCAGCACAATCGAGTCGCAATGTTAGTACGACTATTCCTACCTATATCACATCTACTGCCAAAACTAAACCTAAGGTAATAGCAGTACAAGCAAAAATTAATCCAAGAGTTGCTATATCAGCTGGTAAAAATATTCAAATGGATAATCAAGATGCACAACCCCTTGAGAAAGGTACATTTCTTTTTACACATTTTTTTCTATACAGATCGTAATTCCATATATTGTATTTCTGAATCTTTCTTTAAATATTAACAAGAACAGGATTTGTTGTAGCAATGTCGAGTCTTGTACTAAATTATATGCGTCATACAGATATTTTACTTAATGTAAATTTTAGGTACAAATATCATTCCTGTATCAAACACTACCTTGAAAAGATCAAGATCTAATAATACAAATTACGGTACATCCTACGTCAAGAGGATAGGATCTGTAAAGCATTGTAGTACAAAGCCGCTTGTGGCAACAAAATCTTTATCAAGTAATTAATAATATCGTTTGAACACTATGGTAGTGGATATCTTTGCTAAAATAATAATTTATTTTGAATATGATAATAAACTAAGGCTGATAGAACATTTTTCTCTTGAAATTATTGTATTATACGTGTACGTTTTCGCTTTAGTATTCAATTTTATACTATGTAGCAATGCTATATTAATCGAGACGCACTTTATATAAATTGCTCATTATGTAGATTTAATTTTTACGACAAAGGATTCTAATAGTGCAATAACTTTGTACTGTAACAATATTTGTTTGCAAGGTGGTGGATCCCGCGGTGTGATCATTAGCTCCAGTAGCAGTACAGCATCTAGTGGTCCTGGACCACCTCAATTAAAATCACCAAAACCATTTTTAACTTACAAAAAACTGCCATCCACAAAATCCAGTCAGCAGCCTACTGCCAAAATGGTGAGTCCTCTCAAGCATCAAAGAGAATCACATAAAATACTCTAATGCTGCGCCTATTTGATAAATATAATTATAATTTCCACAAATCTTTCAGGGTGTTACGTTAAATTCCAATAAAACATTAAACGTAAGTCCAAATCCTAATGCAAGGTTAGCAGCTAAAGCAAACGTGATAGTCGTTCAAAAAGGACCAGCTCGTGGCGTTACGTTGTCTCATGCTGGCAAGGTAAAAACTATTGCATAAACATGGGTGATGTTTCTTATTAAATAATTATAAATTCTACATGCAGGAAGTCTTGGGCAAGGTTATCATGGGTGGTAGGAACTTATGCATGCAAAACCAGCAAAGTGCTAGTTCTATAGCACTATTACCACAACGTGTATCGACGAATGGTGATCAAGCGGCAACAGCAATGTTGTCCTCAATAAATTTATCGCAGCCAGAAACTGCCAAGTCAAATACAAAGGTAGTTTTTTCTCGCTAAAAGATAGCTTTATCTTAACTACGAATTAATTAAATTAAATGTAATTACTTGATTAGGGTTTTTTTTTTAATTTAAAGTTGAAATGTCGTTTAATTCATTACAGGATATGTTGGAGAGAAACAATAAGGTTCTTTCGCAGTTTATCGAAACATCCGCCATTTTCAGTACAGATCCTCCTAAGACTGCTATTATAAATCCGATTTCTCATGGTGCATCAAAAGAGACATGTAATGATGATTCAATTAGTAATAAAGGATTACATATGAATTGTAGTGTTACAAGTAATTTCACAATTGAGCAAATGGAGCACAAACAAAGGTTAGTACAAAGAAAATATTAAATAACAATATTATCCATGATATTTATCCTCATGTTTTGAGTCGATAAGTGACACGTTTAACTTAAATACTATTATTCTGTTCACTTGAAATACAGAAAAAGTAAAGGGAATTCTATGATTCCACTAATAAACGAGGATACGGAATCCTCTTCCACTGGAAGAGACATAGAATGCAAAGAAATACTCACTAGTCCTGGAAGTGATGAGGACGAAACACAAGGCACATTAGATCCACAAACGGGAATATACAGTATACAATCATCAGGTAATAAGCAGGAACTTTGTAGTGGTTAAAGCAAAGAAAAATTTAGCAAAAATGAAAATGCAAAATAAATTGTGTATTAAACAAAATTGTACGCCATAGTGCAGATAAATGAGTTATATTCTTGTTTTGTGTTTTTTTAAATTATGTTAGATACATGACCCATATTTCACAAGCTTGTTTGTAAAACTAAAGTGGCTAATTTTATTTCTTAATTTTGTTCATCTATTTATTTCATAGCATGTCTCTTTTTTTCTTTGATTTTTCGTAGTGTGGCTTTCATACACTAAATTTTCTATACAACCGCACGTTAGTGACAGTAAGAATTTCTGCATTTATGACAGCCCTAAATATTGTTTCAGGTGATGCTATAAGTAACGTACATATAGAAGAAAATATTTCCAATGCAGGGCTTGATATATTTAGCACAGCCTTAGCGTCGGCCGACATTAATTTGGAAAGTTTCCAGTACATGGAAGACGAGGGTAATGAAGATGGTGATGATGACGATGATGGTGATAATGATAATGATAAGGAGGAGATGGAAAATAATGATGGCGACGTTGATGATGTTGATAATAATTTTGCCAAAAGCGAAAAATTCAATATTAGACATTGATCATCTCAATGATTTGTACGATTGACAAATTGATCGTGAATATGATATGTTATCAATTGTTAAAGATTTATTTTCTTCCCTATGTTTTGTTGTTTTAATACGATGAGAATTCACCATGGTACGGGAATACTATGAATTCCTTGATTCAATCTTTCTTCTATATTCTATTTTCAACTGCTCCTTTTTGAAATATCATTAATCTATAGAGGTACAAGATGTACCTCGTTATTCGAGGACAGGAACTGCTTGTGACAAATCGAGTAAAAATGGCAATATTGCAATGGTCTAGGATCTAAATAGATTCTAGTTATGTTGAAATTAACATTATTTCATAGTGAATTTTAAAGGAAAAAATACATGTCTATAGCCGAATGTACTAGAAATTCATTGTCTGACAGACACGAATTTCTCCAGGACGCTGATACAGGACCAGGGTACAGAATGACGGAAAATGTTCATTATAGCTTCAGAAAATCTGGTGCGTTATACCGATAAATATATTATAATTTACCATTTATACCTGAAAAATATACGTTTTTAAATAGTTCGAAATTCTTAACAGTTTAAGAAAGTAAATTGTTTAACATATATTACTGTGTTTTGCATGGCCTTTGAAAATTATTCAAGAAACTTAACTTTCTGAAATTCTGTATCCTTTTTAATCTCTCTATGTCGAATTATTAGATGCTCTACAGCTTTTTGTCAATATATAACAATCAGTTGATTAGAAAATAATCGTCCGAATGATATACAAGTGGTGTCCACACACATATATTTTATATGCAATGAACAAATGTGTTTCAAACGCTGCTGCTCATGTCCTTTACTCTTATTCTTTTTCTATAATTTCATAGAAATTAATTGTAGTAAAGATTACTGTTTTGATATTTAATTGATAAAGCACAATCACGCACAGTGTAATAAGCTCTCTGTCAAGTGCTTGTCTTAATTGTAATTTTATATTTGTTAGAAAAATTGTTGGATATATTAGAGAGAATTGGGGATGGAGAAAACTATTTCCAGAAAACTGTGAATTAGGGTCAGCTTTTTTACATCTTTATATTTAAAATGGCCTCTGGACATACCAGATTATTTAAGTTATTAGTGCCAAAATGTATTTCACGAGACTCGAATAATTTTCATTTAATGATAGAATTGTTTATTAATTGATACCGGTGATAAACATTTATATTAGGAGCCTAATTGATACATTTTCTTAATTAATTTCGTATCCTGAAATAACAAACAAGGACTCATTCTTATGTACAAAATCTGGAGTATTTTTAACAAAGACTTATTCGCATAATTATAATACCGATATATAAATAATTAAATCAGACACTGAGTAAGAATATTCCGTTGAACAAAATAGAGGAGTTAACGTTCGATATTTCAATCTCTTAGAAAATATACGTGTGATGTTCTTCAGTTCTGAAATTTTAAACGTAATCAGTGAATACCAATTAACTGAAATTGCATTGATATTGCCAGTACATTATTACAAAATACAAAGAGATAGAAAGAGAGAGGAAGTTTCGATGAAAAATTCATTGTAATATATTCGAAGAAACTAATGTAAAATATTTTTGGGACTATGCAATGCGTGTTTAGGGCATGTCATTTAAGAGAAATTGACAAAGATACGGTCTACATGTGTAAAAATCACTGTAAATAAATGTGCGTTGAAATACAGATAAAATACGATCGTAACTAGAAATAATTATTTTCACTAAAACGTAGAACAATAATTGTGCTATTTATTGAGTTTACTAGAGTGAATATATATTACAATACTTTGAGATGAATTATTGATTCCCGAGGGAAACTACTTTTCCTGTAATTTCTAATTCATTAGAATATACAAGACTGGGTTTTATAAACAAATATTGCTCTTAAAATAGTAATTTATTTGAAATTAATTTTATTGGTACGTTATTCACCAGTAACGACACGTTTTTCTTTTTTTTTCATTTAAACTGAAAGCTTATTGAGTAATTAGAAAGGTCGTGGCGGAGGAGGACCACCGCGCATCATTCCAGGTGGTGGTCCACGCATTCCTGGAGGTCCCATAGGGGGTCCTCCGCGTCCCATGGGAGGCATTCCCGGCGGCATACCTGCAAAATAGTAATTTTTAATTGAATAAAGATCTTTTTGAAATATCAATGTTTACGTTTAGATTATTCCTGAGTAGTCTTACCCATCATTCCAGGAGGTGGTCCCATCATTCCTGGTGGTGGACCACCAACAGGCATTCGTGGAGGTCCACCAGGATGCATTTGTGGAGGTGCAGATACTTGTCCTCTTCCTCCTGGAGTCATAATCTGCTGTGAAGGTCCTCCAACACCACGCACAGGCCCTTGCAATCCTGCAGGAACTCCTGCAACATTCGCAGGCATTCCTCGACCTGCTGCTCTTCCCATGCCTGGTCCTGGAGCAGCTCCAGGAATTGGAACACGTGGTAAGCCTTCTTCAGGAGGTGGTGGTCCTTCCACAGTTAGCGAAACAATATTTTCTCCTCTCAGTAAAACAAAACCAAGTGACCGTTTCTGTTCACGTTCAGGTTGCTTTGTATTCTTTGGCTTGATTTTACGAAATTCTTCGCAATCACCAAGAATAAGATTCATATGCTTATCAAAGGCCTTAAACGTGCCTATAAATGTCCGGGAATCTTGCAAAATTATCCGGACTCTATAATTAATGTGCTGAAGCATCTTATTATTTTTACCGATCGTCTGAAATGTAATAAAGTTTATTAGTTAAATAATATGTAAAAACAATGTCTGTATTATTTTTTATTTAATGATTATGGTTAATAACAATAAATGAAAGTGTATAATTTGATGAAATAAAGTAAATACAGAGAAATATTAAAGAAATGGAAAACGATTTTAAGTGAGGTTATAAGACCGACGCTTCCGGCTACACTGAAACTCCAACATTAATATTAGAATAAACATAGTTACCATGATGATAGATCAGTATCGACGACGTTTTAGTTTAAAAAGTCGCTGTAGGTATTCACAAAAGCGTGTCTCCCTCACGCTGCAAACACTTTAAGCACGCGAATACTTTCCTGGCTCCAAAAATTTGTGTGCTTGCACACAAAAAAGTGGGGATAGGAATACCAATCAAGTTACCACTAGCTACGTTCTGTAGAAACCAGTAGAAAGCTGCACTAAGCAGCAATCGCAGATGTAAATCATGCCAACTTCAAGGGTACATATTTCAGCTTAGGGACAATAAAAGTTATTTAAATTGTACAGATATTTGAATAACTTTGAATAATTTGAACGCCAAGTTTTAACAAATTTAGAAAAAACCCATTCTGTGAAAGGACTACGTTAAGGAAAGTGGCAACTCTACGAATCACGAATAACGTCTACGGATAGTTAGTATAAAGCGCCACCGTTGTTGAACTGTTATGAATGTTCTGTCACTTCTAAATACGTGGTTAATTGAGCATTTACATTACTAAATTAAAGTAATTATTAGGAAAATAAACATGAGAATATTCTCGGTATTATTTGCTTAATTTTAAGCACTTACACTCTTGTAGCTCTGTTCTAATTCTTACATATTGTTAAATTAACCTCAAATTTCGTGTTCTTCAATGATCTCGAAAATATCTGATAAATTTAATCATTTTTTTAGATAATTGTATAACATGATGACATATTGCTAATAGCAATTGCAGAGATGTTCAATATCTAAGCGTAAAAATCGGATAAATTATTAATTTTATGCATTTGCATTGTAGAGACTTTGAAAGGTAATTCTGTGTATTAAAATGAGCACAGATATCAAAGAAGTGGATAATACAGAAACAAATGAGAAAACTAGTACAGGTAGTGAAATGGACATTCATGCTCTTCACATAAATACAGTCAACAATATTGTCAAACCAGATGTTTCTGTAGAAACAAAATGCTCAAGCAATAAAGATAATGAGTCGTCAAATAAAAGTGTTGAACCCATTAATAAACAAAATGTTATACCTATTTTCGATACAAGGCAAGATATGAATTTGAGTGAGGATAATCAAAGTCAAGCAAGAACAACTCAACAAAAACCAGATGATCAAATTGAAGAGTTTGATACTGATGAAGAGAATGAAGCTGAAGATGAAATTGATAATGAATCAAATAAGGACAATAATACAACGGCATCAGATTATTCTAAACACCTATCATATGAAGGTGATTTGTGTATATATACAGAACCAGCAACAGGAAATCAATTGGTTTGGGATATAGAGCAAAATGCTTGGATGCCAAGAGGATCTAAAGTATGTACCAAGGAATTGGAAATTCCAAATGACTCCACAAAGCAGTACGAGTTTGATGGGCAACATTATGTCTACATTGACAAGAGTAGTAATATAACATACAAGTTTGATCAAGATAAAAATGAATGGGTTCCAAAAGACAGTGACAAAGATCAGGTTGCACAGGCAAGTGGACCAGCTGTCGCAGCACCTGGAGGAGTTTATGGTTTCGAGAATGACACACACACTTATACAGATCCAAATGATGGATCCATTTATATATGGGATCGTGTAAAAAGTGCCTGGTTTCCAAAGGTATATATCAATTCCATTAAAGTATTAAGTTTAAACAGTCAATAAAGTTGAAATTCATATCATAGGAATAATTTATATTACAGGTGGACGATGAGTTCATGGCTAGATATCAAATGAGTTATGGTTTCACGGATCCAAATAAAGAAGAAGAAAATCCTGAATCAAAGGAAAAAGAAGGAAATTTAGAAATACCCCAGAAATTGGACAAAGAACAGAGAAAAGCTGAGGCCAAAAGAAAAGCTCAGGAACCCCCTACTTGGTTTGAGATTGATGAAGCACATAACACTGCCATCTATGTATCTGGTCTCCCTTTGGATATTACAATGGAGGAACTTACCCAGCTTGTTACAAAGTGCGGCTTAGTAGCACGGGACGAGAAAGGCAAGGATAAGATAAAGCTCTACAGAGATGCTGGCGGTGAACCAAAAGGCGACGCACTGTGCACTTACATAAAGGTAAGTAACATGAACCCTTTCAGTCCAATTATTGACATAAACAAAAAGTATTTAAATAAACACGTTAAACATTCGCGAAAAATGAAAAATACCGAAATTTAATAAAATGTAAACCTATTGAACAAGTTAATGGCAAAGTAAGAATCAACAAATAAAATGGTGATTTCTTTTCGAAATCACGTAGGCTTAAAGAATTAAACCAGTTTCTATCTTTATTTTTTTTTCTTAATATGTAGCAATCCATGTACACATATCATTTTATTATACGTATGCATTTAACATTAAACTGGCGTTTACACATATTATATAATGATGGCACGTGCATCTAGTCGACGTATTTACACGCGAAGCAATGTACTGAGTAATTAGAATGATGCAATTTCTGACATTAACCATCTCTGTGCTTAACACACTATGACATCATGATACACAAGCTCAATGCAGATCTAGCTTAGCATCCAGATTCGAGGATGCATTAATCTCATAAGATGAATTAAATCAGTTATATATAATTTGATGTGTATAATTATCTCAAGCTATTATAATAGAATGATAAATATTGAGAGAATTTAAATGATTTACTCATATCATCAACTTGATACTAACTTCTGTCCTATAGACATTCGAATTTTTTAAATTAAAGAAGCATTATCAAGAGATGACAATAAAATGACTGTAGAGTAGAGTAGAGTATTTTTCACAATCTCCATCTATAATGTTAACGATCACTATAGAGATACGGCTTATGTACCTGTCAGGATTAGGATTCACATAAATTATATCAGTCTGTACGCGGAATCGTGAAAATTTTAAAAGCCACGTGCATTTTGCACCAGGACACTCAACTACTTAAGTACACTTTCAAGTTCCAAAAGGATACATGAACGGAGTACAATTATTTAAGTTTTCAGAAGAACTTCCTCAAGCGAAATGTCACTTATCCGTGCGCCAGGTTGCGAGAAGACGTTATTCGTGTCGACGAATCCCTGAGGATGATTTCCAGATCTAATTGGACTGTCGCCGACGAATCCTCCATATTCTGTGCCCTTTGGTGTAATCTGCGACACAGTAGGCAATCGCATTCCTAGCAGAGTCTCATTTCGGCGTCCCAAACGATTGCTGGGCCTTGCACCCGGCGCCATTCTTGTTCTAGGAATAATAAAATCAAGATTGTATGGTGTCTATGAGGATTTAGTTATGAGCCTTGGGGCCCTATACTATTAAGAAACTTACATGGATGGTGGTCTATAGCCAAGATTGACACCGTGGGCCCAATCCTGGTTCGCATTTTCTTGGTCCCAATCTTTTCTCCAATCTGCCTGGGTCCTATTCTGGTAACCATAAATTATCTGTGGCTTTTTTGGCATACGCTTCTTGCCCTTTCTATGTGGTTTTAATCTTTGGTTTTGAGGAGCATTCAAATTCTTCCTACGTCTCTTCCCTGATTACGGTTAAGAATACTTAAATGTTATACTCTGAATAACTTTATGAGTAATCAGTCTTCAAATGTTCTTACCTAACCCACCAACGGGTACTTGACAAATATAGTGTTTCGGCTCAATACATTTTCGGTGACTCCATTTATATTCCAAAATGGGATCCATCACTGCACAATGCCAAGCTAATGGATTCTTGTCCTTCTTATTTGATTTTAGAAAATTCATGAACTTCATTTTCTCACCGGAAACTCCCCACTCCCAGTTTCCTTTTTGCCAGTTGAATATACCACCTATCCATCGTTCGAGTTTCGCTATTTAAGACAATGAATCAAAGAGTTAACCGTGCAATTTTTTGTATTTTATGCCCAAATTCAATCCCCTTTACCAAACACAAATTGGCTTCATTATACTCACTAAAGCGGTCTCCCATCAAATAGTTTCTCAAGACCCGATCTTTGCTCCTATTCAACACTGCCAAAGTAGCATTCCTGTCCTTGCAGTGAAAGTAGGCTTCCCTCCAAGGCGCCCTACCGCCACTCAGATAATAACATTGCCTATTTATTCGAAAGAAACCAACTGGACACGCGTATCGTCTGATTCGTTCACTTTCACGTCCTCTTCCAACTTCATTTCTCATAGGCGAATTCACGCTGATACTTTGCGGCTCTACTAAGGCCGCACTTATTCCTGAAACAAGTGTCAAGTGTTTAACGTTTATTCAGTATCACGTGTGCACGTTTTACCGCACTATATACTCCCGTAAAGCAAACGTAACTGCAGCAATAAGCCACACGCGATTCCTCGTTCGGCTATATGACTATGACATCAGCTTACTTATGCGGCAACACAACCGCTACTACGGACCAGTACAACTTTACGTCGCGAACCATTTACAAGTAGTTGCAACCGACGGCTCATTCAATGCAAATTTTCCATATACGTTCCATTGACTTTTAGCAAAATTGAAGACACATCGTCGTGCGCATTCGTCAGTTTGTACAGTTGGACTATCAGTTTTATGAATATTTATGGCCAGTCGACATGCAAGATTAAATTTAACGAACCGGACGTATTGACTGGTTTTCAAAATAATTCACGGTATACCGAAGAAATAAAGTATACGAAATTCTTGAAACGCGGTACAAGTAATTAATTTTATTTTATCAATAGAAATTCTTGCGCTGGTAGTTAACTGTATTTTATGTGATAGTATTTCTTGAATATTATACAAGAATTCTCTCTCGTACAATTTTTTTTGTTCACGTTCCGTATCTTATCTTCACGCTGTTACACGAATCATTGCAAGGGCAGTGTTGTAAAGTTACACAAAATGTAAATCCTATCTAATTGGCTAAAGTCAACTAGGAACAGCGTCACGGCATAATTGAGTCAGCCTAAATACCAAAGTAATGTCTTTTCATTCTCATTAGTTCGACTGAGCTTAGAATCTTATGCGTATTTATACCGCCCGCGTTCAAAGGATAGTACTCGAAGCCTAGTCTCTGTCTGCCCACCTCGATCACTTTCATTCATGTGTTACAAGGCTACCTTAATCCACATTTATCATCAACTGCACTTATCCGTATTGAGAGAATATACGGTAAAAAGAAAGTCTCGTTAAAATTGCGAGATAGCGTAATTATAAAATTCAAAAAAATGTAAAAAAAAATTTATCAAATCACATCACTATTCAAATACTTTATGTTGCACAGGAAGTACACTGCGATATCGTGCGAAAAGATTTACCTGTAGCATAGAACAAAAATATCCAAACGATCAACATGATTGTTCTTTTCGAATCTGAATTCACCCTGCGTTCACAAAAATTTATTTTTTTCCTTTCAAGTCTTTCGTCATTTTCACGCGCAAACATAGGAAATCGCTCGCTGCGGTCACTACGATTACATATTTTTCTGTGGACCCATGCGAGTCTAAGTCGATTTTCTAAAGTGACACTTCTCTACTTGGCAAGGTTCTAACTATTCCGTGGGATCTTTCGTATTGAATAACGTTATGCAAAGAACGTTCGGCTATGAAGGTTCGCGAGAGACTGATGCTGCTTCCACTCGGCACACGGCTTGTCGAGTTTTCGATGCCGACTCCGTGCATACTTCCCCTATACGACGCCATTCCAATATCATGGTATTTATTATATACTAGTGTAATGACAGATAACGATCAAATAATAAATGGGATACATTTTGTAAAACGTATAACGTACAATTTTTGAAAAATTTATGTTAACACTTAATTTTAATATGAAAATGATCAGTGATAATAATTTGTCCATTTTTTTTTTAGTTAGATTAAAATTTCTTTTTATTTCAACACAATTCTTTTTACAAACTAATATAATTTTATTGTTCTTCTTGTCTGCCCATGACATACATACATACTTTCCGCCTCATAAACGTCAGTGATCTTTCACGACTAAGCGCTCCATTGGATCGAAAGTTTATGGTGCTCGATGGATCTTGAAAAATGATCACTCGGTCCTTTACCGTGTCGTTCATTTATAGTCTGCAAAAGAAACACCATCTTGATACATGACTCTGTGATAACTTTTTTTTATCTTGGACGATCTGCTCTCGCGCGAGCATCGTACGTAGAATTTTCTTATTGAATGATGCTTTGGGTATCCTGGACAATATTAGGATTGTCCATAGTGCATTGTGGTAGAGAAATGACACAGAGAGCGAATATCCGTCAGCTGCTTCGAAAAGGAGATCCAATAGTACCGGATGTATAAAATATCGAATTCGCAGGAAGTTCTTCAGTGATGAATCCAACACAATTCCTTTCTTAAGCAAATAAAAAACCGTACATTACGAGACCTGCAAGACCTAGTAAGATTATCTTATTTGTCAAAGAAACGGTAATATTCCCTTGGCACACAAAATGCTGCGATCCAAAGTCTTGTGTAATCTCAATGTAAGATTAAAAATTATCATTTGGCTATCCAACGTTTTTCAAATATTTCTCATTTTATTGCACAATTTTTACATCGCACCTAAGTCCCTATAGGATACGTTTCATCTAACCGCGTATGACTAACGATCTTTTTTTTCGCCTAGCATAATTACAGATAATTACAAACTTAATTAAAACCGAACTGAAAAGCGAGCGTCGTGTTTTTCTAACCATTCTAATTATTCTCGTTTCTTCCCAATTTTCATACCCGTAACGTATCGCTCGACACTTCCAAATACATCTCTCATACGTTACGTACCAACTGGCACATCCCACAGAGATAACGTGCAACTAGACGATAATTTTAAGTATGACCCTCAACTCATGCTAATCGTATATCGTCAGATGCTTTTCACACCTGCGAGTCCCTGAGTTTTTTCAAAATCCTTCATGTTAATGTCAATCATATATAACGGGTATATATGTATGTCGTTGCTCGGTGTCGATCGCGCATGCGCGTCACCCAACGGCTCTATGCAATTTCCGGGAAAGATGCAAAAGAGCAACGAACGATGCCGTCACCGAATAGATAGAATTGGTCGATGCATTCATTTGGCGTTAAGCCATTTGCCAGGCAGTATCTCACGCGAGCAGTGTCCATCCTCGACGGTATTTTCGAATTGAGTTTAACGACGACCAAACCAGAAAGCAACGCCCAGCGAATTATACAGCACGGAATGATATAGTGTGCTAGACTCTATGACACTGTAGGATAATAATAACCCTTGCTTAAACGTTGTTAACATACACGGGTCTAGAGGAGCTATTGTTTTGGTGCAATTAATTCCTTATGTGCTCGGGGGTGGTACGGGAGGGTTAATAATACCCTCGTGATTCATTGCTTATTACGTGTTTATATTTACTGGAAAGGTCGAGAATCGATAAATTGCTGTATCGTATAGCCGCGCTCTATTGGACGATAATTGATTAATTATCTCGTTACTTTCCACGTGATAATCGTACATAGTCCGCATTATACTCCGTGCGTGTTAATTGCTCGATTTCTCTTAGGTTATTTTAACTAATACAAATTAATATTCTTTTATCATAATTTTTTAAAATTATTTCACTCTATCGTCCTGTCATTACGTTATCGTTCGAGGCACGTAGTCATTATGGCAAACGAACCGACGGAGTCTAGTGACAAAGTTTCCAATGCTACGACCAATCGTTTTTCTCGCTAGCTGCCTATGCAACATGTAATGTACTGTGCAACGTCTAAGTGCAATCGCTCACTTCGAGCCCGAGTGCACTTTAAATAAAGTTAGAGACTTGGCGATTATCGCGACTCGCGATAGTTTTTATTTAGACTGGAACATAAATCGCGACGCGCGGTCGCAGTCATTCGCGTAACTACAGGTTGCTGGTAACTTTCAGTCTAGTGACTTTATTTGCTGCTCTTTATTTTTCTAACCCTGCCCATACGGTACCGTGGTATCCATACCGATCTTTTTTTTTTCTTTCAACTGTCTCTTCCTCCCGGGATCTTCTTCGAGCTTCTATTATTTCGTTCTTTAGTATTTTTTTTCTTTTTTTCACCACCGCTATTTTAATCGTGAGTTCATTGATCGGATTTACGGCCATCTGTGGTAACGATCGTTGGTAATTTGCTTGCTCAAATTATTAGCTCGTTGCGTTACATGACCCTGTCGCTCGGTTCGGCTTCGTGAGACTAACAGTATCGTAGAAAGGAAGAGAAGGAAAGTGAAAAAGAAAAAAAGTCCCTAGATCCTTAAAGTCTAGGTAATAAATCAGATAAGTATACATATATACAGCTTTGCGGTACCTATTCTTCGTTGAATATCTTTTTATTCTCCGTAATGATGCGGTAGTCTTTTTTCTCCTTTACGCGTCTTCTTCCTCTTGCTCGGCCCTAATAGCCGTTTAAAATTTCTTTCACGTTTCCGGCATGACGCGAGCAGATTTCATAGAGATGAGAGAGAGTGGCCCTCTTTTCTCTCTTCTTCATCGTCAGACACTTTCCCGCTTTGATCCACCCACGACTCTTATTTTATTCTCTATAAGTGCCGTTCATCTGTTACCGACTTTTATTCGTTTCTTTTCCTCACACTGTTAGGAATATCTCGTAGAACCCATGCAACTTGACAATTCTATGGGTCCGGTGGTGCACGTACTATCGGTAAATCTGGCGAATTCCACTATGTTCCGAAGTACGTGACAGGCTTTAAACCCGTCCTTTCCTTCATTACGTAGCTTACCGTCAACCGCACACAGTATTACACTGACTATGTATATGCATGTGTGGACTTGAACTCACAGGGAGAACGAGACTGTTTCAAAACATGTCCATATAAGTGCACGATGAAAATAAGAAAAAAAGTACGCAGAACCAAGAGAAAAAGCATATCCGTAACTTTCCGCGTATACTTGAACACGCCGAGGCATAAAGGCGTATACGTATGTATGCTCGAAATCGGCGCATATCGTGCCACTGAGTCACGAATCACTCGAGGATACGTATAGATATATTCACGTTTTCACAAGTAGGTACTTGGCGACGTGCCAGACTCCTCCAGATGTTTCGCCATATACATATGTGTACACGTATCGTATGTGTACGTGTACAACGATCGGAACTACATGCGACCGAATGCTCAAATGGTCGGTACGTTCGATTTTACACAATGGACAATAATGGCGTCTAGACTAATTCCGCCTGCAGTACTTTGCAGGGGATCTCATTTCCTGTCGCCTATCAGGATGGAAGTATGTGGATCAAGATCAAGGGATGAGGACACTCATTATCCGCGAATGGAAGTAGACGGTAGTGCGTGCGATCGACTAGTTTCTGAACTGGACTCGAGCTATTGATAATTTACAGTGGTTGCTGCGAGTGGAGAGAACCTGGTGAACAACCCGTGTGGAATTTCTGAGGTCGGGAATCATCGGAATTCTTCGATCGAATAATGCTACTTCAATTAGATATTGGCTGCCTGTCATATTCCTCGAATTCATCAGGACTCTTACAGGACGTTATATTGGTTTACTTATTTCGCTTGGAAATATAGAGGAATGTTTACTTATCTTATTTCATCTTGCGTATATTTAACGATCTTCGTCTTTACGGACGATACTGTCCGAGGTTACCGATATACTTGAGATTTTTTATTTCCTCGTACTTTTTCGACCATGTAACGGGTACTTGGTTTCTCGTGAGATATATTTAACGGCACTACTGATACGTCTGTGAATTATCTCACCTTTAATCTTCATGATACTTTCGATATGCCACCATGAAAATAACCATACCTAGGTATGGTCAATTCGTATACACGTAACCGGATCGAATTGAATTACGAGTGCAGGTTTGTGAGACTTGCCGGGTATTTCAAGTATATTCGTACAGGAGACAACGTGAACGGCACAAAGAGTATTTCACCTGTCACGTCTGAGAAGTTTGAATTTGTCCGATGGCTATCACGATCAAAGTTTCTCTCTGTTGGATCGAACGAAATAAATCGTGAAAATCGAGACGGAGTTTAAATGTACGCGTGGCTGCTTAGTAAGGAAAGAAGTTTTACAAGTGGATGATTTAGTATATTTAGAGATGGAATATAAAAAAAAAAGTGAAGAATCGGGGAACTCTTATCAAAATATATTTTGACCGCGAGACTAGTTGAATTTGCCACTTGAGATACTCGTAACTCGCAAGGCGATACCAGCAGCTGCTTCTGATTATTCACCCCTCGCATGCCGATCTCTCGAGCAGTCGTAAACTATCCGCTTACGCAAGTTAATATCAGCGATTGACTTTAGTATCGATTGACCCAACGCAATAATTAATAATCAGAATTTGTCCGGTTGAATTTAAAAATTGAACTTTTTTTTATTTTATGCACCAAAAAATTGTGCCTCCCACGTGCACAGTAATAATAACAATTTTTCGTAGAGTCTGATAAGACAGCTATTTTTTTTATCCGATAAACGTTCACGCCTCTATATATGATAATCAGAATCAGCGATAACAACGGCACCCTAATTAATTAATTCATCCAAGTGTCCGTTTGCTCGTATGAATTATAACGTTAAATCATTATGACAGTCTCTCGCTATGGCATAGAAGCGTTTAATAAGATGCACCGTAATGCACTTTTATTTCACAGTTATTTTATCTATATGGACGTAACGCGTGTGTACATAAGTCCATATGGTATGTACGTCCTACGCGCATGCGCTGGTCTAACTGCTTCCGCTATTACCGGTAAAGGTTAAGAGTCCGATTAATCGACTCTTGAGACACGTGTCAAATTGAAACGTTCACGCATCTTCGACGACCGGCGTGGCGATGCTATGCATAGTAGTAGTAGCGAATATCACTGGCAATCTTGCATTCGTTTATTGCAAGTAACCCAGTGCCAATTATTCAATATTATTTTTTATTTTTCGATACGATTCAGATTTTTCCCCATTGAAATTTCACGGCGAAAAACGTTGCGACGTCAGAAGACACGTTAGAATTCTCTAACCATATCAATTATCCGCATAGCCCGCGGCCAAGTGTCATTAGAAAGTACAGGTCGTTACAGTTACGGATGCGTGTCTGTAAAAAAAAAATAGTGAAAAAATACGCAAATGTACTTGTATAAAGTACATATGTAAAATACCTGTATACATATGACTGTCTGCTTATACAAAAGTATTAAAGAAATGTATACACAGCATATGACATGTAGATTCTGACCGAGCTATTGAAAATCACTATCCAGTCAGTAAGGATAATCTATTTTTGGCGGCGCTTACGAGCGGGACGTTTGACTGAATGCCAGACCATTATGGAATTCGATGCTCGAGACTTTCGATGGTATAATAATAATAATTAGTCGATGATCAATAGAATTTTTGTATAATAACAATGATAACCAGCTGCGACTATACGTAAGAATTCGGGTTATTTTTTTGTTGCTGAAAAACAAAATGCTAATACAGCCAGTTCTATGGTCATCGCGTGCTAAATGGCCGCAAAATTTATTTGCTTGTATCTAACGCCGTTTAACGAGAAATTTGGATGGGCGCCAGGCTTCTAACGATGAATGACAGTTCGCTAAGTAGTCCTCGGCATGGCCGAATAATGTACTTGTCAAATATAAAGCGTCGCGCAAGACCCCGAGTCTCGAGACTCGTTATTTCATTACGAGAACTTGGCTCGTGCCTAACGATGATGGATGGTTGCTTGGGTAAAATCATTTCATTGACTAATCGCAGTCAACACCTTTTTCGACATTGATGATTACTGACGATTTTCTACCTTTGATTCCTGTCAGGAGCCTTGACTAGTTTCTTTGTAATGGTCACGATGTACGGGAACGATAGGTTTTTGACTTCTAGATTTCAATGGCGTTGTTATGTTGGTAAGCGGGTAGGGAAGGTTTGTTGCGTCTATCAGGGCTATTGTACCAACTGAAGTTAATGCGTTCACTTCGTTTTTTGTCGTAGAATTAACTTCAGTTGGTACAATAGTACTGAATAATCCTGTATATGAGAATGAAGAGTGTAGATTGAAATTCTGAATTTGATTTATTATTGGCTTTGTATTTTATTTGATTCTTCGATCATCGAATCTTGCGATATATTTTTCTCTACGGTTCGTACCAGTTAGCAGACGTTAGGAGACTGTCGATTTGCTTTAATAGACGGTACATTGTAAATTTGAAAATCGACTTTTAAAATATTTTTACGTATACTGATGGATTGTTCAATATTTATTGAAAGGGACAGATATTTTTTATATTATTTGATAAATGTTTTGCACATGTTCTACTTTTTTTTTTTGAGGCTCGAGAGCTACTGGGTCTGCATTATCAGTTAATAATTTGGTACGATAAGAACTTCAATTATGTAGAGGAGCAAAATTGAATAAAAAATTTTGTCAGAATTTATATCACGAATGATTTATCGGCTTGAATTATTATCAATGAGAAAAATGAGGCTGTGGTCCAGACCGTTCAATATGTACGAAGATAATGAAAACCAATGTAAACCGACAGATTACATTGACAGTGTAACAGTTACACGTGAAAGAATACGAATTGTCGATAACGTTCATAAGAAGTTTATAGCGCAGGGACAATGCCGTTAAACTGGAGCATAGGAATAATAATACAACAAAATACTGGGTTGCATACACAAATAGGTTCATACAGTTTTCCATTTTATCAGTACCTATAAGGTATGCCTATTTATGCAAATATAACAAATTGTATTGTGAGCCGATCGAATTACTATACAATAAACATAGATTATAGCATTTTAAATAGTACTACACTACCCACCTGAAAGTTTAATATATACAAAGATACCCACCTAGACTTTACTACAATTTATAATAAATATGACAAATATTGAAATTGACTTTACGCTTGTAAAGCATTTAAGTGGAATCACCATGTATGCTATACATCGTATAGTAACTGTGTATTTCACGTGAGAAGAATCTGTTGACCATTGACATCAACCTGCATAGTTGCCCTCTTCTTAATGGATGCCAGTTAAAGCCTTGTCAATGACGGTACTATAAGAATCTTAACCATTCGGAACTTAGGTTCTTCTGAAAAATAAATAAAACTATTGTGTATATCTAAATGTCTAAAGAAAAAGCAAAAATGTATGAATAGTGTTTGCCAAAATTGATATCGATACTTAATGCATTATACTACTTGAATCAAATATATGTGTACTGTCTACATAAACATCAAGGTATAGTACATTATTATTGTATAATATCCAAATCAATATTGTGATCGACAGGTTCAGAACATAATGGCATTAGGTTCGTGTAATGTATTATAAATATGCTCTATTAAGCATTCGCGTGCATCATATATATAGAAATCTCTAGTATTCGAATAAAACTAAAATTACAAGTCTAGTAATATACGTCACGTGACAAGCTATCAAACTGACAGGATCAGTAGTCTTCGTCATCTTACTAGAACTTTATTCTCTAATTGGATGATATATTTATCACGTCTATCATGACTGAAATCCTTTGATACTTTGAAATCAAATCTCATTAGGTCACGTCCATAAAATTTAATATGACGTAACAATACATTGACACTAACTTATCGTGCTATGGAAAAATTTCATAAATATTACCAGCACGATCATAGCTCTAGGGGAAATACCAAAGCTAGTGATTTTTCCTTCCCAATACTGCCAGTCAAGCGTTGCATACAGAAAATAAAACATGTCTGCGCCGTTTTTATTTTTGACTTGAGCAGAAAATATAATCTTTTGATAAAAATGTCAAACGATTTCACAAGTTTGTCGTTCAATTAACTTTTACACGATCAGGACGTATCGGAATCATTAAGTATCGTGTCTGTCTTGTAAACGAAAATCATCATCAGGCCATTGACCAGCGGTATAGTCCTATGATCTAAACGTATTCACCTTGTACCGTTGACCTAAATTGCGAAAAGCATCAACACTTCCGAGAATAGTTAACATCGAGGGAAAGCGACATAGAGAAAATCAATGTAGAATATATATTTATATGCCTGCCTTACAACGTCGACTAGAAAAATTGAAGGCGTGCGTCTACATTCGATGACTGCTAAACTGCACCGTACAGTGTCAACTAATGACGTCACACTGAAACATGAAATTATTTAAGAAACGCAGCTACCCCTAATTAAATCCGTTACACGATATCTCAAGGTCAACAATTAAATTAAATGCAATCAAAATTATACGTAAAGCCCGTCCACACAATATCTTCCATGTCCACGTCACCCTATACGTACAATTATAGGTTGTTAACATTCATTTATAATGTCAATGTCATTATCGAAATAAAAAAAGTTGCATATGTCATACGACTGCCAATAATCAATATACACTTATTAATAAGCTAATGTCAATCGATCACTCGTGATTGATTGAGATTGACAAAAAAAATCAGACAGATATCCGTTTTGCCTAAGGATATTAGTATTTTTCATGTATCTACACTTCGACTATCGGTTCCTTTAATTTGATACACAGGCGTTTCAAAGGTTATCATATGGTTAATTTGTCAATTAAATATTAATGTCCTAAGACTTATTCCGTGTCGTGATTTTTCAACGTGTACAATAATCCTGCGCGTAATTTAAACGTTCCTCAATGAGTCCATTCTTATGCATGGGATGACAGATTCGTACGGTTTCTCGGTAAACGAGGAGAATCTTTGAAAGCGCCTCTTACGGGCTACGCAAGCGAGTCTACTACCCGCATTAGATTTACTTGAAGAAAATTGAATCAGTCTGCTCGTTTAATCGAGGCCTTTAATTACTAGAATCACCGAGCAGTGGTTAGCAGTGCTAACGAGGGCATATTGACTAATAATAATTTTCATTAAAGCGACAGCAAGAACAGTCTTGGCTGCCGTGCACATTCTTATAAGGATACATAAATAACAGGCACACTATACGAATTCAAATGTTGCATAGCGTCATCGTGTTACGCGTCGTCGTAAAAGTTAGTTTGACTACAGGATAAAAAATTATTTGTGACTTATGTCACGTATGTTGGGTGTACGCCTTTTCTTTTTTCAGTGGTACCGACAAGTGGATAAGTCGAATGCTATTTGGTAGCTAAATAAAAGAAAAAGAATAAATAAAAGGTACATAAGTTAAGCCCTCGAATTTTCAGCGTTGTAGGATGATGCATGGTGGAGCGGAATTATATTCAATTATTACTGATATTTCCGTTCGATTAAACGAGCACCCGTCTAATCAATTTACGAGACACGTATAACTTATCAACGCCGCGCAAGGGTTATTAATAACAGCTTCATTAAATCCGAACAAGTTAAACTCCTCTCGTTGTCTTCCATATTTATTTTTGTCTCGTTAATAAATTAGCCCATTCATAATTTTCGTATTTTATTGCCAAATACAATTAACCCTCTATCGGAATAATTTATTACTAGAAATCATCGTATAGATATGCAATTTTCTCACTCTTATGTCATGAATGGATCTTATGTAACGATTAGCCCATCAAATTATTCGCTTATGTATACATATATCTAAGTATATACGTGGACATATGTATATGTATGTGCTGCTTGAGATACATAAAACTGCCATTAATGGCGGTAATCTAGAATGTGGTATATAGACCATGGGTGGTCCAGCATGAGGAGTCTGTATATTCTCAAGGATACTGAGAGTATATTCACGTATGAAATCAATTCGAAGACGTTTCTTGAAAAAAAGTCTAAGCAAATTACGCTAATACGCTATAAACAGTATCTATATTGAAACTAGTAATCGCAAGGCGTATAAGCAGGTTATGGTGGGATCGTTAATCTATAAATAATCTAGCACTGGCTGGTGACGATCAAATAAACCGGGTCTGTCATAATATCAAGGAAATGGCATAACGAATTTATGATTCCAAACCGTAACCATCCACGCCACGTTTATTTAGGCGCACGCGCGGAACAAAGGGATGCCAAAAAAAATTGGACGAGAACAAATTTAGCGATTATTTATCGCAGCGCGAAATTTTTCCCTGTAAAATTATTGTGCTCCTTCGAATAATATTTGTACACTGGTGTATACCTATGTACATTATCTTATGGACGAGTGGTAAACCGACAGCCGGGATATGCTGGCGTCACTACTAAGAAATTTCAGGATGATTATATCATCGTTTAAGAGAGCGATCTGGTTATGAAGAAATATACCGGAAGGGTTGTGGCCTGGAAACCTTTAATAAAAATCTGGGCTCTTTTGACCGACTATTATTTAACTTTTTCTTATTGTCGTAATTTTTGTTATAATATATTGAATAGTGTTTTTAATAATAGTTGTTTCTTTGTTTTGTCGTCAGATGTCGTGCAGAGTGATTCGACTATTGGCTAATTATGATGATTATTATTTACGTGAACGTCAACGATATTAGTTCTAGAAGAATAATCGATCTAGTTGTAGAATCTATACTACAGCCTATCATTGACCACCTTACTACTACAGCCTTATCATTGATCAACGCGTCCTCTGTGATGATTTCATGCTTCCATTCTGGAACGTGACGTTTCACTACCGAGCCTCAGCTGCCTTGTAGTCTGCATTTCTGTTTATTATTTTTGCAATTTGTCTCACGGCTTTGCACACGTTCAACGAGATCGTTTCCCAGAATCCGACTATTTCCGGAAGTTGGTTAAGTTAATTGAGCAACGTCAAATTCAAAAATCAATAATCATAACATTCTGTCAATGTGCATTATAGGACGCCCGTATATCGCTTTATGTCTGTCATAAATTCTATAATCATGAGTGACTATTAATAATTTTATAAAATTCCCAATTCTTGTATCAATAACCGATAACGAAAAATCAATCAGTCACAGATATCGTATAATTTTGTTTGCTTATGAGTAATTAAAAAGTGGCCAATCGATCAATCACAGGCGTTCCAGAGTTTTACCATTTTTTCAATATACTATACTGTATGCATAATATTTTTATTAGTCGACTCATATATTCCATCCTCCACCAATAACTTTACCAGTAATAAGCTACAAGAAAATGCATTAGTGTCAGGATAATGGCAGTCCTTTCCGATTCACTAATATGTATATAGATACTGTACATAGGCGTTGGTATTAGGTATAAGATGGGAAATAAGAATGAAAAAGTTAAATCCTTAGATAAGGTGTGTCTCGTCTGAGGCGTGGGTTCATTCTGGGGACGGTGTACAATATTTTTCTCACTGACAGCTCACCGATATGCTGCAAGTCGATATATGCGTGGGAAGATACGTGTATATGTATAGATATATACACTACGTATATAAAACAATACTATATGCTATTCCTTGAACTCAGTCACCGTTCAAGTATACTCGAAGCAAACCGAATGACCCTCGAACGGTAAAGTCAATCATAACGAAAGAGTACGTTATATCACTTGTAAAGAAAAATTCATCTGGTTTACTTAGACATTTGTTAATTTCATTTTTTCATTTCCGTCATGGATGCAACGTTACATGGGAAAATAATCCACGCCGAATTTTATTTACACTCTCGTTATGACTGACAGGTCCAGTTATAAACTTGACGCAGAAAAAAAGAAATCCTGAATCTCGTCAGAAACCGCGTCTCCGACGTTGTAAAATATTGACTCTGCTTCTTTGAATTTTTTTTTCTCCATCTCCATACCTGCCAGTTTAGTCAACATCGATTACAGGCCACGAACGCTTACACATTCTCTATCTTTTTCGAAGCTACCTTCACGGCAGTAGTAGCGATAAAGTTAAATCCTATGTAGTCCATAAGGTTTGCTCTCATAATAAACCGTGATGGAATCTAGTATGGTTACCACAACAAGATGAGTTTATATACCCAAAGTGACAAGTCGTAGTCTAGGTAATGGTATTACTATGTAAGCAATGTAAATATATATATATTTTCTTTTAGATTGAATCGGTAGACCTCGCTCTCAAGGTTTTGGACGGTTGGCAAATCCGAGGAAAGACGTTATCCGTGCAGCGCGCGAAATTTCAAATGAAGGGAACATACGATCCAGCGCTGAAGCCAAAACGGAAGAAAAAGGACAAGGAACGTTTGAAAAAGAATCAAGAGAAGTATGTCGTGTAATCTGTATTATCAGCTTTCTCAACTTTTTTCACCGCCATCTTGGATACGTCGCTGCGTAGCAGCTTGATTCGCAATGCGTATATCAATGTGAGCTCCTCTTTTGACTCCTCGCACCAAGTCTGGCAGACAGCTTGGCGTTTCTCGTTTCGCTTAAAAGCAGTTGCAGCCGCGCTACAATTATATATATATGATGCTGATTATATACTTGATAAATTACATATATACACATACGTGAAAATGGGTGCCAGCACGTAGATTTCTCATACTTAACGTCTCTTCAGCTTCACTTTAACAGAATACATCTGTACGTGCGTTTCGCGATATTTCGCGTCGTCGAGTAGAAACAGTGGAACAACTGTGAAAATAAAGAACATAAAGGGAGTGCCGTCTTTTATCGTGTTTGCAAAACGGCCTAGGACTTTTACGAGGAGTGTCGTATAACGGTCCGTTAATTTAACGTTCACGAATTTTCTAGGCGAATTTACCACGAGAGCAAAGATTTGATATGGCGATGACTAATGAAACGATAACGGGGCAGTAAACGAGTCTCTATGATTGAAGTACAGGATAGGAGGATAGGAATAGAAGAAAAATACATGGAGTTATAATGTATACGATTACTGCGTTCCTTCTTTCTTCTTGTTCACGAGTCCTCTCGTTTCGGTACTTATACTTTTCCATCGTCTTGGCAGCCTCCAGGCCAATATGGCGTGCGTGCAGTTCGATGCCCGGTCTGCACTTTGCGAAACCAGTTATTTACAGGCCACACTCTATATACCGACTAAGATCACGAGCTTGCCGGAAATCTGTTGCGATAACGGTCCCGCGTCTGTTTCCTCTGTGTGGATAGACAAATCTTACGCAATTCACGATTCCGTAGTATCAATCAGCATTAAGATAAATTTATGCAGTCTTTTCTGATCTGCATTCAAAGAGAAAGTGTCTGTATGCTATTATGACTCATGATTGCACTGATCATCCACTTTTGGTTGGAGGAAAAAAGAATTAAACATCACGAGCGACTTGTAGGTGTAAATAAATAAGGGATAATTTGTCCAGAGCATGTCTGATTATACGTTTTACATGTCGGTGATTTCTATATGAGCGCCATGTTTGAATATTAATGATGGCTGTTTGCGTCCGACTGTTAAACAAGGCAGACACTATATTAGGTCTCTTGATGTTTCTTCAGTAAGCAAATACAGTTTATAGTATATATTGCCTTGGTAATTTTGCTTTGTAAGGTAAAAGGGATCGTCTTTTATTATTACTGTGAATAGTTGAACCAAAAAATGTATCATGGCCATTGCCACGAGTTTCTAATGACTTGGATGATCATGAACCAAAATGCCAAGCCACTGTATAGCCATTAAGAAACACGTTGCTTTATCCCGGCAGGTCGTTAACATTGTTTAACCTATCGTAAAAAGGAAACAGAGGTTAATTCTGCTTTCGTTCACGATATACGACGCCCGCCATTCCGCCATTATACTTTGCATAAGAAACCACGCGAAAATACCACACATGGCGTTTAGCGTGTATTTCTATTTGCATTCAAACCACCATGGATAATAGTTTGCAGCGCGTTACCATATGAATATCATATGTAGTACGTACGATACGTGACTACTGTATAATGTTTAATGTCCTTTCAGACTATTCGATTGGAGACCAGAGAGAATGCGCGGCGAGCCGCAAAAGTGCGAGCGCGTCGTGATAATCAAGAATCTTTTCGCGCCGGAGGATTTCGACAAGGAAGTGGCACTGCTTCTGGAATATCAGCAGGACATCCGATCGGAGTGTCTGAAATGTGGCGATGTACGAAAAGTCATAATCTATGACGTAAGTAATGCTCTTTTTTTTTTGTTGTTTTGTGATTTAACCAATACGGCTTTTATGCGAGGAACAAAAATTATTCTGACTTTTTCCATGAAAACTTTTCGTGGTATTTCGCATCGCACTTAGGATGGGAGTCGATCGACGCGCCACTGGATTTAGACACAGACACTATGTATATACGTATTATGACTGTCTCGACGGCTGCCTGTTTATTTCATGTAAACTAAAAGTTTAGTCTGAAACTACTGACGCCAAGAGGACAGACTACGGTGTATTTGGAAGATTGCAATCATTGACGATGACTTTCGCAAGATTCACGTTGTTCGTTACGGTGCGAGGGGAAAGATAAGAATGTAGTAGGCTGAAACATATTTGACTTACTTATCTTGAACGTTCATAATACTATGAAGAATATCTGATTACTAGGCAACTATTACTAATTTAGCTGTTACAACTATAACTATTTTAGTTGTTTCTAAAATTGTTTGCAGTATTTAGTCTGGGACTTTAAGACTGACCATTGTTTTAGGGGTCTCATTGCCAATAGAAGGACAATAGGCTCTTTGTACGCTTTTATTAAGCTAACGGAAATTGAGATTAGAAATCAGCTTCCGAGTCCTAAGCTAAGATCTTTTATATACTTCTTTCATGTTTATTTCTATCTTCTTTATTTTTATTATTCACTTCACCTTGGAGTTTTATGGCGACCCTTCTTTCTTAGAAGGGGAATAGAAATACCAGTTTATAAGATGCTGCCAATCAATCCTTCTTGCTTGCGAATGAGTTTCCGGTAACCGGTAAAACGCGTCTTGGATTGTCACCTTCTGTGACAAGGCAGACAGTCGCAGTGTTACAATAATTATTTTATAAGACTGACTAATAAAGCACCGTTTGAGGTTTTCGATCAGTCGTAATACAATCGTTACGTTGTGTGAATAAAAAATGATTTCAGATGGTCTCTTTTCTCCCATAAGGGTACATTGCACGTGGGCGGCTTTTTCAACGTCAGTTCTATTTTTCTCGTCGTACACGAGACCAAGAAGCCAGCATCGCGACGGAATTCTCGTTTGGCATTGAACGCTCACATGTATATTCACGGTTGAGACGCGACGCGACATGAGACGCAACACTATGGGTGTGTCCTCAAAGGCGAATTTATGGGGTTAGGTCATACCCTTTTACTGATTTATTTGCGTAACGTCTTCTTCGAAGATCTTCTTTCTTCTCCTGCGTCTATAAGAACGCGCTCAGGCGACGCGAGTAGATATTTTTGGAGACTCTATGGGCTACGACGTTTGGATTTATAAAAGCGATACAATTTATATTTATGTATGCTATTAGAATGCCGTTGCATTATTTGTTACATAAATACATTTTATATTACAGAGACATCCCGAGGGTGTTGCACAGGTCACGTTTCGTGAACCCTCGGAAGCTCAAGCATGTATTCAATTATTAAATGGACGATGGTTTGGTCAGAGAAAAATATCGGCTGAGATATGGGACGGTAAAACCAAATACAAGTAAGTTCCTTTGGCGTTGAACGTTTCTCGGTCGGTAAAATGATTCCCCATGCATTTGTCATGGAGAACTGTTTTATCGGTAATTAATTTTTATTATTATCGACAGTCGGTAAAAGTTTGCCTAGCGTTGATTAGTAGTTTTTGAATCACTGCGAATTCACTCGACACTGGGTAAATGCAGTGGCAAGGTTTGGTCAGAGTAGTACATGAATTTTAGACCAGAGAATCTGTAATATTTATGAATTGTGTTAATGTCCTGCGTTAAATCAGGACACGTATGCTTATTACATTCGAGTCGCGATTTCTTGAGAGTACGAGAACGCCTCGAGGATTTGTTTCCAATCCTTGGTGAAATTCTTTGCCTTAGAGTGGCCGAGACAGACGCCGAGATCGAAGCACGATTGGCCAAATGGGACAAGTTTTTGGAGGATGAAGACGAGAGAAAGGAAGCTGCAAAGAACGCGGCGCAGTCGAAGTGAAGCCACGAGTACACCCAAGAAACATTGCACACCTTTCCACATGGAAAAAAAATGATGTCCCGAAGTCAGGAAGAGCATGGCTTGATTTCATGTTACGAGAAATACTGGATACTCGTATTACGCCGATAAATCCTCAGAGAGACATTAACTATACTTTGTAACAATAAATAAATAAATAGTCCATTCTCGATGCTGCTACATTAGTAACGTCGCTACTGATCCTGTAGTACCGTAGGGAAATAAAGAAAGATAATTTTGACCGTGTATAACAACTCAACGTTCCAGGAATGCGTGAAAAGAAAAATGATCAAATCATATTCCTTCCATGCAACATTCCACTCAAGTTCCATCGAATTGCACGCACCATCCTCTCGCATTCCACAATGCCAGCGTAATTCAGTTGAAAATCGAACGGGAAGGATTCGAGATCCAGCAACAGCCTACATCCTTGCCCATAAGGAGCAACTATTGAAATAAACGCAAAGGATCTGAAATCAGAAGTCGAAGCTCAGCCTGGAATACGCGAATCGGAATAATGGACGCCCGTGGATGGTAGGAACCAAGGAGCAAGGAAAGATCCGTGGAATCTCCTAATTTGCTATTTCGACATTCCACACGAGCCGTGCCTGTTGCGCGGCTCGTGGGACTTCTCTTCGGGGGCGACTCGGCGATCTGTCAAAAAACGCGATTCACTGAGCTGACTGACTACCTACCCATCTACCTACTACTACTACTACTACTACAACTACAACAGTACCACTACTAGAAATGCCACTACTTCTGCTACTGCTATTATACGTATAATGTTGCCAGTGTAGCTGTTCACAAGTGTGCCTCTTATTTCTTTCCCTTGCCATAAGATACAGCCGCGCTACGAAATCCTCGAGTTTACAGACACGCCGAATGGAAACACAGACGCTTGATTGTCGCGACTCGTGTTCTCGAGCCCTCGAATCCAACGAATTCTCGCTAGAGGCTCATTTGCGCAAGCGGCACAAACTTTTCGCTCTTTCTGGAACGAATTTTAATCGACGCTCCCTAACTGCTTTACCTTTTTATCCTGTACTACGAACTTTTCCTTGGATACTATTATGGCGAAATTTTGAAATTCCATGGAATGCGATATGGTGGCGTCACGTTCTACTTTTTAATCATTGTTTGGTACCAAGATAGTCGGTACGTTTCAAACATTTCTGTACCGTGACACATTAATGAGTCTCATGAGATTAATAACGCCACTATTAAAAGAGTCCATAATCCTAATGGAAAGGTGGAAAATATCAGTGAGATTAATATGATCCCCACGTTGTAAAAATACGTAACACATTTCTGACATGAGCACGCGCAACCCTAGGTAGATAGGTGGATAGGTAGTACATAGCATAGAGTTCAGCGATGCGCAAACTACCCTTGGTAAATTCTAGAATGAATGAATACTCGCCCGAGCATATTTCAGGCATCATCCCATTCATTGGTCACGAGGGTCCAACCCCGCCAGTGTAATATCACTGACAAATTTAATGCCCAACTATTAGTAGCGGGGTTGCGCCCTCTCAAGCATTGTCAAGTGGCCACGTGCGCGATGACTCCCCTAACTCCACGCAGGACCATCCTGTTTGATCTGCGAGTTTAGCACTGGGTGTAGAGTAGAAGCATGAACAAAAAAGCACTACCCGGCTGCGCAATCGAGGCCGTCACGCTTGTCCCCGGGTTTATTGGATTTTCCACGACACCCTCTATAAGACCTGCCGGATTACACATGAGATTAGACACCGGCGACATTAGAATGCAATTTGACACGGTCAAGTGTTTCCCTTACAGTAGATAGTATGACACGCACGTAGCCCATGGATTTGGAGTAAACCAGCGTAGGGATCTTTAGACGTTATCTCGATCATTCCTGAAAAAGAAAAATACACCCCTGTTAATTATAAAGAGTTTCACTTGGCTAAGTATACGATATAAGGGTGCGCCTTCGTAGATTCAGGCAGTTAAAATTAAGCTTCCTGAAACACCGCGAAACTGTTAATTAAGACTCATTATCCTTCCCAAGCACTGAAGAAGGGGTTAGGTAGGTACTGAACTCAGGGATGTTTCTGTAGAGGGTTGGCGAGGAGTCAAGCAATAGAGGAGAGAATAGGTTCGGAGGGTTTTGAGAGTAAGTGGAATAAGAGGTTTCAGTAGTAGTATACACCTACGTACCCATATAACTAGAGAGAAAGGTTGCTGCTGTTGGTCGTGAGGTAAAGGCAGTAGATAGAGAAGGTTAGAAGGTGGAAGGCAGAAGGTTGGTTTAACCCGAGTAAGAACTTCTTAATACCACAAGAGAAGAGGTAAAAGGTAGGCGGTAGGTGGCCAAGGTAGGTAGATATCTAGATGTAGAGAGTGAGGTTCATTGTAGGATCAATACAGACGCTAGCGTAGGAGTGGCAGTTGAGTTCCTATTGGCTGCCCGTACCCGGTTTCCTATTGGACAAGAGTGGCACTGCCAGGAGGCGTTACCAAAGAGCGCCCTGGGGTGATCCCGGGCTCGACCCTCGCGTCGTGGATAGTCCCAACTAAAAAGACACACGGAGGTAGGGCGACTACTCGGAGTAAAAGCCACCAGAAAAAGACTCAGGACACTAGGAGAGGGTGACACGGTGCTGGGGTTCAGTCTGTGTTTGTCCACCAAAGAGACACGGCACCGCAGCAGCATTACTCCAGAGTAAACCTGACCGCATCAGGCTGCCTGAAACGATAAAACGTGACATTAGAGAATACGTACTATTGTACCCTGTGTCTTTTATTTTTTTTTTTTCTTTATCAATCTACACTCGTTAATCAAGTTAGACCTGGTACTAAAACCGTCTAACAATCCTGTTGTATAATAAATGACTAGATTGTAAATATCATTGTGGCATTGATATCTAAACGTCAAGTAGGTTAGTTCAGTGAAGAAAAAAAAAAGTGATAATTGACACCGTGTTATCGTGGACCCTTATAGTGTGGCTCAAGGGTGAAAATTATTGGATTGGAAGGAAAATCAAGAAACTTACAAATATTCGCAGGAGATGTAATAAAATAAAGAAGACTGACAGCGCGTAACAGTAATAATAAGTGACTAGGATTTATTGGAGGTTGGCCGGGTGAAATACGTAATGAGAGGTGAAACCTGACAGTCCCAGCGGATGGTTCGGAAGAGGTGTTTCTTGGCGTATGAAGTCGATAGAATCCTGGCAGTAACTAACTGGTTTAAATCATCCCTTAACGGAAGAGGGAAGAAGTGCGACAAGGATATACTGCGGGAGGACAGTCATGTGCTGTTACTAACAAGTGGTTACTTCCGGCTGTCATTATTATACGCGAGATTATCACTGCGGATAACGTGTTCCCGTGATAAGATAAGGGTTGCGCGAGATAACGAGTGTGGAAGAGATAAAGGGTGCTTTCGCGGCTGGTGCGACGTTCGGCTACGCAAGTCGTCAGGCCGGCTCTGGGGGGCCGGGCCCTGGGGGTGTGATGAGCTGCCCCGAGGTGATGTATCAGGCTTACTACCCTTACCTCTATCAGAGGGCACCGCCACCGCCACATCCAACCCACCCCCATGCCGCACCACATCCCCATACACATACGAATCCTCATGCTGCTCATCACAGCCCTGCCAGGCCGGCACCTTTTCAACCCTTTTCTGCGGCCACCGCGACGCACCAGTACGACAGGGTGAGTTTTCGTCTTATACCTACACAAGCGTTATACATAGATTGTATTTGCAAAATTGTTTTTTTTTTCTTGTACTACCAAAACGTCATATGTCATATTTGCTACATGAAAAATATCAAAATTGTCTTTTTGTGACTCTGTCAAACGTCACACTTGAGTTTATCCCACAAATTGGTAGCAAACAATCTTTTCTACATTGCATTATTGATCAAATCCAGTTTATGACGGACTATAGATGTATAATAGTCAAAATGTAGATATCAAACCGGCTGTCATAAGTCCTCGCTGAGAACATTACTCATAAGTGGAGTCACTATCTGACATTCCATGTCTGGAAGCGGACAGCGCGAGCGGCATACCTCGTGTTTAAGATTACACGGGATCCTAGTTCTGCCGACGGATAGGACGTGTCCATTTGTTTCTGGAGTACAGCGTCAAGTAGACTATACCAGTCTGTTAGGATTCGCTAAAATTTTTTGCAAATAAAGATTACTAAAACATATTAGCAATTGCGATGCTTAACGATATACAAGATTTGTTTACTCCTAAACGCTGTATAGAGAATTCTTCTTTGTGTAATATCTATGGCCATCATCTACTTGGAACGACAAGGACCAGATTTAACGGTACGGGTTATGGAAATGGGATAAGTCCCCTCCAGAGAATCTTAATCAGATTAGCAGCCGGGGGCATAATCGAAACACAAAGGTCCAAGAGAATTGTTCCTGGCAATTTTACAAGTGGATTATGACACCTGTCAATTATGAATCTTTACAATATACCATTTGACTAACCACACTGTATAACCCGGCATCCCACCAATGGCGAGGGTGATAAAAGATTCCTGAATGCATTGACAGTAGTGTTGCTTTTGAAACGCGCAGTCACATACAAGTCTTCCGCCTTCTGTTTACAAACCACTTTAGAGTCGATTGTGCTGCCTGGTGAATTTTTGTAAATCTTTTAACGATTGTCTGACATCTTTGTAAGTACTTAAGTACATACCTTCTGTGCCTTCCCGCAAATCGTCGCGATGACACTGGCGCTACAGTATCTGCATAGTTGTGTACATGCATTTCAGTGCATCTCCTGAAATAGTTTTCTTGGGCTTTCTCCACGCTACGTCGTTCCTCCAAGCATTCTTCTTGCATTGGTTGTGTGTCATTTTAATCTGTCTGCCGGGAGGTCAGGCGTGCTCTGTTCCTCAAGATGCATCCACCCGTGCAGAGCGGGGTGTTGAATGCACTTGCACCATTTTGTTTTTCACGCTGTCCCACAGTATCCCTAAAATGAAAATTTTGTGAAAAAAAAAAGGTTAACATTTTTTAAAAGTAACGTTGATGGTTATGAAATTTTTAAAAAGTATTCTTACAATTTTTATCCAAGTTCTTCATCTTGGTAACCAATTGTTTTGGATGTCACGGTAGATGCTATAATTGAGCAAATAGATTTTTGCGAAACGCGACAAAGAAGGTCGACAAGGTCGCTTAACTGTGCGCTATCTTCTCCCGTGAGGCTCTTGGTGATTTTCTTTTATTCTTAGTTTTGTCTTCGTCCTCTCTTTTCTTCTATCTGCTCTCAACGCAACAACCACCAGTTCACGCTCTTGTGACTTGACGAATGTCCCGTGCTGACGATCAGTGTCGACAGACTTGAGGATTCCGCTTGTCCCGTGATTCTCGCGACACGAGGACACAAGCGCGGCTCACAAAAAATGTCGAAAAGCATCCTCCGTCTAGTGCGCAGTCTACTTAACTTATAGCCTGCTGGCTTTCAGGACGGACGAGATAGAACGGCAAAGTCTGCAAGAGAGAAAAAGACAGTTAGAGGAAAAAGAGAGAACAACGAAAAAAAAGGAACGTCAAAGAACTTTGAAAGGAGGAAAAGAAGTAAAGTACCGTGGAGGAGGCTGCAGAAGAAGAAGAAGAAGTAAAGGGAAATAAATAAAAGTGATGGAAGAAAACAGAAGAGAAAAAAGGATAGAAAATTAAAGATATAACCGACTGATGTTATTTGGTATTATGGCGTCGACCAGAACTCTCCTAACCTGGTGCAATAAAGTCATAAACGTTTTAGTATCTCTCTAAAATGTATCCAGCATCGAGAAATCTTCTTCCAGCAATATTTTACGTTTCTAAAACCATATTTTGTAAATACAAATGCATTTACAACGTAAAAATACGGTGAATCTAACATTAATTGTTCGAAACTATGCTGAGACACATGACACCTACAATATAACTAGGAGTTTTATAAGCGCAAAGAAAAATAATCGCGACTATACTTCTGACGTATTTCTAAGAGGAATATGAGCTAGAATAAAAAGATGGTAGGACGACTATCGGTCACATAAAAGTACCTAACTATATGGAAGGGACAGGTGCAGATGGGTGCGTAAGGTTTCAAGGGAGTTGAAGCTCACATAAAAAACCAGCTATCCTTCATTAGCACTCCTGTCTCTCGTTACGGACGCTACTTCTTCAGTAAAACTGCCACTGGTAGTGCTACTGCTACTATTTTTCCACTATGCCACTATACTCGTACAACAAACACACTGAAAACACTTCTCTCGGTGCCACTCCTCTTCGACGAGTCACAACTTGCCGTTTTCAAAGTCGCTGTCCTATTATGTCACTGATTCTCAAATAAAAACTTCACGCGGGCGTCTCCGCCATTCTGATTCTTCTCCGTGGTTTATATCAACGTTTCTAGTAGCCCACGAGTAATCCCTTTTCCCATAAACGTCTCCCCGCCACAACACTGTCTACGCTTTGATGCTCGTAAACGTCATGGCCGCCATAATAAATACGAGTGATACAGTTTTCGGCAAGTCGTCTTGTTTTTCCGTGCACAACTATTCCGATAGATGGCACTGATGTCGCTACCATCTCGGTATACCTCTTTTGGTATACTTTACTTAACTCGTGTCCTGCGAGCGGTCTAGCTTGCTATCTGGTCAATTAATGAACTGATGTCGTCGCAACGGACCACCCCGATGGTACATGCATCCACGGTACGCATCACCCTGAGCACCGGGCCACTATAGTATGTATATACTGCACCCTAAAGTCCTGATAGTCCCTGGGACTAGTTCCCAACGACTATAATGCTCGACCTATAACCAGCTCCTGTCTCGACCGACGAGCAGAACTCAAACGGACCGCGTTTTACCTGACCAAGTTTTACGATCGTCGCGTCGAGGTGGCGATGTGTCCTTTGTCTTATCATTAAAGCGGGATCTTTCTCTGGCCTCTAGAAGCGTACCTTCTGCCATCCAAAGTTTGTCCTGCATCTAAGCTTCTTTCTTTTGCTCTCCCTTTTCGTTTTCGTGCGTTTATTTACTTTTGTTACTATTAATTTCTCTGGCTTTCTTCGATGTATCCATGCAGTTGACAGATGCCTCTATCATTTTTAGAATAAAAAGATGAAGTCACGATCACGTCTAATGGAACATTGACGAATGGGTCTCGACTGTTTGTCAATTGGAAAATTACGACACCCGAAAAATCTCACGGTGACGGAGGAAGGTTTAACTGTTGGCAGCGACATCGTGAAACATAAAACGCGTCTGCACCGAGTGCAGATAGAAACGTTTAACTTATAAATTATAACGCCCGCATTTCTTTTTCTACCGTCACATGTTCTATGCTGAACCTTTTTTTCTTCTCTTTTTTCATACTCCCTTCTCACTCGTTCTCTTCAACTCTCTCAGTACTCTCTTCGTTTCCTAGCTTCCTACATAAATTAAACTAGCTCTCCCCACGAGACAACTATTCGGCCTCTCGAAGACCTCGGCCTGATATAAAAATACGCATGCGCCTACTTGGCTTGTCAATATTACACCGCCATGTGTGCACGCCTCCGCCATAGAGAATGCATGTATAAGATAGGTACCTTGTGAACGAGACCTATATTCGACATGCACATCTAGGTATATACTCAGAGCCCAAAAATAAACGTCACAAATAAATACGTGAAAATGCAGCAGCTATTATACTCTCATGAAATCGTTTAACTATCCGTGGTAAACGCGTAATGTCCATCGGCAGTTCAATTCGAGTCAGGAGCGTACAACGAGGTGGAGGCAAACGGGCGGGTACTTTAAATCTATTTAAAAAGTTGGAGATCTTTTTACCGCAGTACAGTAACGGGTCCTTTCGTTCTATGTCGTACATTAGCCAAGTATTTTTGGTTCTCGAAGAAACGTTGATGGAATCTCAAATGAACCCTCCGGCATGCTACGACGACACGAAGCAAAGACTCGCACGCTTCGTGAAGTTTCCCTTAATTTAAAGCTATCCACCAAAAGCGACAACTTCACTGTGTACACAAAGGTATTATTATCTCCTACCTCATATAATCGTCTATACGTACAATCGTAAGTGTTGTCAAAGAGAGATCTATGAGTTCGACGTATCCCACTGTTGACCGTACACCGTGCACGCAATCTCACTGTACCAGTACACCGTGATAGTACTACGTATAGGTGCTATTGATCGGGATCTCCTTTTGCTTTCCCGTAACGATAAGTACACATACGTTAATCGCTCGGACTTCTAGGCATTCCCGCGTGTCGTATTAGGAGAGATCAACTATCAGTGTAATTTGTTGTTCTCGCTTAGCCGGAATAAATTTCATTCAACCTGTTTTCTAACTATAGTTGGACACCGACGTTCCATACCACGTAAACAGTATATAACGACACGGTACCGTATATCCTTTATATTACATATGTACGTACACAAGAGAGTATAGACGGCGATTTTATCCGTAAATCTTTTATACGGGAATGCGCTCGAAAAAATATGGGTTGTAGCACGAAATTTTATCACTGTTAATTCCTAACTCGCGTTTTCATTATCAACGTCTTCACTCGCGACGTATCTAGTCTTCGCAAGCACAGCTCGGACTTCGCCCTTTCAATTATAATAGATTGAACGCCGTTCGATCTCTCTTGATATTCCTAAGCGAGCCGATTTGCCATTTCATTTCCAAGAATTAGGATCCTAGAGGAACGTACGAAGAAATTCATAGCGATGCTGGTGCACGCTCTGTAATAAAGAGTCCAACGCACTGCATTCGAGAATGAGATATATAGGTAGAATGTACCTACGTAGAGAGAAAGGGAAGCCAAGGAGTCGCAATCCGTTGTTCGTGGAAAAACGATCGCGAGTAAAACCTGATCCTGGATCCCCAAAGGCCGCCACTTGTGTATATGTGTATATATATATATATATATATATATATATATACATCACTATATATATAGCTTATTCTGAGTAAGCAGGAAAGCCGTTCTCAATGCACTATACCGATGTGGTACTTGATGTGCCGCTGTGTATATGTACGAGTGCAAAATATTACGTATCGTTATCAGTGGAAATATGAAAAATTAGAAAAAAAAAATTATAAAATAACAGTAGGTAATATATCAATAGTCGTTTGATCAATGGCTGCTAAAATTTGTCTATGAGTTACGGTAACGATGAATGGCAGAGTTGACGTATCTGTGTAAATTCTTGTTCTATGCCCAATTACTGTATTGCAGTTGGGTCCTCTCGGGGGAGCGAGAGAGACAGCGCTGTGGAGTGGGACAGAGAGAGAAATGTCTAAGCGGGAAAGTACAAAGCTGTAGAGAAAAACGAAGGAACAGAGAAGTTGAATTGTTCGCGTGACTCGAGGCAGTTTTCGATTGACCAAGCCGGAGCAGAACGTAATTGTCACGAAAGTACAAGGGCGGTACAGTACCGTGGTACAAGTACTGGAAGAAGTACATGGCGGTACTTTCAATTACTGTAAAAGATCAGCATACACGTATACATTGTACATACGGTGTATTATAGTCGATATTTATTACTTCGTTTATTTCTTTCCGAATAGGAAAACAATTTTCTTGAGGAAAATCTCAAAGATGTGAAACACGTGTTTTAACTACCCAACTGTCATACGTTATGGGAGAAGGGAACCGTCTCTTGGTGGCTGTGCACTTTGTCAACGTGGCCACGCCCTTTGTCAAATTATAGTCGGAGAAAGACAGATAAGGATAACGTGCGTGGAGGACATAGGTGTAAGTGTCAGTGTAGGTAGAAGGTAATAGAAAGAGAGAGAGAGAGAGAGAGAGCAAGTGGGGAGCAAAGGGAAGAGCAAGAAAAAGAAAAGGGAGTGAACCGATCTCCGCCCTGGTAATTTTCTTTTCTCGTGTAATTAACATCGATGGCGTTGACTTATTGGCAGGAACTCGTGCGACTGTATGCGCGTATATATCTATATATGCGCATGTACGGTTTACTTTAACGAGTTCGTTAACAAAGTATTTTCACTCCCTATTTTTTTTATTCGCATATGTATCACGTACTCGGGTTAACGGTGCAGACACACCGTTCCGTGGTGTTCATGATTCCGACGTTCCGAATTTCTTAATTACTGCAGGGACGTGAATATAGACGATTCTGGCTGATCGGATGATCGTGACGTTTCAGGGGAGAGATGGCCGCTCGTTTTTTTGTCATTTGTAAGTAACTACATTTGCCGTGGACGTGTCCATCTGTCCAGTCGACATCTGCAATTCAATGGTTCGTGCTTCCTTTCTCTCCTTTACCTTCCTTATACCTATTTCACTTTGCCATTGTCTTTTCAATCGTTTTTCATTAAATCTTTATTTTCTCCTCGTTTCTCCCTTTACTCGTATATTCCTTCTTTCCTATGGGTGACTGTGCTTGCTTGTCACATCGAGAAAGACGCCGGACAGTTTGACTCGAATAAAGTGCTTCTTCTTTCTCTTCTTCTTCTTCTTCTTCTTCTTCTTCTTGGTTTCTCCTTTTACTATTCTTACTTCTTCGTCCTCTTATCTTCCGCTTCCTGTTACCTGCCTTCCTGGGTCTTTTCTCGCTCGCTTCCTCTTCGCGTCAAACGCTCTTGCCAAACGGATCCGACGGGACTAAACTAACCCAAATATTATTCTACTCGACTACAATGAATTCAGGCCCTTTGAAATACTGCGGACGGAAGGTGGATCATAGTAGAAGGAAACGTGTCCATCTGGTCTGCATTTGCAATTCCAAATGAAACTCGACACTCGCGTATTTTTTTATCAACCTTTTTATTATCCCCCTTCTCACATCCCTCAAGGATTCCTTGAGGTTAACGGATACGATTCAACCAGAATTGTCCTCGGTCGCAAGGATGATCGGTTACGCTTCTTACATTTCCTATGTGTCGGAATAGCACCTTGTCCTTCGCGTGGCTTCCTGGATCATCGTTTTTCATCTTTCTCGAAGGTTTCACGTGAACAAGATGACGGAGCCTTTATCGACCTATAATCATTATTACACACTGATTCATCGATATACCGACCAATAATCGTAGTTATAATTTGATCTAATTTCACGTCCTATCCACATGTCAGTATCCGACGGTAAACAGAATCGACTAATCCAAAGTTTCATAATGGTTTCAAGTATTTATAATTTGGACTGATGTACAAGCTTCAATAATATTTATTGATTTGAAACAATGGAAAATAATAATAAATTTACATCATCATCGATCCTTGACTCAATACTATACATGATGTACCTACTTGTCCAAAGTCAATTCGAATGGCACGTGATGTTAGGTATTGCACTGCGTCCACTCCTTGGTACAATTAATTAGAAATTATTCGTGGACTATCGCATAGGGCAGATCGCTCGCCATAAAGACAAGCGCCACTTTTGTCGGCGAGTCTTTGATACGTCAGCTGTCCATGCCGACCAGTTCCTCTCTCTATGAGAGTTCATTCTTCTACAGTGCTTCTCTTACTACTTGACCATTCCGAATGGAATTCTCAGTACAGATGTCGTGCAGCTTGTAGATCCTTCCTATAGGTACGGACGCTAGAGAAGGAATAAAAAGAATTATCGAAATTGCACGAATTCATAAATGTCAATTTTAACAAATTTCTATTCCACATCCTCCTAACACAGTCTCCACGCTTACCTTAGCTACTATGATACAAGACTGTACAGTCTGTACAGTACAGGCGTCTTCGCGTACAACTTGAAAATATCGGCTCGCCATAGTAAAGCATAGAGAATATGCAAAGTAAGTGGCGAATTAATAACAGAGGTCGGTACGCGAATGCACTCGGACTACTGTGGTAGCAAACGATAAGCTTCCATTACCGGCATACCAACTGTTAAACCTGCATACTCCAAGACAAACATGAAACACGTGGTGTATATGCGTACCATTACCGTGGAACCTTTCTGCGATTCTCATACTTCACCTTCTACCTTCCACCTTCTACCTGCTGGGTTTGCTTCTGTTGCCAACTGTAATTCTGAAATTCCAACACTCACTGATACTTTCCACCTGCTACCAATTGCACGGCGTATCGGGGAATCGATTTAGTCAATGTATTTAATATGTTGTATTATTGCCTATTGCCTATGCATTATTACTTAGCTACTGTGACTTATTCGAACCTCGTTACCAACTGTACACGTAGGCACCTGCTAAGAGATGGTTACTTTAGTTTGCACACATTATGCTATACGAATGGCGAACTGTCGGGCCTTTATGATTTGTCGTAACGTTCGCCAGCTGCCACGGAAGAAACTGTCGTGTATATATGTATATAGTATAGGGGACGCAACGATACGGATTGGTAAGAAATCTCACAGGATGCACTGTATAACTGCATCGGACTAAAGTGATATAACTGTTGGCTTAGATTAAACGTAGAAACGCAGTAAAGGTATCGGACTTCATTTTCAATAAGCCATTAAGCGTTTGATCGCGTCATGGAGACTTGAATTCCGCGCACGTTTCACACCGATAATGTTAGCACACGTACGCTGTATAACGGCGAGCATAAATTTTCTCAAACGAGCCAACCATAATTAATTGGCTCTCCCGTATAATTCGTTAAGGGATTTTTCACTTTTGGAAAGTGGCCGGTCGCGTGCTATGTGACTTTTCGTACTTTTTTTTTTCTTTGTCCCCTCTCTTTCCTTCCTCTTCTTACGTCTCACCGAACTACCATATTCCTCGGTTCGCAGCGTCGCTCTGTATTTTAGTGCGTGTCTGAAGGAGCATTAGAGTGCTCTTAAACGCGTTTATCCCGAGGGACCCAGGCGGATCCCAAAGGGCATTAGACACGCGTCTGGAAAGGAGTTGCCGGCGGTTTCCCAAGAGCGAAACCCCAAATTTTTCCTCATTCGTTCAAATACTTCAAGTTATTTATTTCCTGTTAAACAATTCGTTAACCAAGACGATGAGCATTAAATTTTATATTTCTAAACTTACTTCCCTCTCAGCAACAGCCATGCACTCGTATAAAGTGCAGTTTACTGTATATCATGTCTATTCCTTAATTAATAGTACACATACGTATCATCAATAAAACCATGATCTACGACTCAGCAATAACCTCACTTTTTTCCCAATGACTCTTTCTTACGTCACAAACAGAGACTCGGAGCTATCAAGTGTTGTATTCCTGTGTATATAGACAAGTATCAGTACTGAACTAACCATTCATCAAGCGACGGCTCGTCATCCAAAAAGTGATTTACGTTGACGCAACTACTTACCGGTTAACTTATGGTGTTTACCGATTCAATTAGAGGTACATCCCCGTGCGCCCTCTTAAGATGAGATACATTTGTTTCGGCATTAATTTACCGAAACGGCTCGCTGTCATAACAAAACTATAATAAACCAGTCGCAGCTGGCCGAACGCCAACTCTCGGATTGCTTTCGGAGTTCATAAAATACTTGAAATTATTCTTGCGACATTGTTTTGCCCCAAGACCGAAAATCATCAATACAGTCCACTATATTCCGCGCGATAGCCATTACAATTTTACAAATTCTCGCAAAATAAGAAGCGCGCGAAATTCAAATATTTACATGCACCCTACATAGCAGTGACTAAAGCACGTTAAAACCTACGTACGAATCTCACCTATGCTATCGGCTCTAATACAAAGTCTCCAAGGACCTGAATGCAAACAGGTGCACACTTCATATTTATACTAGAAAGTTCGCTATTAGTCGTGATATTATGCGATCGTACATATATATAGCTATAGAGTCCTATGTATTACTGACTGTCGCTGTATTACCAGTTGCCGGCATAGCTGTAAGATCGGATCGATTGACGTTCGAAGAAACTGGACTTAACGGTGCCTTTCCAGTTAAGATGGAAAACGGATCAGGGATCCATAGTTTTTCTGTTGCTCTGTCCTTTTCTCCGTATAACCCGCCCGCCGGAAAGTATAAGTTATGACCGAGAGTGAGCTCCTGTAAAATATATACAGTGGGCAACTGGCATTAAGAGAGTCATTTGTAAGCCGGTAACTATGTGCTGAGTGCTTTACGATAGTCACTCGTATTTTATGTCAAGGGAGCACACACTTCGTGTCATTTGGACTCGATGACTTTTCACTCGTTTTCTGGATAACCAATAGTCGAATATACCTATACGACTCAACGTACTCGTATACGACTCTGATTTTTTGTACAGCTATTATTCTCCTGTCGATAAAATTATTTTTCATTTACATGCACCTGGAAATACGTTTATATGGCAAATCATCCGAATGCTACTTAGTGACTGATTCGAAAGTGAATACGTTTACGTATATAAATGGCAAACAACGAGACTTATAATGGAGGCTCGTAAGCGTCTCTTACGGAAGCAAAATATCTCGAGAAACTATTTATAACTTTTCGACTCGACAGCTCGCCTTTATATACATATATACACATAAGTCATTAACCGTGCGTGCACGAAGCGCGTAATATGTTAGCGTCACCGATGACAACTCATCGTTTAATCACTTCTCGCCTCACTCGAATTCCAGAAATCCTTGTCCCTAGAAAGTAGATGATTTATTTGAGGACTTCTAGCATCCGTAGAGCATATACGCTTTGTACGTATGTACTGGATATAGGAAACAAGTAAGTAGCTACGGTCCTGATGAAAGATGATATACGCTCGCTGATCCACATACGAGGTTAAGCGTTTTCAAGCGACGATTTAAAATTTTAAAAAGGAAATTCGTTCTAGTACCTTGACGATTTTTTTCTACCCCCACTACCTCCTCTCTCGACCCTCCTACCACTCTCACCCACCTCGTCACCTTATCCAAGACACATTCTTTTACAGCATCCATCCCTTATGTCCCACGCAAACTCTACGACATCACGGTGGTCCAGAATGTTCGTTAGTCTACATTCGTTAGATTCAAAGATAAACGGAAGTTACACCTCGGAGGAACACCTATCGAATTAACATAGCTGATCGTAGAATGGACTTTTAAAAGCCCATTCAATTTCCATACCGGAGTCGTACTATTATTTTTTTTTTTTCAATCTTCGTCCTATTCCTACTACCGTTCACACTGTAGACACTGTATGTATTGGGAGGATGCTCTGATTTCATTATTGTTATCGTTTTTCATCCAGCCGGGAATTATCCGAAATTTCATATTTTTTTTGTATATACGCATTAGGGTGGTACGTACGCTTCAGGGATGTACATAGTCTATGGTTTTGGTGCGAGTTAGTTCTCTTGGGGCAAATCAAGCAAGACTACTATCGCCTTCGTATAATTTGATAATGCTGACGCGTCTGCATAAAGCGAGCTAATATAGAGCCCCTGAAGTTCCTCGCATGTTCTCGCAAAGTTCTACAGTTAATATAGAGGCCTCAAGGCATACCGATGTACGCGAAGGTAACGCGCGTACGAATCTACCATGTGCTTTGTACGTGAAGCTTTTCCAAGTCGAAATGATAATTAAGGCAAGATATGTATATGTATGCATATGCATGGAGTTTCTAGTGCGCTTTACTGTTTCATGGGTACAGAAATTGTACGGGGTACCGTGACAGGGGTGGGGAAGGGGCTTACAGCTTGAATGAATAATACAAAAATTATACGGAGTAAGACGTAGTATTGTGGTGAAGCATAAAAATTACTAAAGACAAGGAGAGAGAGGGATGATAATAAAGAGATGAACTTTTTGGAGAAAAACTTGAAGCTCCTTTTGAAGACGGATTTAAAAAGAAAGTGAACGCGGTACTTTGGGAAATTTTATAAGAGATCAAACAAAACGACAGGGAAAACGTATGGGACGTGCGAAATTGATGAAAGTATTTCAGCTTAGCGAATTCTTCGGGCGTCTCGACGCCCCCGGGCGCATCCTTAAGGGAACGCATCTGTGATCCGAAGAGCTTCGTGAGACGCGCACGGAATCGCTCTTATTAATGAGGAGACATTCTCAACGAGCTTTGGATCCTTCCATGCCAGAGATATGCAATTGCCGTGCTTTAAGAATTTGACTTGATAGTGCGAACGAAGAACACATGGTCCGTGTATACGTGTATATATCTATACTCAAGTGTGTAAATTCAATGACTACGATATGAGCGACTAGAATAATTTTCTCTCGTATGTCTTTTGCTAGTCTTTTTAAATGGAGTTTTTCCCGTCGCCATTTTTTATTTACGATTCTTATCATGCCTTTGGAAAATAATTGACTACCCACAGTGAGGTAAAAATTGTCGAAGTTACCCTCGGTCGGGGTGAAATTCTTAAGCAAGAGGGAATCTGAAAGTTCACGAGATAATTTTTAAACAAAAGCCTCTTGTATGCTCGCCATACTTCATAAGATCGTTGTGCTCATTATTCCATGGCGGGATAATAAATGATTATTAGCGGCCAAAAGAAGATGGGATGCTGGGAGGGAGAATTTTCTCATCTACTATCAAGGAATAAAGACCACGGCTAAGGGATGCACGCCAACCTGTTGTAGGTGTGTATCTACTTGGAAAGCTTTGATGTTTTCGCGCTCGAGCTGCTGCCAACCGAGCGACAAATTCTTCGATATTCGCCCAATGAAAAGCCTCCTTTAGTCAAGAGAGAAGGAGAGGGAGAGATTATATACGTAAAAGCTATTCGAGACAATTTTCAGGGAGTTTCGTAACTTTTGGAATAATCATTTGAAACCCTTCTATTTTCAGCCTTACAAAGCATCGTTTTGTCCTACAAAAGACTTGCGTAACTGTATAATAATTTTCTGGGGGATTCGAAAGACTTTTAAACCTCGTTCGCACTGTTTTGTCATTAGCTTTCGACTACTCTGTCAATTCCTTACTGACTATTTGTTTACTTGTCAATTTACATTACGTAGACACGTGGAGTAACGAGGTGAATGTTGATTCAAGAAAAAGAGCAGATGATGAGTTTATAATTAATACTCGGTTATAAGGATCCATATTAAAAATTTTTTTAGGGGTAGTTTTTCAGCGTCGTTTGAGGGGAGTCGATTTTTTCATTATATAGTATAATAAATTATAATACTAGAAGCTACGACTTGTCGTTACTCATCGATCGTCTCGTTTGCTTTTTCTTGACTTTTTGGAAAACCGTGTGGCGCGATCGCGTTAGACCTGGCAGCTTTACGGCCACTTTTTATACCGATCTCTTACTTGTTCTCCTTTACTTCTATGTCTATTCTGCTTTACTAGTCTTCGACTCTCGTTCTCCTTCTCTTCTGCACTCTGAGATCTCTTCGTTACGGCTTCTGGTCTTTTCTGCCCGGCGGCTGCTTTACGAGCTGTGCAGACTCGCGCGTAACCTTCATAACATTTTACTTAGCTACATGTCCATTTTAGAAAAGTTGACTATCGAAGAAGTGCGAAGAACTTTGGTATGAAGTTGTTAGTATTGTTTAGCGATTTAAAAACTTTTTTTCTTAATTTGGATTAAAATTGGATTCTTATGTATTTTGGAAAATTTTTTTGGAATTTTCTAAGTATTATGTATATCGTGACATTAGCATGGATGTCATGGCAACCAGGCCTGTACTTGGCGAGACTCGACAGGGTCTCTTGATTACGTTGGTATTAATGTGGCTTTAATATTGCGAATTATTGCGAATTATTGCGTTACGATGTTAGTCGGTTGCAAAACAAAAATAACGTGAAGCAATGTTAATTTTGTTGACTTGCTAAAAATATGTATTCTGTATTCATCCACGCAAATCCTTCTACTAGCTGTTCTTCTTCAGGAACTTCAATCCATCTTCGGCTTCCTGTGCTTTCACGAGGGTTCTTGGGCGTATCGCGCGACAACTTTACGAGGTCCGTGCGAATATAATTCAATCGAAAACGCGAGTCGACCATGGCGTAGCAAAATGGTGCCGCCATACTTTCCTGCTTGGCTACGCTGCGGCTCCGCGTAATTGTGAACTTAATTGCAGGCTCTTTGTTTCTTCAATTACGCGTCTAGACGTCCCGGGAGCCCCGCTGCTGCAACGCGTTCTCGTGACTTCGTGTAGGTAGATACGCCCCTGAAGGAAAAGGGAGTGTAAAATGATGGTGGCTAGGAATTTTTATGAAATGATTTGCCGCCTTGTTTCATGGCCGCGAGGCGGTCCCTTTTGCTGCCCGTCCGACTCGCTACGAATAAATTAAAACGCTGCTTTTATCCAACTGCGAGAAAAAAAGGATTTTTTTTTAATAACATATCCGTGTTATCACACACGCACTATCAATCTCTTTTTTTACGTGTATGCAAAAAAGTTTTTTGAAAAAAAAAAAATTCGCTGCGGACAGGATTCGAACCTGTGCGGGTAAAACCCAATGGATTTCAAGTCCATCTCCTTAACCGCTCGGACACCGCAGCTCTTGTTAGTTTGTTATAAATATACATATTTAAGTCACAGCACATTATTGATAAGAACAACACAGGTGACACATGTTTACACAGTGATAACATTCCACGAGGAAATTTCAGCCACGCTATAGGAATCAACTCGCAATTTTGGAGGCACTTTAAAAGAAGAGCTTGAAGAATTTCAATAGTCCCGCCAAACGGATTGACCCAAGCTTAATTACTAGGGATCGGGTTCCCGCTTCCGGATTTACGGAGTAGGTTAATTAATCCAAGCCACTCCGTAATTATCGACGAATTCGAACACCCTAGCGTCTCTAGTACTTTGGACGATCAGATTAAAAGTGAATATCGAAAGGGGCTCGAAACCCACGTTAAATATAATACAATTTTAATACAATTACACGTCACGTTGTCACGTGGTGTTGTCTAACTTAATAAATTAATATTTTTTTGTTTTAAAGTTTTTTAAATGTAATTTACATGTGTCCGAGACGATGGCGACAAGGTAAATATTTTACAAAAAATTCCAATGACACGGTGGTCAAACGTGTAACACTATGGGCATCTTTTTGACGCGTTCTCAGTTTCAAACTATTCCCAAAGGAAAGATGCAGGGGTTCTTTCTCTATGAGGATGGAATGCACGCTGCTTTTCGCGGATCATTTTTCACCCTACACAATCTTTTGTCTCATCTTGGTACTCGTGACACCGGACTGGCTGACAGTGACGAATCGAAAGACTCCTCCACCCGGTCAACCCTTGACTCGTGGCTGAACGGGGCCCTAGAGTCCGACGTGTCATTCTGACTTCTCGATTAGAAAATCCCGCCGTTCCAGGTAGAAGTCTTGAAGGTATAATTCGATCCTAAAAAACGGGACACTGGTTAAATCCCTGGGGAATAAATCGTGCGACAGACGTTTAAATAAACTAGCAAAAAATCTCAAGTCGCCATTTTGTATATATTACATTTCAAAATTTTTGAATTATTCATGCGTTGATAGTTAGCAAAAAATGTGCAAAAATATTAGCCGTTTTCAGATTTCGCAAACTTTCGAAAATCCCAAGCCTCTTTAGCTCAGTGGTAGAGCACTGGTCTCGTAAACCAGGGGTCGTGAGTTCAAACCTCATAGGAGGCATAACATTTTTCATCTGATACCATCTGCTTACGATTTTTCCTTCGAAGGAGAAGCAAACTTTGTCACGCTAATAATTTCCAGTCATTGATAACAAGTTTCTGATTACATTAATTTACGTTTATCGAATGCTAAAATCATGTTGGCCTCACAAAATGCAAGACTAACTGGTTCGAGTGTTGAGTGACAGGTGAAGGCTCATGCTTTTTCTTTTGCCTGAACGTCACGACAATGAGACTAACTTCCCGAGTTACCATTTAAGTAATCGCCGAAGATGGCGCACCGGTCGTAATTGCATTTAATTTCCTCATCGTCAATCTCATCTCTCTTTATATCCACGTCCTCGATCAATACAACAGGCCAGGCATCCTAATCCAATAATCAGCTAGTATTTTGAAAATCATCAATCTGAATCCTTAAAATCATAGTAAGTAGCTATTAAAAATCCCATAACTAGTTTACGAATAAATAGAATTCCTAATAGGCAGGAGATCGTATATAAAATTGTTAAGCCTAAAACGAGCAAGTGAAATTTACCTTTCGTTAAAGGGTTAGAGGTTAAGTAGAAAATGTCGTATACATTCCTGGCGAAAGACAACACACGTGAGCACGGGAACACTCGAGACACAGTCTGCCGCAAAGGAGCGCGTAGCTACTTCAGAAGCTTCTCGTATTAAAGAGCCCCGTAAAATTATAGGAACGACGAGCCATGGAATTTGTTAATACAACCCACGATGTCTCCAGCATCCATAGTGTTTAACGATAAAGTACCATATTCAGGAGGACCCACGTTAAAGAAAATGCACGTACCTCCCGCACATGCATTTCATGAAAGAAAACCAATACAAAAATCATATGCCGAGTGTCAATCTTGCTGGAAGTGAACGTGTCTTTTTGTTTCGAAATGTAAAATTCATAAAGAGGACACCCGTTATATTGCATTAAATAAGACGCGGTGGGTCTTAGAATCAGCGTCGATCGTTCAAGAATTAACGACAACGTCTAGGCAAGTAAGTCTCTTTGAAGATGCGCGATAGCCGGTAGTCAATGCGGCAACCAGTAGACTGCTTTGTTGAACGTGGTGAGAATACTCTCATCATTTAGTCGCCATTGCGATTGCACCGAGAAGAGTGCATTTCCGATGCGTCTAGAACGGAACGTCGAGCCATTAGAATTGAATTGAATAAGCCGCTTTTCTTTGCGGCAAACAACGCGAGTGAGACCAGACGGTAATAGTAGAGACAGCATTAGTCGACCGGTATACGACTAAGCTATCCAACAGACGCGATACTAGTACATTAGTTCGTAAGATTCCCTCGACCTGGCGGCGCCACCATCGCTAGTAAATCCTACTACAAGTTTCACGCATTCGTTACCCATGGCAATTAATCCACACAGTTCCGTCGCTCGGCTGAAAATGACGTCTGATGAAATAGCACAGAGAAATCATAACCCAGGTACGTCACAGTCATTTAAATCATACCCACGAATTGATAGTGGTAAATAATAATATTAATCGCCGTATAAATCCCAGTCAGAGATATACGAACGACTCGAGTATTACGAGATAAAATAAAAACACCAGCAGCGACACGTCACACGAGTTACAGTCTATACTGAAATCGCATGACAAAATGAATTGCGACATTGTTGGGATATGCGACAATTATCGTTGTACTACAGCCATATCTCACACACGCCAAGCAATGCGTTTTCATCCGTTTGCTTTTGCTGCCTTGACTACTATTACACCTCAGTATCCAAGTATATAGGAATTAGTATATATATATATATATATATATATATATATATATATATATTCTGTACTAGTCAATGTCGAGTATCCGCGATACTTTGTCGCCGTGGGACAAGCAATCACAAGAGCATCAGTAAAAGAGTAGCCAAGGTGTTCTGTAACGTAGCATTCCACAGGGCTGTATAGTTTTTCGTCCTAGACCAGCGAGACGTATTTCTTTCAGAAGCATCAGCACAGCAACGCACAGAAAGGTTGAGCCACCGGTATAGTCAGCAACAGCAATACAAGACGTATCTCTGCTTCACGATTCTCGGCATTCCTACTGATTGATCTTTCATCGATCAGAATCTAATGGATCTTCAATGACTTCCGCTTGTTACGTATAAAATCCTCATAGCGAGGAGTCGACGTCGCGCATTGAGAATCCTTCGTAAAGGCCCTAAGCACTTCCCGTGTCGGTCGCGTCGCGTCCTCGATTCTAACGGTGCCAATGCAATTCTTAGCTGCATTTTATTTCGCATTGCATTGGTAACATATTGGAGTAGGTCAAGACGCACTCGGAATAATACTGCACTGTAGAGTACAGATTGGCACTGATATATTCGTTATATCTCATCCTTGGTATTACCACGGTATATATCACACGTAATTTCTTATTTATATTTATGTTTCTGTGTAATCAGTTACTATCTTATGATTAAGAGCATCTTCTTGCCTTTACGTGAGATTTTTCTCCAACTCGTGTTACGGGGCACGTAATGACAGCGCTTAATAGTCCTTTAATATCACGTATGCACGCACGGCTACCTTCTCAATGTTAGATAGTCATCGGTAGATCGGGAGAGTCCTGCGAGGACGCGCCACAAATTCCAGAACTGGTTTCAGGACTTTCTGGACGCGGCGACTGTAGTGTCTAATGGAGTAACGAGTATAGCCAGGGTAGAACCAAGCTGAAGATAGGTACTGGCATTTTGGGGCGTGAATATTTTAGCGTCCATTCATTTTATGAAGGACTGAGACGACATTTTGTCACGAGCAGGTCAATTGGCTATGGTACAAAATTTTCTTGATCTTTATACCTATTCCGTCTTGGGTAGTTAGGTACCCGTGCAAAAAAGATTTCCTTCGGTTCAAGTTCACGTCATGGGCATCCTTATCGCTGATCTTTATTGTACCCATTGCCCGTAGAACGTCTTGGACGACGTCTTAGCTCTGGATTACAGCAAGTTTATGCACCCGCATTAACATACGTCCTTGCCACACTGCTGTTTGTTGCACCTTTCTTGCATACTGACTCACAATAAGCCCACTTACAATAGTCACTGACTCTCCCTATCGCTTGGTGCCTTTATACGTCAGTTAACTTGCTCTTTTATATTTGTGCTTTTTGTTCTTGTAACTTACTCGGGTCAATTAGTCAGCATAAATAGACATAGCAATAAAAATTCTCAACTCAATATCAATGGACTTAAGTTACATGAGTTTTTTTTTTTTACGTAATTCTATTTAACTCTTTATAAGTTTATCGATATTATTATTATGTTTGGTATTGTTATTCTTGGCTACTATTCTGGTAAGGACATTTAGATATTGGATGTTAGTGAATTCCTTGATACTACCGACTGCTACTCCTTTATGGAACAAGTGGCAGACCCGGTGTCCACACGGTCCCGCCGATTCTCACCGTGCCTGAGTTCGTTCGTTTGTATGTTTATCGAGCCGCCCCGCAGCGTTATAGGTATCGAATAAATTGAGAAACACGTTGAAACCCAAAAAGATCGGTAGCACGTAGAGACATTAGCGAGGTAGGATGGCGCTGCGGTAGGTAGACCAAGCTATAGCCCATGAGTATCGGATCAGAGCTGATAAAGGACACTAAAGACCGTCATTGCCGTATCTGGGATATTCGGATATCTTTTTTTTTAACTTAGTCGACCGGTAAAAGACGACCGACAAATGATCGGTTGAATCACTCGATTTTTCACTCGTTATTATCTCAGCCATTTTCATCAAATTCCATCTGCACTCCATTCAGTATACAAATATTGAAAATTAAATTTTTCCTTTTTTTTCGTCAAATCACAATTTTTACATCCCACTCTACAATAATCGTAGATGCTAATAAAGAGATACATAGTATCTGTCGAATACCGAATGAAATCTCGAAAATTCATTTTCAAATCTCCTCCCAAGAAGTTCCTAATGTAAGACATTGAGAAGGAGCGTGCGCACGCTCGAGCTATGGGACACTAAGAAGAAACGAAGGGATACGAGATGACCAGGACCAGGGACCTTGTCCTCCGCGGTCGCATCCTTTGATGCTGCGCGTACCGATAAGCCGAACACCCCAATAAACAAGAGCAAAAGGAATAACAGGCACACGAAAAAACTAAAGGCTAACACACAACACTGACTCTATCCTGGTCCTCTGACTTTACGTGCTTCTTACACCTAAAATCTTCTCCCGTAGCAACTTGACTTACCGATTCGACCAGACTACCAGAAACCATAAGTGCTACCAGTGGTTATATCGATTAATAAAGGCAAAGTCTTGGCGACGGAGTATAAAACGTAAATCAAATGTCTAAAAATAAATATAACATTAAGATTGAGCAGTAAGGTAAATCATTTATATACCTTTCCGTTAATCCAACGTGTCCCTAATTTGTCGAGGCTACCAAGAGAATCATTCTATCCACATTATCGTACGATCGTACCATCATTCCGTCGTACACCTGGCTCAGGATGCGTTTCAGTACCTTGCTAATGAACTGAGCTTAACCAATGCTAACTTGTTCGCGAGTCCTTATCAATATACAGGGAGGCTGTAGCAACGTGCCGGAGTCCTCTGATCTCGTCTATACATACGCATACCCCAAGGTACAGTACTAAGGATACAGTAAAGGCATTACGTGAGATACAGAGAAACAGTAGGTATCCTGCCGACGAATGGTTCGTGTCCGGCAAACAAATTGCGAGATACACCATTGCGTGGTAGCTTGTTACCGATTTCTACCTTTTGCTTCCAACAGTCTTTGTCGATCATCCCGATGAGACACGAGAGACGCACACTGTCCCACGGATGCATTCTGCGGACACAGACACATGGACTTTACGAATGCAAACCTGTATACGTGTATAGAAACTCGGCTGTGTAACGTAGAATTTTATTCCTTTGGATCTACCGATCTACCGTCGATCTCCCACAAGATTCCTATACCCGTAGATCGATGGATCTTGATGATTTATCGTGGATCCGTAGGCACGAGGGAATCGCGAATCATCAAGCCATAGAGTATTTTAATGGGGACGGGGTTCCACAGTCGCAGGCCGGTAGTGGTATCTGCGTGGACTATAGTCCATGTTAGAGCTACGTGCGTGAAGATAGGGAGTCTTCCATGGGAAGATATGGGGTGTCCAAGTAGATTCAGAGATCTATAAGACAAAAGGGAAACAAATAAAGACACGAAGTCTTCCTGGTCTCGTTGGTGAGAGACCTAGAGGAATGGTACTAGTCATGGTAAATGTGAAGTGGGGCTAGTACCTATACCCAGGTCTCGTATACCGAGGACCGTGAGGTGGTGAGGAAGTGGGAGAAGATTGGAGGATGAGAGGAATAAAGGAAGGAGTAGGGTAGCTCACGCTTTGGAATGCTTTGAAAGACCGCGAGGTTGGTACACACTCTTAGAAGTTTAGCTGAACGTGCTGCTACTGCGTCTGGTGTTGCTGCTGCCCCCTGTCTCTAGAGATACTGCGAATACGTGGATGCTGAGGAGCTGGGACCACTCTCATGGAAAGAAAGCCACTGGCCCTCATAGTGGTAAGAGGCTTCGCTAAGAGGCCTCAGATCGACTCGATTAATTACCACATTGTCGTACAGTCAAGGATTTACAGTGGTTATCCTTAATGCGTTTTATAGGTTATGTACGTAGCTGGGAACTACGAGAAATACCGTGATATATCTGCACGGTGTCAACGATTCATCCCTCACTGTGCATTGGCTAGATTGATAATTGATAAGAGAAACGATTCCGTCCTAGTCAATTGAATCGTATACGAACGACTGTTGACAAATGCACGCAATCTTCTCATAAATTCTTTAAAAGTGTCGTGGCCGATCTTTGCGTCGTTGGTCTTCGGTTCTTCTCTAAGGCGAAGCGTCTACGTTTCTACGAGCAGAAGACGTCGTTTGGCATCGCTTTGAGGATGCTGGCGGTGATGTACTACTTCGTGGAATGCTGGCTTCGGGTTTATTAGAGCAGATAATGATAACATCTCGGAGGCGTAGCCCGGTCTCTTGAGTTCTACTCCACGAGTTCTGCCCCACACCCCCACGCTACGCCCGTATTCACGTGCACATAACCTCAAACGTCTCTTCGTGCGAGCATACATCACCGTCGACTTATTTCTGTGCTCCAACGCGGGGCCGTTGATGTATGGACGTAATTGGTTAGGCGGGCCATAACGTGGTCGATATACACGCCGAAAGGTTTCTACCACTACCGCCAGTGTTACTTGGGCTACACTACTGTCGCTGCTGCCACCATCGTCAGCATCACCTTCACCATCATCAACAGACTCCGGAGTCATGAGCTCGACTAACACGGCAGGAAATGTATAACAGACACGAGGGCGAGTCTGATCGTCGGGGATTGGTGAATTCAAACTATCGCTCATACACGCCCACAAACTGTCTCGTAGATTTATACCTAGCCAGAATGGACAATGGCTACCGTCCGTGTTATGTTTGGTACCATAGCTATGCACAGTACCAACCTATTACGTACCATTTGGATAACGTCGTATATTCGTCTCTCACGTGACATCCGAGAGGCAGCCGAAAGGACAGAATGGTGGATATTTTATTAGACAAAGGAATCGGTACACCAGACCTACATTATAGAGGATATTCATCGGGCTTTAAGGATAAAGTCGAATAGATGCAGGTGTTATGCTTTAGATTAGATAGAGAATCCATTTTAACGTCGTTGCTTCCTTTCATTCTTAGGTCTCTTAAGTGTAGCCGGGAGTCTCTTGTCTGTGACACCAGGTGAAATACTCATCTCGGATACTTCCGGCGGTCGAGAGAATCTACCGCCACCCACGTTACGGCGTAGCCTTCTGCTTTCCTTCGGAATTTCCCGCGGCCTCTGTCCTATTCCGAATATCTGTCAAAAATGGAATAAAAAGCAAGGCAAAGAATTCAAGATAGAATGTCGTGACCTGCGCTGGTATTCGCATCGCATGGATCTAATGAATAACAGGCATTACGTGTATCTATTTGGTCGCTCTTTCTTTACTGTCTATACCATCTCTGTTTCTCTCTTGCTCCACGTCTATTTTCTATCTGTCTTTCTCCCTCTCTCCACAGAATCAGAATCTTAGTAGCCCGTGGTACTCGTGACGATGTTTGTGCACATAGCATAGCTCTCGCGCTATTTGCAGTCTCTACTGAGAGGGACACAATGGACGCCGACGCCTGGCGTCGCTATGTGCTCAATGGAGGCTGTTTCTAACACCAGTATATCTTACTCGCTGACTCGTAGCCTAACACCTTCAGCCATTCCTGAATCTAGAGTCTACAGATATCAGAGTGAGCTTCTGCCGTGGTATGAGATTCTCTTGCACTCTGCCAAGGCGGACGCCATAAGCCCCTGTCAACGGGTCGCTATTAAATGCCAGTGATACCTGTCAAAGCACTTCTGAGCAAAGTCCCACAGTCGAGGTACTCGCGGATCGTTCAATTGCACGTTGCGGCGACATCGGATTACTCGCGACTCTCAGCGACACCAAGTAATCACACAGCGACGTGTCTTTCGGGCAAAGGAATAGTTTGAATGCCAGAAATTCGGCCATTGCGCCATTAACGATCCATTACACTTGAACAAAAACAATAAGCCGCAACCTTAACCCATTGCGCTTACGATTTACGGTAATTACTGAATAAGAATGATTTTGGTAAAAAAAATATTGCAAACTCGTACGAGCGACAATAATCGTTGGCGAATGTTTGGTCGAGAAAATTGTACTTGGCGTCCATTTCTAAATTTATTCTCTGCCGTATTTTATTCACCTCTTATTTTCTCCCTTCATTTCTTTCACTGCGACAACTTTCCTCACCTTTCTCTCGACCCGGAATTCTTGCTCGATCGAATCCCGCGCCACGTCGCGCGACACTTCGCTCAAGACATTACGATCTGCTTTATTTTTCACCAGTAGCGTTCCGAGCGTTCATACGAGTCACTCGATATATTTTTGCATACGTACACTCGAGCTACGTGCGCAACTCTTAATTGCGCTACTTCATTACAGCTGAACGTACATCAGCGGTCGTTGGAAGCAGCGGGACTGGAACTCTGCGCCGTCGGCGGAAGTGTACCGCAAGGACAGCCAAGCAGTGCAGGATCGGTGGGATCAGCACCGAGTCCAGCATCACCAAGACCAACTCCTCAACCAAGAGCACCCTTAGCCACGAGTACATCGCAACCCTCAAGAACGTTAGATGATGATCGTTCAACAGACGGTAAGTGTCTCCACTAATTTACTCAATAGACTGCACCGAACCAGATCAGTATAATCGAATCAGTGATTAAAAAATATTAAAGCTCTCTAAATCAATAAAATACTATTTATTTAATAGATCCCAACTTAGCTGAACCTAACCTAAAAATATTAATTGTCCTAGCCGTAGGTGCTGGTACCGGTGCCGAAGACTCTGACGATGGTGAGAGTAGGGCCCAATATGTGAGTGCGAATTGCGTGGTCTTCACGCATTACCGCGGGGACGCCGCGGCGGAAGTTGAGGAACACTTTCAGCGTGCTCTGGCACACGACAAGCTCAAAGGTGACTATACAATCGTATTGCGCTATCAGAATACATAGTTCACAGCAGTCCTCTTTGACTAGCTAGATATACACATATGTATATAAACAGACATACAGATCACGATTCGGTGAGCCTAGTTGGCGTTGGCGCGAGTAAAGTAATAAAGTGTGCCATTAGCTCGACAAGGCTAACAAGGCCAGTAACAATTGTTCAGCCGTCCTGAAGAGTTAAAAGCCTCCATGTTGATGGTGGTGGTGTTAGCAGTGCAGACCACGAGAGCATCCGACCACGGTCGCTGCAGACAGGGAGCTCGGAAGAGACCAGTAAGGGGATGTTGGGTACAGTAGAATGGAAGTAGCGGTAGGATGCCGAAACCGTGAGACGTTGCGCGCGAAAGACAAAGAGAAGTAGCAGGAGTGAAAAGGCGATAAAGAGAGAGAGGAGAGGAAGACGAGGACGAAGAAAGAGAGGAAAGAAAAGAGAACAAAGAAGAGAAGTCTTTGGCAAGCGATCAGCCTAGCTGGCTATATCGGTGTCGTTTAAGGCCACATTTATCCCAACCGCTAGTCAGGATCAGTTCACTAGCCTGCTTAGAATTCAAGACAACACGACCTAATTGTTATGTGCCTCTGTCTCCACCCTATCTCACCCTTATATACTTGGTCTCTCTCGCTCTTATTCTCTCCTCTGGCTCTTTCTGCACCAACACCGTCGCGACACTTCACGGCACTCCTCTTCATCCTCCTCATTCTCTCGCTACTTCCCACTCTACTTCACTCGTACTCCTCTCCTCGCCTCACCTCTTGGTACCATCTTGTACGCCAGGAGTGCGGTAAATTAAGAGCTTCTCCACGCACCGCTTTCTCTACGTCTTCAGCCCAGTAAAGCACAGCGCTGCTATAGTAGCACGTAGCACGCGGCGCACCAGAGTAAAGACACCCTGTGACAGTTTTAGCCGCGGTATGCTGCGTACGCGAAACACGACGTAAAGGTGAATCTCACTGTAATGAAAACACCCACGGATAACTAGCACGTCTTGTATATACGTACGTACATATATACGTGGAGCGTGGAACATAGTAACGGAGAATTAGATTGATGATTTATGGGTAATAAGTTTTCTTGAATAACGTATGAACGTTCCTTTGCACGTCGTGGGCGATAAAACACTTTACGCATGTCGTTAAACTGTCTTTGGGTGTACTATTTTTTTTTTTTTTACATTTTGCTCTTTTGTCCTCATGATTCGTAAGGGCTTTTTTCTTTTCTTCTTAACTTATACCACGACGCTGCTCTTTTTTTTTCGTCGTGTTCTAATTCAACGTGATCTCTAATTACTGAGCAGAAATTGCCCGCGTCCTGCTGCTTCGTTCAAGAGCGTCGAATGGGTGGACGACATCTGTACATATGTACGTATGTCGTAGGTACACGCGAACTCAATTACACGAGACGCCCGAGCGTCTTCAAAGAAACTGCACGACGTCAAGATGCAGTGTACTGCAGTCATTATCCAGAATGTATCAATGACTGGAGAGTACGAGAGGCTGGATTGTAAGCGATGATTAATATAAAAAAAAATTATAGGTTCATGATTATACAATTTTTTGATAATTAACTGAACGGTTATTGGGGGTTGTGAAAGGCGTGTAGATACGATTTATTATTATTATTTTATTTCTATGAAAAATTATACGGATCATCTTGCCTCTATGTTATTTTAATTGTAGTACTGTGCGGACAGGTGTCCTTGGGTTGTGACCTTTGAGCCTTCGGGAGCACAGAGAGAAATCTCCAAGGATCGAGGCAAAGAAAGATCCCCGAGGGATCCTGGAAAGATCTCGTCCTTCCACGTTGCCCGTTTTCAACGTGAATCGAGCGGCATCGGCTCCTCAAGAGAGAATAAAGCCGACCGCGGCGGAGCCCGACACTCTGTTTCTTTAATTGCGTTAATAAATAAAGGACGGCCAGCCGGGGTTCCCGGGGCCCGTTTGCGGGGCCCTGGATCGAGGATGAAGTCGAAAGAGGAAAAGAAGAAGAGAAATGAACGGTAGTGGGGAAAAAGAATCTTATGGTAGGAGGAGAAATAAGGTGGATAGAAGGTAGAAGGTTCCAACTACGAGAGAGAAGAAAAAAGGGAAAAAATAAAATGAACAAAAAATAAAATTAAAAAAATAACATGAGCGTCCCACACCAAGTGCCCTATCTTCAATCTTTCCTTCTCTCTAACGCTTTTTCTTACTCTTTTTCTACTTCTTATTCTTCCTCCTCTTTCTCTTGTCTCATTTTCTACTTCTCCTTTTATACTCAGGAAATTGCAATATTTAACACGATAGTTAGTCCTTGCCCTGGGCTGGATGACAAGCCACGGCCAATACAAGTCTCTATACGTGCTATATGTGTATATGTATATATATATATATATATATATATATATATATATATATATACACACACCTATACATATACACATTGGACAGGGCCGGGAAGCATATTTTACACGTGCGACTTGGACTCGAGGTGCGCGAGTCCCCGTGCGGCATTCCACGCGTGGGAAACAATGCCGACTAGCTTCTTTATGGGGAATTCACTGGGTGGCTCTTGATTTCCTATACCATTGAAAATCGGTTCGTCCATGCCCAATTCCAGTTGCACCATTAACCGCTCCTTACCCACAATACAAATCCCATCTATCCGAAACCCAGTCTAAGTGGTCATAAAGTACTCGGATATTAGAACTACACCACAAATCTATGTGTGCCAGAACTGATCTTGAATTCGTAACTTTTCAAGCATATAATACAATTTGACTTAAACACCGTCCCTACTTTATCATAAAATATGATAATCGTAATAACAGTGAAAATAGGTGAATAAGGTATTCTCAGGCTTGAAAACAGAATATTCTCAGACGTCGCAGGATCCACGAAGGACTTGCAAAAAAAAAAAAGGAGAATTGCCTAAAGGTAACCGGTACAGCAGAGCGGCACACTGAGAGCAGGAGGAGAGAACAAGATTTCTACCTTAAGGAACGGCTTCACTTGTAAAACAAGCATGCATGCGAGCGAGAGCACAGGGACCCTGTTAGCTCGAGTCCCGTGGGAGAGAACTCCTGGTTATTTCCTTCAGGCCTTAACAGTGCGATACCATAGGCTTATCTCGAACTACGTATAATTAATATTGCTATGGAAATATTCGATTGTATATTGATTTACTGGCAATGCATAAGTAACGTAAATTCGTGATTAAAGCGACATGCTTTTCTTTTATGTGCAGAAAACATCTCCCCGATGGCCATGAGGAACTTTCCGCCATCTTTTTGGAATAGTCAACATCCTGGTGACGTTTACGATTATCCAACGGATCCATGGCATCCGCACTATCCTCAGTATCATCATAGGTTAGTATAGGAGTACATGGTAATGTCTATGGGTATCTCTTGATATGTTTACTCATGTCCCCATAAGCCATAGGGTACTGTCAATGCGCATGCGTACTTGCTTTGCTGTAGATTCTGGTGTTTACAAGAGCAATCCTTATTTTTTCTTATAGAGCCGTGCACGAGTATCACCACCATAACATGGCGGCTGCTGCTAGTTACGGTGGTTTGCTGTTGGGTGGTGCTCGTGGCCTTGGACACCATACGTCCCACCATGCTGCACACCATGCGCATGCTGCGGCGGCTTCCTATAAGGACTGGACGTCGGCGACGCCGTCGCAATCCCTCGTAGACGCTTCTACGGCGCCCCCTTATCCCCATGGTCCGTACGCACCCTTATCCGGTGAGTATTGGACCTGAGATACAAGAGACCTGCTGGTGCGACCTACGAACTGGTCATGTTAGGCCTTGTATACATAAAACATATGTAGAGTATCCAATGAGAGTTGAACAGTCTTATGTGGATGAGATTACGTCAAAGTGAGAATAGGATGCTGGAGATACGTAGGGATGCTAAAAGAAAAGTGGACCCCGTATGGAAAGTCATGGCGATTGGACAGGACGAAAAAGAAAGATATACTACGAGGAAAGTAAAATCTTATTGAAAGAATCTTAAAAATCCTTAAGAATCCAATTGAATTATTTTGAGAAAACGAATTTCGCATAGGTACGACACGACTTTTAATGGGGTCTAAGGATTCTTTTTCTTCTTATGTAAGACCAATGGAAATTTGTACTAGCCAATTGGCCGGACACGTCCAACTGGCTATTATTATTTATTAATCGTGGGGTACGTGCCAACACCACCCCAGAGAACCAAGAGACTAAAGTATGTAAAGTAAAAGCGACTGTGTTTGTAATGATGCTATTTATATAGTATATATATAGTATATATATATATAAATAAATATATTAAAAAGTAATAAAGAATATCATAAATACACAAGATTGAGACTTGATTTGATTTTACTCCATAGCCTATGGGGCGGTGTTGGTCCCATTGTATCACCATTCTTGAGATGTGAACCATTCCAAAAAAAAAAAAAAAAAAGTAAAAATCCAAAAAACCTCCGTCATCCCTTGTATCACGCATGTTAAATCCGCTAATTCCTTGCAACAGGAAGTGCACTACCTCAGCGAGGATGCGCTAGGTACATACGTCGTGGAAATAATAATGACGGTCCTGTCGCAGGGCCTCGTGGTTGGGATTGGACACAAATTGGAAGGTTCAGAATCTCACAGGAGTGTTCTCGAAGTGCGCGCTTTCAACGAGCGATATAAAACGGTAGGATGAGTTGTTGGCGAAGACAGAATGGCGCGCAGGTAGCGACGAACGCGAGCGCGCGTGCGCACAAGAAATCCAGTCGGTCCTTCAGATCTCCACAATTAATAAGAGCTTAATGGGGACCTCAGACCGATAGCGTTCTCCTTCGTGACTTCTACCGTTCTCGTCTTGTACTTTCTGTATATATATATATATATACATGTATACACACGTGAATCTGCCCATATAACTCGTACGGTCACTGGTATCTGTATGTCCGTGATATTTGGGCCCGTTTGCACTGGAACCGTCGAAATGATCGCAACGACAAAAACTCACTAGTCCACCTACTGTAAAACATTTGGGTCCACCTCGCAGCTCGAGGTGCACTCAGCGGTTGAGTAAAAAAACGGGCCATATACTTGTATTGTATAATACATAGCTCGTGGAACATATATAGGTAGAGAGAGAATGTTGAAAAAAGTTGAATATAAAAAAATGATAAGGGATGAAATTTTTTTGGATTTTCTATATTTCACGTGTGTCGGTAGGACTGAAATTTCTTATGGAATTTAGTATGACGATTTCGATGCATCAATGTCATTTTGAATTTTTAATACTGATTTGAAAAATTATTCTACCCCTGCAGGATCGTACCAATCAGATGGCTTCGTTTTAATTCACCCCGTAGCATAGACTGCTGGGGGACGTCATGTGTGTCAGAGTTACCCTAGACCGAGGGGTAGGTACCTACGTGCGTTCACGGCTGGTTTCGTGCTCGATGCACTTGCGGGCTAAATACTACAGCTGCAAAGTGCGCGCCACGCCCATTGTCATCGGAAGACCACTCCCAGTTTGTGCGAGTAAAGCAGCCCTCTTTTCAGAGCGACTGAGGGAAAGGGTGGAATGTTAAAAAGGATATAAAATAAATTCTCGTAGTATAAAACAATAAGCGTGAATATCGAGAATATCTGTCGTTACGAGATTAAATTTATTAATTTTTCTTCAATTCATTTTCAACCATACACGCTCGTTGCTGTGAACTTTGCTTTATTCGTGTATAAGCATATAGATGTAAATGGCAATATAGCCTGATGGTAAAAGTAAAGAAAAAATTGATAACGCAAGTTTTACACGCAAAGTTACAGGATTCACCCTTATTGGTAAAGGGTAGTCAAGATGGCTCTCTGTCCGTGAGTCCAAAATCGATAACTAACACAAGACTGCCTCTAACCTTCCAACCTTCCTACCATCTATCCAACCGTCCGTTCAACAATCCATCCCTTCATCCATCCATCCAGCCTTCCACCCTTTCACTCAACCTTCTCCGTGTCACCGATTCAACCCCTGCTAGTTGGAATACCTACACAACCCACCTTGTGAATTTAACCCTAGCAGCTCTGGGATGCCCGAATCTGTTAATCATCCCCCAGTAACCAACGCGGTGAGAGAGGGTTGTCTTGCGAATTATTAGAAATCCACCCCCTGTACAAAGTCACCCCTAGAATCTCATCTTCTCCTCGGTTACACTGCCTAAGCATTATACTCTTATCGTTCTTCAAGATCGTTTCGAATTTCTTCCCAACCCTCGTGTAATTCATCCCTGTCGAAAAGACACCCCTTCGCTGAAACTACTATGGAACCTTCGCTCTATTCGTGCGAATCTCCAGTACCTGACACACGCGCATCCTACTACCCGGTAAACTAGTTTTCAAGAATTCACATTGCGGAATGCTGACGTCGACAATTCCACAATTCCGCAACTATCGGCATGTGTACTTGGCTGTAGGTAGGTGGACGTGTATGCGTATATGTTTTGAAGAATAGTCAGACCTCCTTGAAATCAGCTGACGACTCGCACTATATACATCAGAGTGATACGAAATTAAAGATGGACGACGGAGTAGCTATACACGGTGTAACAAAACAATTTTCCATGCAATTTCACGCTATTGGAATTGGCGAGACAGTTCCCAGAATCGAATATATCCCGGATAACGTGCGCGGGGTCTAATTATTTAATTGCACAAATTGACTCGAGAAGCATAAATTGGCTGACGTTTAAGCGCGATTAAGAGGAATAAATCGTAATTACGCCACGTCGAGAAGCAACTCTAGATGGTCAACGATTCTCGTTTAAAGAGTCGAGTTTCTTGCAACTCCTTGTTTGTACTTCAGTTTTTTCTTTATCTACCATTTTTTATCTACCTTCGTACTTAATTTGATTCTGGGGAACAATTTGATAAATAGCAAGTAGCATTTATTATAATGTCACAGTCTTACAATGAAATCGACAACACTTGACAGCGATATAATATTAGTCAATAAATTTCAAACTAACACGAATTTACAAAAACTTACATTCTAGGCTAAAGCCGTACAAAGTAGTCACTATCGGAACAGATAAAAGAGAACATTTCGTAATGCACGGAAAGAGATCTAGACCGATATGAATTCGGATAAGGCGTTTGCAGTCAATGAAATGAATTTATGCACCATGCAGCGCGATGCACTCCGTAGGAAGAAGCACGCATACAATATCTGAGAATCTATTGCCAAGAAACACGAAGCCTTCCTACGTCCCGTTTACCATACATTAGTTAGCATTGCTTTACGTAACCTGTCTTATCTTACTCGCGAGCCACGATTGCACCTGTTTCGCAACATCCTAAATCACACAGAAATGTATAACAACTACGAATAATATTTTCCTCGGATTCTACTATTAAAATAAATGCGAACACCTCCCATATAAAAAGTTGCCCCTAAAAAAACAAGTAAACTACTACTGTATCTAATTAGTGCATTAATTTTAGTTACTGCAATAATAGTAATTTACTTCAGTCGTAATTATTAGAATTTTTTTTAATTCAAATTATCACGAATAACAGTAAAGAAGGGAGAAAGGAAAATGAGAGAACGAAGGATAACAGGCTGTCCTGGCACGCGCCAGGAAAATGGCGTCGACAGTGACGTCAGTGGGTAATACACAGCCGAAGAGAGTCAGAAGGTAGATACATATAGCGCGTGCGTAAGAGAGAGATAGAGCGAAAGGCGAGAGGAGCAAAGAGAAGAGAAACAGAGGTTGGAAAGATCCAAGCTGACCGGGGATGGTCAGGATGGTCAACGTGCCTTGATTGGTCAGCCCTGCGAATGGAGGGAGTGGTCGAGCGGCAGCAGCTACATTGATCTCTGAAACCACCGCGAGATAGAAACGGGAAGCGTCCAACATTTCATCTTGGGTTTCGGTGGATTCGCATTTTCTCACACTTAACTTACAGACACGTGTGCTTCTTTGCTTTCAACAATTTTGATCTTTCTTATTTGTCTTTTTAATTGAAACAATAGTGGTAATTCTGTCCTGGTAAGATTCCCCCGAAGAGTAATGAGGGGTGTTATGCTCCTAAAGGGGGGTTGATTTACGAGCTTTAATTTTGGAATTAATGGATGTTCACTCGATGCAGAATTCATTCGTAGAGAAAACGAGACAGGCGTTTCTTTTACTTTCACCCTTATTCTCGTAGAACCCTTACCATAGATACTACTTCAGCGGCAGGGTTATATTGAATTCCTGTCTGAGGGGCTGACCCTATTGATAAGGGTCATCACAATGCTTTTCGTATGCAACGTCCGACCCTTGGCGGCCTGATCTACTAACGTGGAAAAAGGGTCGGGACACTTGGACGTCGGGTCGTCCTACCAATTCGGGGGTTTTAATTGAACTTTCAACCTTTTTATATGAGCTTTAACAAGTTATATGTATAGCTATATGTTACAGGTAACTTTGATATATCTTTGTGAGAATTTTCAATGGTATATATATATATATATATATATATATATATATATAAATACAACATTCTAGTTTTCAAGAATCGTTAAGGTGTAGAATTCTGTGAACAGATCAAAGACGAAGTATTGTTTCATCTCATCTCCGACAAAGATTCTCCTCAAGTTTGTACACATCTTTGTACCTTGTATTTCAGTCGGCTGTATTCCTGCCTTTTGTTTCCCTTAGCAACATTCCCCCATTTACCTTTGACTCGACAACATTGAAATTCATCTTATGTAAACTTTACCAATATTTACTATGTATTTACAACGACAAAAAATTATATCATAAAATTCAGAATACCGTGGGATTTTCAAATTAGACAGAGATACGAGGACCTTTTATATTGTGAGAAATATCGAATGTCCCATTTATTAGATACTAATGACCTCAGTATATGGTCGTTCTTGACAATAGAAAGTGAAGGATATTTCTAACGTGTGATTAATATTAGTATTAATCCATGGATCAAAAGTTTATGGGACACCATGGCAAGTAATATCTTCAGAAGGCAAGAGTCTGTATATGGAGCCATTATCGTGCAAAACCGACGAGGGTAGAAGGACCCCCATTCAACCCCCATAATAAACGTAGCCAAACCCCATGGCAAATGGGGTGTCAGATAGCCGGGACGCAACACGATATTACTACCTACTATTTGCAGAGTCAGAAGGCCTAGTGTGGATGTGTTGAAACCCCAAAGAACCCCATACCATATAGACATGCTAGTGTGTTAAGGGTTTGTCGAACGATTAGTACACCCGTTAGAAAGACCAGTAATTTTACGTCAAACATTACAGGTCGACCCCACGACAACAAACCCTTAAAATCCCTATAGGTCCTTATACACGGAACGAACACTAAAGACATACAAGACTTTTTTCTCCGTAATAATTAATTCGAATTTTGTCACACTGTATACGATTATGGTGGCCATGTAAGGGGTGTCGAGAAATTCGTTACTAAAATTTGACATCGTTTCTTTATTATTCTACACAGATCCCTTATCGGACGTCAAATGGTTCATACTTATTGTATTAGTAGGTCTGGCCTTAGTAAAGATTTTTCTATGGGGTTCCTAGTGGATCTATGATACCATCTTTTTTGCTCTTCCGCTTCGATACTTTTCCTCCTACTTTTATATACTGGACGTGTATAGATGCTACCGGCTAGGGGAGATTTTCGAGCGGGTACACTTTTTGGGACACGCGTGACTTTCCAGCAGGTAGATGATGCGAGACACGTGCCGACGCGTGCGCCATCTATTCATATGGGAGTTTAATACTTGGCAATAACTTTCAATGATTCGTAAACACTTAGATACATACATAATACATATTGATAAATGTACATCAAAGATGTTTTATAAAAGAGAAAAAAAGACTAGAGAGATCATTGAAATAGAAGGACCATTAAAAATTATCTTGTCAACGTAATTAACGAATCACGACGGAGATAAATTGTATGAAATTAAGATCAATGGTAGGAACGGAATGACAATTGAAAAAATATTTTACAAAAATGACAAACTCGAAAATCGTTGAATACAGTAAATATAAAAGATGTTTAATTAAAATTTGCTTGAAACCTGACAACATTCCTTTGTCACTGTGTCTCCGGCTACTACGTAGGCCTAACCTAGAAAGGCTGACGGAAGATTGAAAAGATAATGAATGGAGACAAGAGCGCGCATAGTAAGAAAGTTACGGGGATGAGAATTCGAGAATGAAAAGGTCGTAAGAAAACGTGAGATCTCAACTGTTCGATATCCTGTGGTTAAAAATCCTTGCATGGATCCTTCGTCCTGACGTTCCGATCTGGCACGGCACGAAGAGCTACGAAGACACACGAAGTGCCTCGACTTGGTTCCTTCGTGTTTCTCAGCGGGTGCCATCAGCAGTTCTGCACCCTCGCATCCGTCAAAAAGTGTCCTGTTCTCATTCTCATCCAGTCATATCCTTTTCTTCTTCTACCTTGCCTTTTTGCCCTGTTCCTCTATCCTTGACCCTTGTCCCATAAGTGGAAGGATAAATAATTTAAATAATCTTAGCCTGTTCACCAAGCTACGAATAAGAGATAAAAGGAACGTTAAAAGGGAAAAAAAGAGCGCAGCGACAAGAATAACGTTGATTCATTACAATAAAACATTCTCTACCACAGAATCTAATTCCAATGACATTCTTACACACGTCAAGACTTTGAGTATATAAATGAATCTTGGTTAAAAAAAAAATTATCCGCTAATCATCCCCTATTTTTATTTTCTTGATTTCAGGTTTGGAATCGCAGGTGCAGGACTCCAAAGATCTCTACTGGTTCTAGAAGCAATTGGAACCAACGCGCGGTATTTTCAAAGCGAAATTTCAGAAAGTTTCACGGAAATCATTTTTGGCAAACTTTAAAATCCTGATGATCCTCTACGAAGAAAAAGGCACTACGGATATCCACTACGACTACCTGATGCCACTATCGTTATCTGGACAAGGAATTAATGGATTCTCGAAAATTCGAAATTCGCGCCAAAAAGAAGATGCCACGTGTGCAATTAAATTTCGTGAACGAAAAAATACTATAGAGAAAGTCTACGAAAAAAAAAACAAACTTTTGTTACACATATATATTATCTTAGAACGACGTGAGCCGAAATAGTGTGTACGTTCGTGCGTATGTGTATAGCGCATTGCGTCATACGGGTGAGAGTGTTTCTAAAGTGTACATGGTGTTACCTAAACCTTACGAAGGAAAAATCAAATAACTATTAATTAGCATTAAAACCATAATGACGGCGGATAAGAAGGGTGGGGGGGGGGGGGGGGAGGGGAAGAGGGGAACGATAATTGGACGACAAATAGAAAAGTATTGTGAGATGAACAGGTTGCGCGCGCATCATTACCTTCACACGGTTGAATCCATAGTGAATAATCGGCATGGCGAAATGGCCGATGGAAGAAAAGGACGGCGAAACGAAAGAAGAAAAACGAAGCAAGGGACAGAGAGACAGTAAAGGGAAAAAATGTAATAAAAAGGAATCTCTAGTTCATAGTGTGTAGACAAAGGAATATATTATATAGTGAGAGAGAGAAAAATCTGTGCCTAACGTGACGTCACGTTTAGGACCCGTCAAAAGTGAATGAATGAATCAAACGCGTGGGTTAAAGGGTCGACACGGGTGTAAATGCTGGCCTCTCTGATATCTCTGTTATATATCTATATCATTTTAATTATATTAATTAATTAAATATCGCTGAAAGCTTAGTCGACCTGTAGAAGAATAAACGAGTATTTATTGACCAATGATCTTGCCATACGTTACGTGTATTATTGTACGAACGAAGAGAACCGGAGGGGCCGTGAAAATTTATTGACAATTCAAATGCAAAGTGTTTCTTTTGAATTGATCGATTATACGTTAATATTATTTTCAAGAAAATACCTAATTGAGATGGAAAAGACAATTAAAGTAAGAGCAGTTGAGTCAAACGAATTGGGATAAAAGAGTGACAAGAAATGTTCAACTTTTCGGATAAATAGTTGATGAAATAATTATAATATTTAAAGAAGAAAAAGAAGGAAAAAAGGACATGCGATTTTTCTTTATCCTCAATTATTGCATACCTGCATCTGCGCATTATGCTCCTACCTACCATACACAATATCATGCAGTACCATAATCTACCATATCAAACCATATTACACTATACCATATCACACAATACAATATCATACAATACCATACCATATCATACCATACTGTACAGTACTATACCGTATCGTACCATATCATTGCCTAGAGTACGTAAGCACACAATAGCTATCGTGTTAAGCCTATCGTGTTATAGGTGTCAAATAAACGATACATCATTAAAGTGATTCGTGTACGATTGACAAGAGTACCAGAACCTTTCCACAGAGAAAAATGGAGAGGAAGAAAGAAAAAGAAAATAGGTAAGGTAAAAATATAAATACAAATTCTCCTGTAACTCGTGGTTCGTTAAGACCCGTGCCGCTTAGTTACACGGCCTAAGGATTTTAACAGTTGGAAAGTTAATCGAGCAGATAATAAGAACGGGTTTAATTTAATCTTACATTGGTGGATACGCTTAAGCCTAGTCCACACTGTCCCTATAATTATGTACCAGGAAGGTATAAAAGTATATATGACGTATAGTAAAATTTGATGGCAGATATAGTAGGGAAGATTGGACGAAGACTTGAGATAGTTTGTCGATTTCCTTTACACGTGTCGTATGACGTTACGGGTCGAAAGGTCACGAGTAGCCCAGTCGCAGAAACGACGCTAACGAGATGAGAAAAGTGGCAATTAACTTCGACACCTTGCCCAAGGAAGTGATTTAGTCCTGACACGCCTCTTGCACACATATACATAAGATACCTAAATAGCATATACGGTCTCTCATGTGTAAAGCATCTGGACCATTAATATCGTCCAATTTGTATGGATGCTGTTTGACTAGCCCAGTCGACTAGTAAGATGCCTATACTTAAAAATGTGTTTTTTTTTTTTTTTTTTCAAGAGAAAGAAAATGAAAAGACAAACTTTGAAAAAAAATCAAGATATTTCTTAGTAATTTTACGGATAATGACCAGACGTTTAATAGAGACAAAAAGATACCGGCAAGTAGATTATAGAAAACAATAGTGCCATCTTCGAGGGTCCGTACCTCTCTCTCTCTCTCTGTCTTTTGCTCTCAATTTATCTCTCTCTCTTTCTTCTCATAATCTCCGATCGACGTGGATTCCAATAAACGGTAGCCGCCACTAAATCTACCAAATAATAAAATAAATCGTGGGCCTCTCGAGGGGCCGAGAAGCTAGTCGATCTTGAGATAAGACAGAGGAGAGCCGGCATGGAAGATTTACTGGGCGCCCCGACGCCCTACGTACCTTCACAATCTTCCCACAGGACCTCGTAGTAGGTATTGCTCCTTACTACGTTCTTGATAGCCTTTCAGATTTTTCTTGTAATTATGACTAATAAAAAAAATGTCACGTAGCATTTATTCAATATATTATATGTAGTATCTATTTCTAGGCTTTTTTATGACTTCAATAATTTTCATTCGATTCCTGTAGGTTTATACCTATATGTGCATTATTTCTCAGGTACAACGACTGCAGCAAGTATAACACGTGCGATATGCATACGTTGAACCAGTTCATCTAGGTACGTATGTATATGTCGGCTGAGAAAGAATAAGAAGAAGGTGCATAAGGCTCGGTAAGTTGCACGGTGCGTAACGCGACACGAATGCAAATAGGGCATTGCTCTGGCGTCGACATAAATCAGTCTGCCATTCGGCGTTCTTCTGGCGCGCGTATGATTTGTGTGCACGCATATGTAAGCCGTGGTGCGTGTATAGTGTAAGGAATAGAGTGTGTTTTGTTACGCAATCACACGCATATGCTGGCTAGACGGGGAAAAAGTATCTACAGGAAACCACGTGAAGCCCACGTGTAGCCACAGGAGAAGTCACATACGCATACGTGGACTGGAGTGTTAGACTTCCTGAGCTCTTCCTGGGGCCTCCTTCCTCTTGCCATAAGGATATACGTAGCTATGCGTGTATACATATATATGTAGGCACTTCCACCCAGCCCTAATAACGTCGCTCCTAACAAGAGTCTGGAGAATTTGACATGAGAAAAAAAATTATTTGTACTCTGGACCAATGGGGATGCTGGGGAATAACGGCAGAGTGTCCGGAAGATCACGGATAAATGGTAGTACGCGAATTTCCACTCTAATGTACTATGGAGATAATAGAAAACTGTTGAAATTAGCGAATCAGGATTCGGGAGCGTAAAGGACCCCTCGATTTTCGGTAATTAAATACCGAGCACGTGGAGCAGACTTCAGCGTGGGCCGCAACCCCAACTTTTCTAGGGTGGACTCGTGACCCACCCTGTAGTCGACACTAGGGTTGCAAACTGGGGTCAGGTTATTGATATCGTACTGGGGTTCAGAGAGAAGTGAATGGGTCGACCGTGAATATGAATATTAATTTTGTCTAATTCAATTCTTCGTACTCTAACTTTCTATTCATCTATGCTCGTATGGATTTACATACGTCGTTACTGTCACTGGCCCAATAAATAATCACTATAAATATGAAGACGACTGGTACTGTGATAACAGGGTTCAAGATTGTGGCAGATTCTAAAAGTGCATGGACCAGGTAAAGGGTGAAATGAGAGTTCGCTTAGCTATCAAGTCCCATAATGATATCGGGGCCCAGGACTATCGTATACGGTATAAGGCCCAGTCGGTCGCCTCGATGACATAGTGACGCCGCGCTCGACAAAGGAAGGAAAAAACGTCTAGGAATGCCGACGGGCATATTTCGGCAGTGTCACCTCAGAGGCCATCCTGCTCTCCAGCCCTTATACCCTACCTTAGCTTACCTTGCCTTATACCCTACCTTCTTTTTCACCTGCTACCCTCTTCAGCTAACCTACACCAGAAGACCCTGTCCTCTCCACTACAGGTTCTCTGCCTTGGGACACCAGCACATCCACTGCGACTAGCGTCATCGACTTCTCTACCTGAACTTCGATCTCGCTCACTCTAACCTAGAGAAAGATCCTGATCCTTCCTCGTGTTTCCCACGGACTCTGAACGACCTTCTGGGACCGTTTCGAAAAAAGCTATAGGACTGACCAATAGCACCGTCAGGCCCACCTCTATATGTTTCTGCAGCTACGTGCATACGTGAAGTGACATCGGTTGGCACGAGCTTCAGCAAGTCCTTTGATCTTACTGAACTGTTGAGATCAGGGATTGAGGAATGGGAGAGTGCATAAACACCTGCTGAGGTTGAATTATAAAAGAGGATCATAAAAGTAAAAATTATACGTTGAATGTCGATTGGTCCCTTTTCAGAATGTTGGTCGGTAATAGAAAGGCTGATGATTGTAAATGCATAGGAAAGTTCTGGAATCTCAGGTGAATTAGATACACGCGTAGATATAGTTACTGATATCAATCTCTAATCAAATATCATCTTTCCACTCTCAATCTTTTTCTCGAACCGTCCCTTCTAAAAGGCTGTCTCTAACGTCGTCGTCGACGTCGTCGTCGTCGTCGCGCGCCGAGGAGCCGGCAAAGCGCTCGTGGAATGTCTTCATTAAAATACCGACGCTCATCATTTATGCAGAGCAAAAACACAACGAGGTGAAGCCACGACGTAGGACAAGATTTCATAGAAGCTTGCGAAGGATCCTCATCTTCCTCCGGAACAATCCTGACCCCGGATCACGTACCAGAATCCAATATACTTCATGAAGGATTTTAATGACACTGTATCAAAATGTAATATCGTCTCATAATTTCCAAAAGAAATAGACATGATAAAAATAAGAGAATATCATTTTTCCAAAATCATAAGCAGCCCAAGCAAGACCTCTGACCTTCATCTTCGCGAGGGACCCCACGCGTGCTGGACGTACTCTCCCACGGGAATGGATTTATGAGCTAAGGAAATAGAAAGGCCAGCCAATAGACGGAACCAATGGACCAACCAGGAGACCAAGAGTCCGACTAACTACACTTCATCTATACCATCATCCTCCAGCTAATGTAGAACTTGTAGACTCGTAGATGGAACACAGGTGGAATTCATATAGTATACCTACTATTACATAAACGGACACAATATGCTATCTAGAAACATACATAAGCATAGATAAACTCCTAGATATCCTCGTTGACAGAAAGTCCCCTTGGGGCTACCTGCACCACGGGGTATCCAATTCCGTATAGTCTGCGGATGAAGCAGTGGAGTTGGTCCAGTGGTATAGCGCCATCTAAAGACTAGGCTAGAAGCCATCCTGGCGACCACCAATACACATCACCCCATAGGAGACCCACGTCTTCCGAGTAAAGGATAGATCGTAGATCGTAGATCCTGTGGATCCATCGAAAACGATCGAACTCGATCCCAGCTGAATTAGGGAGCATGATTCGGGCATTCCTGAGTGTCGCAATCGGTATACCAGATGAATAATATTCCTATAGGAAAACTTCATGCCCCTCACGACATCAGGATGACCAGGTGAACAGCATACAGAGATAAAGTCCACTAGAAAGAATCCTAGCGAACTTGCACCTGGTTCCCAAAGAAAGACAAAGGAAATCAAATATAATAAAGACGAATATATTTTTTCATATTTCCCATACGAATCCTAAAAACCCCCTTTGGCTTTCAACCCTTCGTGATAGCGTGATCAATCCGCATTCTGATTCGTGGTTGAAAATCGTTCGCAGGAACCATTACGAGTCCCTTTCTCTTCTTATAAAACCTTCTCAAATCGTTACTCCACTTTTACTCAGTTATATCCATTTCACGAATTCCCACCGTCCCACTCGCGGTTATCGTCAGACATTCGTGTATCACGATAACCCTATCGAGGAAAGGAAAACGGAGAACATAGAAACCTAACATGTAAATTTACCAAATTCATTTCCTATCACAGCCCGGTACCTAAAGACTTAATAATATAAGTGCTACAATAAAATATAGCCATTTATTCATTGATCATATGACTATTTAACATCAGATATTATTATACACTTTTTTTCATTACAATACATACCTGTATATATACTATCGTACAAAGTAACACACCATTCATATACTCTTACAATACAAGTACCCATAGCAATGTAGAAATAACGCAACTGTCTTTTGCTTGCATTGCAGGTGCATCGTAAATTCACTGTACACCAAACGTTCCTTCTATCTATGCAACCTGAATGCAACTGACCAGTATGACCGATATGTTCGCCACGTTCTCCAGCTGTCCATTGATATATGCATACAATAAGATACGAGAAGCGTCTGTCTGTCTGTCCGTCCACGTTGAAAAGTCTAACATGTCCAGGACACTCAGCTGCATTCCAAGGATGCATGTCTCCTTGATATTTTATACAAAACAGAACGTTTCCTCGATAGTTAAAAACCAAACTACCAAACGTTCCATTCTCTTCTCTATTGGTATACAACGTATGCATTTCCGAATTCCACGGAACTGCCGTACGAATAAAACGCCATACGTTAAGCATTGTAATATTGGGGATACGTTACTTAGTAATGCATATTAGATAAGTGACGTTAGTACTAAGATATAGTAGGTGAAGAAAATTATTATAAAATATAATACCCATATATTTATTCACATCTGACCAATAGGCGTTACACCATTACAATTTGGATGGCACCGGGTACTTTTTATTACCGAAGACAATCGTCATCGTAATCATCATTAAAACGCCCACGAAGACGGTCACCGTCATCATTGAGATCTAAGACAATTTTAGAATATGAGTAACACGTGATTTTATTTGGGGATGATTTAGTCTTATAAAATCAGTAAATTTACAAATTTCGTTTCACGTCTTTTCGCACTGTCTATTTACCTTGTATGTCATTGCTGATTAGACTTTAACGTTTCACTGTGAATTGGATCCGAACGTTTTAATAATGTCGATCGAACTGACGGTTCTTTTTCGAATCGCTCTTTCTATACGGCTCTGACACCTGTATATATAATGCTAATGGGTATAATTAATGTGTGGTATTTGTCGACATTGGATACTTGTGTCAATATCAAGGAAATTGGCGAAAAATCTGTTTTGAGCGAAATAGAAATACTTTTTTATGTAAATATATCATTTTTTATAATCAAATGAATTCTTTGATATCTTCAACAATTTCGTAGTAATCAGGAAATTACGTCAAGTTGAGTATAAGGAACGTCATGTTATTTCTATCTTGCGTAATATACTGTTATGATTATGATATACGTTAATGCTCCTCGGTATTAACGTAAACTCATTATTTGTTTCAAGGTGACGACGCGAATTAAAAATTTCTCCGCGACAAATAACGCGTAAGCATAATATGTAAAACTGGCGAAAGCGAAAAAAGGAGGAATCGTCGCGTAATTGGAAATACCAATGTATAATAATAACAACAATTTGATCAAGACCAACGAGTAAACATTCGTAGCATAAGCAAAAGTGTATATCGCACTTAATTAATATACTATGATAATTATCTGCTTATGATATGAAAAAGTGAAAAAAAAAAAACTGAATAATTAGAAACAACATTACAAAATTAAATCTTGAATATCCTATAATCAATTTTGTCACGTGACCTTAAAACGTAATATAAAAAGATGGATTATGAATTAAAAAAATTTATTCGCATGCACGTAGCTGTGGAAGTCGAGGGTATTGAGATCGCGGTTAAGGAAGAGAGAATATCGGTAGACAGGTTAAGAATGGCGATTTTATCTTCGTTAAAAGTCCGATCGAGAGAAAGAAAGGAAGAAAGGTACCGAAGACGCGCGCGCGCCATCTTATAATAGAATCTCGTATCATCCAGTATCATTCGTGCCAAAAATTCCCTTAGAGGGCACGTTTAACGTTTTCAAACCGAATCCTGGTGCCTTCGATGCAGCTTACCTCTGGACACAGCACATATAGATATAGGATAAACAGCGGCTCGAGTAAAGAAATCTTTGCACACGCTGGGCGTTGGGATATATTTGCATGCGATCACTTGCCGATTAAGCGCGATAGAAATCGCAAGTCCGAAGGCTGAATTGATGGCGCGGCTACCGGTTTTATTGGTTCGCCATGGGATTTAGTATGGCGTATAGTCGTACCACTGTATTTCCCTATAGCAGCACCCCTTGACATCTTCTATCCCTTTCTAACTAATGTTATACAATGAACTTCTCTCTTTGTCGCACTCACAATGGTTGTATCTAATGATAAAGGATGCCCTGAATAATTTTTATGAAAACTTTGAAATAACGCGAATTACATTTTAATTGTCTCACGCTGTATGTAGAGTTTTGCTACACTTTTTCTCTAGCATTGATTCTCTCCTCATAGAGTCGGTATCTTTATTTCTTTCTCTTGCTGCAAGAGAGAAGGGCTGAGCGCATTCGTAGCGCAAGTAGCGTTCCTCGCGTTCTACACTTCAGCTTCTGTTTGCGCTACTTCGCCCATGGCCCGATGGTATGCAAGCCTCTTGCCAATTTCACGCGTGTCCACGCGCGCGACCCGATTCGCCTCAAGAGAAACTAAGAGAAGACACTTTTCTTTATTCGATCGATACCAACTTCTATGCGTACCTACTACACATTCTACCCACCCCATAAGCTCTGTACGATTTAAACGTTAAAATACATATATAGTCAACTTGAAATATTTGCTAAGGAATTTTCCAAAATTTTTTAAATATTTTTGTACTTTGTAATACACCAGATTTATTTGGTTGAATCAGAGCTACGGCAAGTATCTACACCTCAAGAGTGTGAATAATGAAAATAATAAAATAAAAAAAAAAAGTGAGATCAAGGGACACAAAAAATTTTATATTTTTCAAATTCGAAATTACGCGTCATCTCATTTTTCGAATTTTTATGACAAAGTTTTATTTTTTCTTTATTTGTTATATCGTCAATTTATATGGGTCCTCGGGCAAACTTAGAGGATGGAACGACGTCGAGGACGACGACGCCCCGCGATTGGGCGTCCCAACGTACGGTGTTACCATGGCAACGACAACCCCGACGTTTCACGGGGTTGCCGTTGTCGGCGGTAGGGACGAATAACTCGCGAAAACACGTAAATTAAACGCACTATGGGGCTTGATGGGGCGGAATGGGAACGCGAGTGGATCCCAGCCGTGAAACATAGCCGTCATAAGCGGATATTAAAGCGTGCTTCCGGAAGAAGAGGACGCGTGCAAACGCGTCCTAAAGATGAAGAGGGACACTAGACACGGGCTACCAAATGCCAAATAAAAATCTTCTCGCATTTTTTTGTACTTATTCCAAATATCTTGGCATCTTCTTTGTCAATTTCCACCACTTGAAAAAAAAAAAAAAAAATTTCTTTAAGCAAATCGAATTTTTCCAACGATTTCACATAACGCTCACATTCTACAAACTTTCCTCTTATTCATTTTTCTCTTCTTTCCTTCATGACACCTTTTCACACTAGCACCTGAGAAAGTCATCACTCGACCGACTAACAATTAACTTTCCTCCGATTAAAAGACTCGCTCTATTACTGGTCACTGAACCCCACTATGCACTTTCACGAGTTCTAAATCATCCCCAGCGCAAGGACTGCAATTCTTTTCTTTCTTCGTTAATCCATTTCCGGTCTCGACCTCAGGGGATCATTAGTCAAATCCTGTAACTCTGTATACCAATCACAACGCGGAGTGTGAAAACACATAAAGCACTGAATTCCCATAAAACTAAAGTTACCCCAAGAAATCCTAAATCCACCCCACAAGCTACACCCGTCTGCTATAAAGCTTCCGTAAGAATAATTAAATAGACCAAAACTTCCTATAACGAGAACAAAGTCTTAATATAAAATTTGCAAAGAGCGTTCGATTCAGAATAAAAACAAAGTATCAAACCAGAAGAAGAACCAGACTAAAAAATACATAAAACTAATCGCACAATCTCACTAAGGCACATCAACTTTCCCTATATGCTTGGGATTTCGTAGCCACGTCTTTTTCTACACATTGCGTATTGCGTAGCCGTCGGAGCAGCGCAGCACGGCTGGCACAGCTCAGCACATAGAAAACAGCCACATCGGATCGCACTCGCACCAACCAAGATCGAGGTATGAAAGTGCGCCAATTACCTTGTCAATTACCTCGATTGATGGTTACCAGCCATATTAGATTTCGCAACCGATCAAAGCCAGAACCCCGTGCGCTTGGCGTGTACGCACCTATCTATACGTACCAGCCTGCCTTGCTAGTAGCCAACCTACATGACACTCTTCAAGAATCGACAACTAACGATGAAACAGCAAGTACAGATGAAACCAGAAATATCTCCTTGGCATTTTCCATGAAAAGAACGAATATCAGCACTAGCTCTTACGTGCATCAACGCGCAATGCATGCCTGCACATACGCATTGCATGCACTCGCGACGTAAACACGAGAAACGATGCACCTTGCTAATGCCCGAATTTGCACAGGTGCATACAGTCTCGTATGATACCTTATAAATATGTACCTGCCTAGATTACCGTCAGCGTAACGCCGACGTAGCGTCGATCGCGTCGTGACGTCAAAGCATCTGGCGTCGCTCCACACGTATACGTCATTAACACGAATCCGTGGTAGGACGAAATAAAGGCGGGAAATTCAAAATTCCTAAAAAACAAAAAAACTTTGCCGATTAATAAAATAAATAAGGATACCATAGATGATACATAAAAATAATCTAATTTGTTATTGCACATATATTATAGTGCATTTTCAACAGGAAGATGTCGCATCAGAAATTTCATGACTTATAGTTACATTCCATCCTGTTCCCCGGTGGCGATGCCATGACAGTTTCTCAAAGAAAAGGGTTGAGGTAGCTTGGACGTTTTAAGGGGGTCATATGAGGTGGATCCAGCGAAATCGTGGCGGTATCCTTTGATGGGTCCTTTCTGGCGGCCATCGCCGAGGGTTTTTACCCCTGACTCGGTGGAATCCGCCAAACACTTTTACGCTGCAGTGCGCCATCGGGCGCATTGAAATGCAACTCGCGTTCTCCTCTCTCTCTTTCTCTCAATGCTCCGACGTTCGTCGCCCTCCCCGAGCACTCGCCACTCGCGAAGATCACTCATACGATAAACCACTAATCTACCTCCTACCACCAATCACCTAGAGGCCCTCATTCACCCTCTTGAACGTCATCGGGCACAAACCCACACAACCCCTTGTACTCTTTGGGCAACTATTCAAAGCGCAGTTCGATAGCGCGATCAATCTTTCTGTTTTTCATGGGCGAAATATTGCATTAAGAGCAGCTATAAGCACGGCGAGTCAGCGGCTAGTAGTTTAGCGAGACGCAAGGATGTAAAAAAGTATATACTCCGTAGAGAGAATGCAGGATAAAACCTCGATGAAAAACCATGGGAATATTGCAAAGTAGTGAAAATACGGTTTGGTCGTATAGTAACGATTAAATAAATTTGTATAAATTAAATACACGTAAATATTAATAATAAATATTTTTTTTGGTAAGATACAAATATATATATATACACACATATATGAGATTGTTTAGGGCTGAATTTTTCTTCGTTCTCCTACCACTGAGAATATTTGAAAGTGATGAAAATCATGTAAGTCGTATAATGATGATGAATAAAAATGTGGAAAATTAAAAAAAAAAATTAAGAACAAGCAAATACTAATGATAGGTGTCTATGGTATTGATATGACATGCAATAAAAAAAAGGTATATAAAGATACGAAATATAAGATCTTTTCAGGCTTGAATTTTCCTCGCTTTATGCGACCACCAAGAATATCTGAAAGTGTCCGTGGTGCCTATTACAATGGTGCACGCTGCTGGAGACATAATAGTTCAAAAGGTTTATAGGTCGTAAAAGTAACATGGCGGGTTCGTTTGTTCCCCTCATCGTATCTGTGCTCGCGATTGAAACGCCATCAACGAGCCGTAGTTATTTCTCCAAGTTCTCCACCTTCGCCACCTAGTCTAAAACATCAGGATCAAGGATCAGCATCAGCAGCACCTAAAACCTTCATCCTTCATCCATAGTCCATACACATAGGTCCGGGACCACATGCCGTGTGCTAGGGAATTTCTTCATTTATATCGCATTAAAACGAACGGGCAAGTTTACGGCCAACTAAAACTCAACTATGGCGACAATGTCGTTGCATAGAGAACAGAAACCAGCTTTATGGCATTTCGATCCCTAAAACGCGGTGGACCTTTTGTCCCCTTTAAAACCATTTGAAATCCTCTTCCGTGTGTTTCGTATAAAAAATATCTTCCCTAAAAATTACGATCGGCACCCTTGAATCATATCGATAATGCACCGGATATTGAGTGCATCGAAGTCGATGCAAGTGACCTGCATAGAAGGATCGTTTAATCGAGTATCGGCATCCGTCCAATCTAGTCCTATGAAGAATTCGATCAGTATAAGAAGTCATTGTGATGATTCTGGGACAAGACTAATGATCGTGACGGATGATATTGAACGGTACGACGATGATGCACCGATGCATTATTTAACGTTGGAGAAATATCGGTAAACGATCAGTACGCAACCTGGTGCTTTCTAGTGGCCAATGCTTGGCTTCTGATTTGCACTGGATAGACACGTTGCTAAGTAGACATACATGCACTCGTCTCTATGTGCATATAGATAGGTACGCGTGCACTTATGCAGTCATGCACGGAGTCGGCATAATCAAAGAGTGGAAATAGCGCGAAATTGTCGGGAGTTCATTACCGCGATCAAGAGAGAAAATAGTACACATAGTAGGGATAAAGATAAAAATAAAGTAAGAGTAAGATGGAAAAGGTTGAGAAAAAGATAAAGATAATCACTGGCGCTATGTTGTCCCGTAGAAAATGAGGGAGTCGTGTTCGCCGTTGCTGTTGCTCCTGCTGCACGTCGCATCCGCCGGGAAATGCTAAACCTTCGCGGTGGAATTTGCCGATCGATCGAACCGTTTAGCGGTATAAACGATTATCAAGAAATCCCTGACGATCGTGCACGTTTTCTTTTATTCGCTCTATGGATATATCGCCATCTATACTGGTTGATCGTCTTACCACTTACTTCCAAGCAACTTAATGATATCCGGAAAGTCGAGATGGACTTTAACCACTTCATTGTACAGTGCTGGACGAGAAGTGGTACTGTTATGGAGTCTGTAATCTGGTAGTGGAGAATTAAATCTATTTTTTAATATGAAGTTTATTAGTCGAGAATTGAATCTTTTTTTTGTAGTACGAAATCTGTTATAGTCGGGGCACGAGAACAGTTTCACTTTGAGGGGACTTATTTACGTTTTAGTTCGTAAGGCGATGACCCCTAAAAGTAGAGCTATGTTCGCGACCCGATTATAGGTTAGTAATAGGGAATTGAGCCTGTGTTTTTATATGGAGTCTATAGTTTATTAATAGGCTATTGAGTTTGTTCTTGTAGTTTGTATAATATTTAAAAAATAATCTGGATTTGCACTGTGTCGGAAAATAATTGTGAGACGATAGACATTTTGAAATTATTCTTGAACGAGAGAAATTGCGTAATGCACCAATAGGAAATTCTTAGAGTTTCAAGGATTTTTCTTCACTATATTGGTACATGGACACTTCTTCACCCCGTCACTTGGCCTATTTACTTTTGTTTCTCAAGGGGTAGGAATTAAGTGAAATACCAGAAGCACGCAGCATGACTAGAGAAGGCAAAGGGCAATAGGAAGTGGAAGTGGAAGTGTAAGAGGCGCTGAATGAGTTATCGCCTTCGAACAACCCCCCCGAAAAAGTCCTCTCTCTCAATTACCCTAATGAGCACAAATGCCAATACTCACTCACTCAGTGACTTTCTTACGTTTTTCGTGAAACGGGTAACTTGCGTCGCTGCGGACTACAGGGACTACGTCTTATTTTTAACGTCGACAGAATGAGGGTTGCTTGTTGACGAATTTGCGGGAAACCCTTATTCTACTTGGATATAGGAACACTCTAGTTCTATCTCTGTACCACGTGATGTTAAGGGTGGAAACATCATAAATATCGACTACCTTCTAATCTCTAGTATTTATTTTGAAAAAGCAATAACCAAAAGGGATGAATTTAATTTAAAAACCATCCCTTACATACGAAGGTATATATATGCAATTTTAATTGCAATTGTAATTTGTCGAATTTTGGAATCTTTCAAAATACTTTGAAAATATTCTCGGCACACGGGTCGACGAGAAATACGTGACATTGGAATACTCAAATTCCTCTAACCCGTAGCATTCTTCATTCCCATTTTTACCGCCCTATTTTTTCATCCTGTTCGTGTCAAAATGACTAACAGCCTCGCGTGGAGTTGAGGGAGTCTAAAAAATGGAGATTTTGTAGAGGCAAGGCAATACAAAAAATATAAGAGGAGTTACTTCGAATGTATTTTCGTATTTACTCCCTTTACGATACCAGACAGAATTTGAGAAGCGCGCATAAAGACTCATCGACATTGCACCAGAAATATACAAAGGGTGCGCCACTGAACAAGCAGGTAAATTCTGCAACCTACTCCAATGATAATGCAGAGCGGATCGATGTCATAGCAACGTTGCCAAGTTTCCTGAAGGTAAACTTTATAATTTACAAGGATTCGTAGGAGAACTGCGGCGGAAGTAGTGAGAAAAAAGCCAGTGCTCCTACTTGACAAGGTGAACACACTACGATTCTGTTACAACACGTGGGTCATGTGTCTCCATCATCATCAAAGTACGTACCGAACATAATGACAGTGCACATATATAAATGCAAGCCCAGTGTATATACGATAGTTTAAAATTGCACGAATGTATTTGGGCTTGTGCCATGAAAATCAATGTTTCATCCAAGCACCGTTGGAACCTCATCCAAAATCCCGAAAGTTTTTATTATCTATTTTCGAATGTATAGAAATTTTTTGAGTTATTTTTGTTGCGAATTATTTATACCTTTTTTCTACTTTCTCCATTTCTGACTTCTCAAGCCATCGTCGACCCGGTACCGACTGACAATTCGTATAAGAATCTAGTGTTTACACTGAGTAGCATAAAACAACGCAATAAAACATGGTGGATTTTAATGAAACTCACTGTTTCCCCATACGCAGCTTACCAGCATGAGTTTCTGGCCACGAAGACGCTTCCGTATAACGCCGCTACGAGTGCTCCTGGCGTTTACTGTGGTTGGTATAGTCTTCTGGTATAGCCTCAATCGACAAGAAGTACCACGACAGCCCTGTAGCGTGCCGGATGAATTTACCGAAAAGTTGCACGACCTTGCAAACAGGTTTGTTCTGTAATACCATAAGAGGAAATGGTATCATTCATATGCCGGATATATTCATTCCTATAATATCTACCGTCGATAATGTAGGTTTTTATAGTTTTATATAGTATTTTAAAGCACAATGTACTTTCAGGGCTCATTTGGTCCTAGCTAAATTAGAGGTAGTCCATTTTCTTTGCCTGGGTGGTCTTTGGGGTCAGGCAAGAATAGGTCGTGCTCTACCTTGGGCAAGAAAAATAGAATTGTGCTTGGTAGACACTCTAAGGGATGACGTCCTTATCACCAAGACCTTTAGGGAGGTCGGTCTAAGCGCCACTTACTTACACGCTGCTGGAATTTATCGCGTACAGGAGCATGAAGTTGGCGAGGATGCACCAAAGATAGAAGTGGTTGTTTTCGAGGAAGATTCAGTGGTAAGAATTTATACTGTTACTCAGGACTATTTCAACATCTGAAGATGATTCTACCATAGAAAGTATTTGAAATGAAATAAACAGAACCATCTTTAAGTGGTGCAATAGTCCTGAATAACTGTGTCTATTTTGACTAATTTTTTAAAATAATAACTTGTAATCTATCTTGTCAATGTCTGTTTTAGACTAAAATGGTAAGAAGGGTTGGATGGACTAGACGAGTTTTGCCACCGGATTGTGAACTTTCACCAAGTCTACAGTGCTTTCCACCCCAGTTGGTAATACCACCGTTACCAATAAAACAATTTGGTGGTTATTTGATGCCAGTGCCACGAGAGGGCATTGAACTACAAAAGTATCATTATCCTAATGATTGGTGGTTAGAAATCAAACCTACGGACTGTATAGAACCTGATGTCAATCATACGTAATTATGAACGCTTTTAAATTTCATCCACTGATGAAAATTTCACCTTTTGCAGTTACTTAATCACTGAACTTGGCTAAGTCTCCACCAATTCGCTCGTCTGGTACGAATTGGAGTATTAGAAGTAGCCAATGAATCAGCAACCGACTAGATATCAAAAATGTTAAAAATTCAAGCCTCGTACTTGTTTAGAGAGTAAGAATGTTATTTATTCGCTGCGACTGAAATAATCATCAATCGCATAAAATTTCACAAAATTAGGTAGTACTTAACCACTTAGTCTGAAATCACGTGTCCCATACGTACAACTGGCTGCAGCCCAGAATTGTTTTGCACGTTTGTAAGCTCTATATTTTTCATCCAATATAGTTATAAAGTCTCATTTAATTTATTACGTTATCACAGATTATTATCGAATAGTTAAGCACCGATGGTCTTTCGTGATTTGCAGACTGTAGAATAATTAGACAATTTGGGCCCACGCGACTGCCGATTAAATGCCAGGCCAAGTGGTTAATAAAGTATTAAGCTTCTTTAGGCATTAGTCCTAGCAGCTACTAGAGAATTTAACGTACTTAAAATCTTTTTGTATACGTAATTTATTTTTGCTTTTCATATAAACAACGATGACATGTACTGCATATACGATTTGTTTCAAAGCACATATCTTTATGAATAATTTAGTAATGGAATATTGGTTGAACACCCACACGTTCTTGGTTTATGAATTTTTCAAGACATTGCGAATACATCCGATTCCTATGAAATATCTTCTGAGCAAAAATCATTACTGATCTTAGATGAAATTCAACAAGAAACTGTATATTTATACAGAAATAAAGATGTGTACAATTGTTTATATCGATCGTACCTTCCTCCCTCTCTCTCACTTATGAAACCTGGCAAAGTCACGTAGTGGAACGGTAATAAATCAGATAGGACCAAGTAAGATATTATCAAAGCCGACGGCCCAGATACTCAAGAATATTCTGAGGAGGAATCAAACCAGTAAGGATAACAAAAGTTTCCATTTTGAGTAATATCGAAACTTAAAACTTTTTGACTCCCCTTAGCATTCGCCCTTTTCAATGTACATTTTATACAAGAATGACGATGTAAACGTGTCTGATGGATTATATAACTTTCTATTAGATAAATACGATCTCATAACTTTCAAACTGCGGCAAAAATATCAACCGAATGATAATCACGCAATTTTTGTATTGTCAGTCCATCATGAACTATTTGTACATTGCGTAGAGATTTATTTGTCAAATATATATTAAAATTGTATCCTTAATCAATGTCGACATTTTTATTCCATCCACACTGTAAATGAGTTGCTATAATACAGCCTTTGTAGTGGTTATCTGGGGTCAGATTTAAATTCAGGAAATTCTTTTAACATTATGGGTCATAAGAAGATGGCCTTATGAGATGTACTAATGTGGAACAAAATGTATAGTAATAAGAGTATAGCTGTCCGTTATTTCCTTTAACAATACTTTTCTTTAAGAAAACCTAGCAAAAAACATGTTCAGCATAACATGTTCGGATGAAATTATAATGTATATCCTATCCTATGTTTTATAATTTCAAAATGATCTTAATTTATCTTTTGACTTTCTATTAGCTCCAAGCAGAAAGCGTGTCGAGCATAAACAATGCACTGCAGTGACAGTTCATAATTGTAACATGAACTGTCAAGTGTCAATGCTTGTATGTAAAATATAAATTACTAAAGCTTATTTATTTATGAATATAATTTGTTATGATATTTTTTATATTGCATCCATATTTAACAGTGCAGTTGCACCATTCTTGTGATGCACCCGGGCAAACTGCAATGCTACTGCACTAGCGTGGAGTCTTGATGGAGAATATTATCGATCGGTAAAGTAGTTAACATAATTCCATTATACATTTACTATATTGTTAACTAAAAATTTATTATTGGTTTATATTAACTAATGATTGCAATATATAGGAACAACGCTGTTATTTAGTCAAGCCAAACAACGTACACTCGTACCATAGGCACTAACGTATATTATAGACACGTGGATGGCAAAGCATGAAAAATATTTAATACAAATGACTATGCAGCCATACGATTCTGATTCGCTGAAATATAAGAACTGGTGATTGTACAGTAAACAGAAATGTTATACGTGCAGAAAATTTTTGATTGCTTAGTTAATAAATAAGGTTACGCGTTATTTACTTACTAAATAAGTAACGTCACGTACGTGGTAGAGTTTGATTATCTGTGAAAATATTGACTCTTAATGATTTATAAAGGTCTGATCTAGCGAGAGAAGCGAACGCGTAACATTGCGATTCAAAAAGCGAAAGTAAATAGTGGTGTATTACATCGAAATGTCCATAACATTAGGAAATAATAAAAGCAAAAAATAAAAAAAGTGAATAAAAAAATTAAGTATTGTCACCATATATAACTTGACGTCTACGCGAATCCATCATTTCGCTTTAACCTTGTCTCACAGAGTGATAAATCTCCAGCCCTTACGGGATAGAAACAGCAAAGGGGATGATTCCACACCATTGTAATCTTCGTCAATCAGACACCGGATATCCGTCTGTCACCATGTTTGCCATTCTCTCAACATCGCTAAAACCCCAAAGAAATACTCACTGAAGTAACCATCAAAATCCACATCGACCTCCATTAGCTTCCAGCCATTTTTCAATCCCTCAATTTAAATTTATAAGATCTCCCTCACATAACCTAGCAAGATGAGATAAGATCCTAAACGAAGAAACGTCATCTACTTTACATAATAACAATCAAGCACAGAACCCCTTATCGATCGAGATGCCCAATTTTTCCAGTGAAAAGTTATTATACACCTAATCGGTAAAATATCCTAGGAACGTAGTAAAACTAGAAAAGTACAAAAACCCTTCTTTACCATCATAGAAAATACTCCGTGCTACTAAAAGCTTACGAGTAATTCCTGAAGGCAGCCCAGAAAATAGAATAATCGTCGCCTTTATCGTGAGCACGAAATTGTCGATCTTCAACGTTCCATTTCCATAACAATGCGTTTATTTCGAGGCTGCACGAGGTTAGGTAGGAAAGGAAGGAGAGAAACTCTTGCCTTCCTGTTATACGTATATCTATGTGTCTATGTGTCTTCATATATAACCTATATATATCGGAATATGGCGGTAGTTCGCGCGGAGTCACGGTTCGTACAAAAGAAAAGCTTGCAAAGTAGATCAATACTCGATTACCGGTGGAGCCATTATCAGTTCCTATCAATATCTACACCCAGTGTAACATTGTCGAAAGCTTTAAACCTTTCGAACCGACATCGTGCTGTGTACCACCCTTATGACCCCTTTATTTAACACCCTTATGATACACCGTCACACGTACACATATATTGCTACGCTCACGCGGCATTCACCTAAACTCTGCGCAATTCCCAGTTCTCGAGGGTTCCTACATCCTGACGTCGATAACTACGAAACTTAGAGTGGCCCACTTTTGAGAAACCTTACATGTTCTTTGGTAAAGGAGCACATTACGCCTTGGTCTCTTGTCATTTGAATATGCGCACGCACGTGGCATTATGTATACTTGTCCCGATCACGAAGCATAGTTACTGGCAAAGTGCTTGGGAGTAGTATACACTTGAGGTATAAGTTTGCTTAGAATTCAAGAGATTTTATCATAATTGCATAATTACAATGCACCCATTAGGTCACGAATAAATGCATTTTCAATTTGAAAAAATAATTTTTTATATTTTTCCTGCATTGTTATTGTCTTCTGACACGTGCTTTTTGAACGTGAAAAATATTTGTTTATGACGTTAGGTGGGGGCACGTGGAATTTTTTATAGAATTAATGGCATTTTTTTTTTATTTTATTAACTACTTTGTGGTACGTTGCTGGGTGCTTTAAGGAAATGGTAATTTTTCCAGGTTTTTTACTGTGATGCCGTGATGGATCATTAGTCTAATAGATAAAGTTAGTGAGTGATGCTTGCTGATGTTACTGAGGGACTACGAGTTGCCGTTGGATTCGTTTTTTTAAACAGACTTTTTTGGATTTGATTAAACAAAATTAACGATTTTCGAATACCGTTATGAGAACAGAGTGTGGCTCATTTGTCTGCCGTCCTGACGTTTGGAAGATGAACGGTAAAACGTTTGAATTTACATAGTGCACTAGGATCAAAACATGATAGTGGAATCTTTAATTTGCGTAATTATCAGTCAACGAATTTATCTTCGAAGCTATACTGAAATTTAATATATTTTCTTAAAATATTTTTTTTTAATATCGTTCAAGAAATAGTAGACAAAATAAAATCAAAAATCGATAAATTCAACACTGCTTTAGATACAAGTCAATGAATTATGTACTATCAAAAATGAATTGACATACTCAATGACAGACAGCCCAGATATCGATATCCGTGTTAAAATTATTAAGGTCGTATCTACAGTCTGTGAATAGAGCAAACCTAAACGTATGAAAAAAAAAAAGAAAATTTCATATGGTAACATTTGTTTATGTGGAAGCAGAGCCATAAGTGGGGAAAGCATATAAAAGACGGCCAACTCAATGATAGACTTTCAAATCATCAAGCAGCGGTCCAAACGCAATTGTTGTGTCCAGTGTGGTATCCGGCAGTATAGCGGTTAAAAAAATCATTAGTATACCTTGTTGAGTGGTCAGACGTAGTAAATTTGACACATTTCTATTACCCACTACCTCACCTCAATACGTAGTACGTGAGCATCTTTTTAGTAGAAAGCAAAAACTTGTGCGTTGGATTCAACCAGATACACGCCGGTATGCATACTGCGTTTATGGATACAAGTTTAACAAAGCTGAGATAAAAGGTGCTCGAAGTAACTCCTAACCGTTGTATTAAGTACAGTGTGTTTGACATGGTGCGAGGAACTTCTGCGCGAAAGTGGGACTAGCAGACACCTGAAATAGACATAACGGATTGTAACAATATCACGAGAAAGAATGAATTTTCAAGTAAGTGTGAAAGAGACGCTTAATAACAATTTTTTAATTCAAACTGATTTTTGTTATTCTTGACAGAATCTACTCGTGCTCATTATCGTATTAGTGGAAATTACTAGTATGTTGGATGCTTACAAGTACCTAAGACGCTACAAGTATTATAGACCAGGACCACGTTATAGGCCTAGATGGCATCCAGGTAGACCTAAATATTATCCTTCGAAAAGAGAACCAGGATATTATCAGCCTAGACCTTATTATAGGTGAGTAAATTTCAAACAAAGGATTTCTTTGTCCAATCACGATGTCGTTACTAGTATGAATTGAAAACCTGGATAAGTTAGGAATCGTTCGTATCGACCAAATCGTTTCTAATCTTTACAAGCCTTTAAGGTCGACCTTGATGAGTTTGAGGTTTACGAGTAATCAATAAGAAGCAGGCTTGCAGTTAACTTTATGTGCGTGTGCATAATTAGAATAACGTTACCTACAGTGTTGAATGAAATATGGTAAGGTCGTGAGGTTAGGAGGTTATAAGGTCTTTCTTGGTGTTAAATATATTATTAGCACGGTAGACAATCATGGTTCAGGCTTATCATTGGACCTCATGCTTAATAAACTATAATTACCTACCTCTGTCAACATGTTGAATATCCAGGGACAACTTGCTGGTAATTTTTTCCCGTCTTTTCTCACTTCAGCTTTTCGTCATACGTGATTTCAGTGCAATGTACGTAAAAAGCGACAGAAAGTTTTCAGTAATTTTACCCTAGTGAGAATGTCCGTTACTTTTATATTTTGCGTCGACCCAATTTTTGACGTCAGATTTTTAACGTGATCTTTCTAAGGTCATTTGCGGCGAATGGCTCTTATGAAAAAATTATACTTAACATTTGTTCTAATCACCAGTGCGATCTGCTGACCGAAATTTTAAATACTTTTGCTCCACTTTCGACCACGTGATTTTTGGTACTTGTTTGCACGCGTGACGGTCTAATCTACATAATAAATGTTAATGCTCTGTACGATCTTTAGGTATCCGACGACATATGGAAATCCTGTAGACTACGCTGTGGAGGAGCAACCTTATACTATAGAAATAGAATTGCCAAAAGGACGTGGACAGTCAGGAACATATCGAAATGGATTTTATCACAGAGACTACAACACGGGTTTGCAGAACGACTATATCGGCGATGATGATTATTCGGATGACGACGATGACTTCTCCAGGACTATTCGCGCGGGAAAGAAGAAAGTCCAAATTAAGGCTAGTAAAGAATGACGAAAATTATAAAAAAAAAAAATATGACTGTACAAGAAAATATTGATAATAATTGACAATAATTTCTATTGCCAATTTTTCAATGACTCCATGGCAAGTTACTAACTTGAAAAAAAAATCATTGGCAGAAAATACACAAGTGGAGTACTTGGCAGTCATGAAATGAATTATACAAAAATTTGTAGGTGGTCAAGGGTGCCAAGCCGAAGCTTCGCATTAAGATTGCCCGGGACGATGATCTTGCGCGTTTAAATGAAACGGAAGTGGTCGAATTTCTAGGACCGGAAGTATCGACCAATCTAAAGGAAATTGGTGATCCACTCGAAGAAGAATGGGTACCGTCGAATCCAGTTCCATCTTATCCCAAATTTCTTCGCGGTGCCTGATAATTCCTTCATTACCACCATATTGGAATTGTTCTCATCCTCATGTATATTTACGTTATTCGCTCATACATTTTCTGCAAGTCATTCATTCATTATCAGTTTTCTTGACTGACAGAACTTTCTTTTTATGCCATTAGCTCGATGTCAGTGAGTATATATATATATATATATATTTTTCTATAGCATATCGATTAATCCTCATATAGCGCTTCAATTCTGTCACTATAGATTGATTGAAAATCCAAATACAAATTTCAAGTACCTACTGACCTCAATCAAGTACACGTGTGTGCATACACAGGACCAGAATATATCACAGTGGCAAGAATTTGTAACGTACAAAATGAAAAAATCCAAAGAACAACACTCGGTATAGGCCCTATGACAGAAGAACAATAGTTTGCGATTTAGTTTTATTTCTAACATAATAGTCAACGAACATATAATAAGTAATAATAGTAATAAATAATTATAGTAATAATATACAGCTTTTTTTTCTTCTTCTTGTAACATATTTCACAACATCGACAATCCATTCGCGGATTCACATGCGTACACGCGCCTTTACTGCATTACACCTACGTATTCGTCATACATGTTTTTCCGTACATACGGACACGCACACGCATAACTATACATACCCCACTCCCCACGCACACACAAATCCACTTGAATTTTTTTGCTAGATTTTTAGAAAATGTATTCCAACCCCTTATGTTCTCGTGGATATCATGCCACGCATTTTTTCTTTTTACATGACAATTTTTTTTGGAAGAGTACGAAACGCGGCCCAGCACAGCCACGAAATAGAGCACACGATCGACCGTGCACATAAGTATGTTTGACAGATACGTATTCGATCTCCATTCTTATGTAAATAACGCAATGACGGGAATACACGGGTCAAGTCAGAAATTTCAAGCAATAAGTAAAACGACAAGTACAAGTGGGTTTGGGTTTTTTGAACCAGCTGTTTTCATGCCAATATCGACCTGCGTACCAATTCAATGCAGAAGTATAGAATGGGGCCACGTGTACGTGTACCAGGAGCCAGAACTACAAACATTGCATACACTGCACGTACTTATGCTTTTTAAATATTTTTTCATAGTTTTTCTTATACAGTACCGTACAAAATAAACATATTCATTTTTCCATTCATCAGCTGATCGTTATTTCTGAAATAATTTGTCTTCGCACTCCAATACTTGCATAACACTTCTTATGGAGTTTCATACGTGACATTGAATACACGTTTAAATAAATCTGACTCATGTAATTTCCCATGCTTTGCAAAATGTATGAATTTCCTTCTTAAGCCCGTATTATCTTTACCACCCTTATGCTAGAAATATTTTTATTTTCATTTCGTTCTCCTTTTCCCATTAAGTGCTACCCACATTGCACTTTATTTACACAGAAATTGAATCGCATTGGCTGCTATCTTGTCGCTCATACGTCATTACGATTTCCTTCTATTAGTGTTTCAATAGTTTGTGCGTCTTCTCTCTCTCTCTTTCTCTTTCGTTCTCACACTGACTTTCTCACACGGGACTTGACAATCGCACGAAAAGGGTTATATAAACATAGAAACATACAAACACACATTTTTGCACTGGACATTAATCATGATGATGCTGGTCAATTAACGTGTCCTAGTTTTGTCATTTTTTTTTTCAATTTATTTTTTCTCCCACTCCCATTCTGCCTCCTCGTCCCTTATACACACGCACAAACTTAGATATATTCGCAGGATATACATACTCTCTCTCTCTCTCTCTCTCTCTCTCTCTTACGGTTATTCATCTCGTTTCACTTTAATTTATTTTTATATTAGTCTAAGAATCCCTTTAAACTCATTTAGAATCAACTACGTTCAATTTTTTCTCGAAGCACTTTATTGCAGGTTTTCATTTTTTAATCAAGCACTTATTGCGTTACATCTCGATTACGCGCGCGCGTATACGGTGTGTATGTTTTTTTGGGTATGTGTGGATTTTGTTTTTCCTTTAATTCGCTCCACTTACTATAGCTTTGGTTGTATTCGCGTATGCACTGATAACAAATGGTTATCAAAGGTTCAGGGGGATGTCAGAAGGACAAGGTATACGTAGCCAAGGTACAGCATATCATTTACACCATATTTTCTAATGCTCCATTTCTTTTTTTGTCACTCGCTCATCCCTTACATGCATTACGAACTGTTACGTATGTTTATCTCTCTCATTCATTCCCTCTCTTGCAACTCGCATTCTTTCACGGTATCATAACATTCCACGCCTCGACACTCGTAACTCTGTTAGTCAGAAACTATTCATTTTTTTAACGTATCACAATTATTATTTATATAATAAGCACTCGCACGCTCGCAATGTTCCACATTGTCGCCATTTTTTAAATCTCGTTCAGACGTCGCGGCTCATCGAGATTCACCGTGTCATTCCCGTTATTTGATTTTCTTAGTTTCCTCATTTTGCTTTTTTTCTTTTTGTTATACGCACACAAGACGAACCTCTGATCACTTAATTAAGCGCATGACAACGCTTTCCCGCTTTGTTGTTTTCACGCAACAAACCAAAAAAAAACGGGACTGCGAATTTTCCAGAGACGCGAACCGTATCGGAGCCGTAACGATTAATGTGGTATATTTTTTTCTCTTTCCATGTTCACTTTTCTTTCTCTGTTTATCTACCAGAATCACACTGTCGCACGTTACGTAACAGTATTAATCAATGGAGATATGTGTAGTGTAGTATTTTCGAACTGGTAGAAAAGTCCTTACGAAGCCTTTGAGCACAAAAACACCCTATAAAGCGTGAAATTCGAAATTCGTATCAGAGATGACGAAGACAAAAAAGGATTATGTTTTTCGTGGTGTTCGATTAATTAATTATCTTCCCCCTATCCGCCATTCTTCTTTTTCCTCATCGTTTAACCCTTTTTCTTTATATTGATGATGATGATAACGATCTCTTAAGGAGTCTGAACAGTTTTATTCATCTTGTTTTCTTTGTTCTTACTACGACGCAGTCTTCATATCCATGTTTTATATCATTTGTTTTTTTTTTTAATTTAATCGTACTTGTCTTTATTTAATTATTTATTTATCTCTCTCCTCTCTACTCTGTTCGCCATTGTATATAAACGACAAAAATATAGATACCTTCAAAGCGATTCTCGTCTCTTCAGTTCACAGAGTAGTTCATGCAGAAATTCACGAATAACGGAAACGTATCTCGTTGGGAATTTCTTTCCATATTTTTTTAATATTCGTCCCTTGGAATTCCCAAAAGACAAAAGGAAGATCTTCGTTCTCTCGCCGTGTGTATTTTTCTCATTTTTTTCCTTTCTATATATTCCGCCCTATGGGATTTCTTTCAGCCATGTTTCCTTATTTAAACATTGTATCGTAAGTTTCATCTTAATTCTTCATTCGGCACCGTACAATCGGTAGTGCATGTTAATTACTACTAAACGTAATCTACTAGGCGTCTTTATCAGTGTCAGAACGTCGCGACGACCCTACGATCAAGCATCCTTAAGCACTGACATCGTCCATTACCTTATCCTCGGTAAAATAACAGTTCTCCATGTATGAAAGGTTATCACCAGATGAATGATAACTCTGCATACAGGCTTTGACAGTCTCGTTGTTACGTCCGCCATTGTTAGCGACGAGGACGATCAGATCGATAGAATAGGTTAGTATTAAACGAGTACGAAACGTCGTGTGAAATACAAAAAGAAATATGAAAAAAAAAAACATATCGGCCTTAGTTTATCGTTCTTATTTCACTGTTGAACTTTTACGTGTGTTTATTAAACTGATATAGAAGTAAACCGGATGCGAGTTTGTCCGTCGTTCGGCACACGAATATTGTGGCGCCGAATTTGAATTTGCTTAGGTTGATTATGATCTTATAAATCTCTTTTTTATTATTATAAAACGTAACGCGCAGACGCACGACTCTGGTGTTTTGGAACATTTTAATTGATACGCTTTGCTCTCGCATCCATTCGTACATATGTTAATGATTCCCTACATGTTGCATGACATCCTCAATGTTCTTATTTTATTTTTCTTCTTCATCCATGGACTGACTTTCTTCATTTTCTCATTCCTTTATCTTTTTAATAAGTCAGTAGTTACTATCATATTTGATGTGTCCATTGCATTTATCACTTCCTGGAGGATGAGTTTGCCGGCTAGATCTTCTCGTCTTATTAGTTCCAGAATTGTAAATGGTACCCGACTGATAAATGGTATTGGGCACTTTCACATGTTAACTGTGTCTTCGTTCGAGGTCAATGGTCAAAGGATGAATTTCGCGGTGTTCTTAAGTGTCTCGACGTTTCGACGGGGCTAGGCGGTACGCTGTGGCGATAATGAAAGTAAGGGTACACTTGCAGGGCCTTCCCCGTCGAGCGAGCGTCATACAGGCGTCTCGAACGTAACCTACAAAGCAAAAGAAAAATTTGTCAAGAACATTTGGTTAAGATAAATGAAGACATCGAACTCAAAAAAAGTCTGATTACACGTGTGATATGAAAGTATGTGAAACTTGGAGGGACTTAAAATTCAGAATTTCTCTGTACTAAAGCGTCTCTTTTATCCTTACTCTCTTGAGTCTCTCTTTTATACTTCAAGACACACTTCATTCAACAGCAGGCAACAGTTGGATCTCAGTGCAAAGTCGTTACACAATATTTTTATGAGATAATGCAACACAATGAAAACTTAGTAAAATTCGTCAGATGTCGAATTTCGCACTGAAATCATACCGTAGGTACTAGAATAAAAATAAGGATAAAAATAAAAATGATATATTATAAAGGGATTTCATTATGCCTCTATTCTCGTTGAATCGAGTGATATCCTGATAGAAATAGGAATGGAAGGAGAACGAAGAATAAGTTATTCTTATACTGTCAATAGAGAACCGAAGGTCTGACAGGTTCTGTAACTTGAGGGAGGATTTGGACAAAGATAATAAAAGGACAACGAGAACCGACAGTAATGGAATATTCCAAAGAGGGATGAGATTGGATTCTTCACTGAAAATGACTAAAAAATTGTATCTTACTTCTCGGTTTCCTTTTTTCGATCGTTTCCGTTCGAGCTTCGGCGTTTGGGGTAGCAGCGTGTAATCTCCTGCGGTTCCGCCGCTACGTTGCCGGGTCAACGGAGAATGCGATACTACCGCTGGTACACGTGGCGGCGGTGAGAACTGGCTAGCTTGTGGCAGCAAAGTATATCCGAGATTTGGTGCCGGAGCGAACGGTGACGTAGGCGGAAAGTGATTGGCTACTACTGGCGCCCAGTACTGATGAGAGTATCGCGCCGGTGAGCTTCCTAATAACATTTGAAATTCAATAACGACAATTCGACCTCAAAATTGACAGTAATTAATTCCTAATAGAGATCCCATCAGATACTGGCATTACTGTCACATGTACTAGACGAATGAGAAAAAGATAAAAGAATTTTCAAACAACTGTGTACGCATTGTGAAACGGTGTTTGAATAGTGAGAATGCAATTTCTGATTTATTTTGAAAGTAATAAAATAATTGATTGCTTACTGTCACTACGAGGATTACTGTGTCTCCTCTGTGCCTTCCACGTACTGGATCGTACCCTCCCGGCAGTCTCGGTATTGACAGCATCCACGCTGAGGCTTCTGGCAACCCCTCTATAAGGATTCGCAGATGCGTTCTCACTGGCTGCTGCCACGCCGGCCAGTTGCTCGTTGAGCGCGTACAACTTGGACGTAATGTCCTTACCAATGAGAGTATTAAGGACGACCTTGAGTAGAGGCCTGTGCCTGAGGACCCTCAGCAACTTCAGTCTTGTCCAGCATATATACGTGCTGGATTCTTCGGCGCGCACCGTCACCTGGAATACATCATCGATGTTCTCGTGGGTCGCCTCCCACTCGGGCGAGTCTACAAACTGATAAGCCCTCACGTAGTGCAAGTGAGTGCCGTCGCAAGTCACCTTCAGTCTGTAAAAGGAAAAAGTACCAAAACCGTAAAAAAAAAATAATAAAGACAAAAATTGTTAAAAAATGAATATTTATCCCAACTACATAATTATTTTTCAGACACTAACTTTCCACGTAAAAGTATAGAGAGTCTCTCGTCAGCCGGCGTGACGCCTTCAGTAGCATAAGTCTGACCCGGGTCAAGCTTCAGAATCCTAGCTTCCTTAGCCAGTTCCTGAAAATGCTTCTTGCTGACCCTATAGGGCTTGAAGAGCTTCAAATAGAGTTCAGCTAATTCAGGACTGAGTGCTGGCGGTAAGAATCTACAAGCTAATATCAAAGAGTGGATCCCGTTGAGTAGTCCCAGGGCGAGGCACCAGAGCATCGCATCCAGGGCACAGATAGTGATACCAGCCCACAAGGCTGCCAACATGAAGCCTGCCGTGAGGAAGGTGCGCAATGCCAATACAGAAGCCTTGAAGGATCTCGGCACTATGAAGGCGGCCGCGAAGAATAAATTTGCAGCCTGCAATTAATAAAATAATAAAGAGTATTTCCTGGATTAATTACCAAGTTACGAATCTAATACTCTGACCGAGTGTTCATCTACCTGGAAGAGCTTGTGCTGAGCAGCTTCCCACTCGTCGCAGTAACCTCCTGGTGGTGCGATCGTCGAGTTCAACCTCTCAGTGACGTTGCTCACTTCAGTGCTGTTCCAGACGTCCACCCAGAGCTCCGTGTAATTCAAATCGCCAAATGAATACCCGCTGTAATTACTATAACCGTACCCGTCGCTGGTATAGGTCGTCGAGGACGTTGTTGAAGATGAGAATGGACCGTTAGACGACGACGTACTGGACAGGAGGCTGCTCGCGGACGAGGGAGCGTCGCTCGTATTTGCCATTTTTCGTCGCGGTCGCACGGTACGGGCCATCACCTTCCTTCAACTGAAAAATTGTTCGAATAACGCAAATACACTTATAAAAAATAAAATAATAACAATACTTATAAAAAAAATGATTTTCTTAAGCTACTTGCGTCATACCCAATGTAATCCTCAGCGACGTGGAAGACATTGATTTTTCGTTACAGAAATTGTCATACCATTTGGCAGGACGTTCCCTGCACTTTGGCCAGGATTCCAAAATATCTAAGTGTACAGTAATAAACGAAAATAAAGAATGCTCCAATTGTACTGGTTATCTCAGCGTATCTATCTATATGATCTTGCACATGGTCTTAAAAATGTATTTTCTAGGTTGAACAGTGGCGTGGAAACAGGATCCGTCTGATGTATCTGTCGCCATCGGTTTGACACAAAAGTATCTAGAATGACAGGAAAATTGGTATGAGGCAAGTTCACCAACCGGAAACACATACACAACGCGCAGGGACAAACATCGCAGGCTAACTTGATCGTTGTTTACTGTCCTTTTGTTTGTCCATTTACGTGATCCAGTATGGGTACCAGTTGCGGCCTGTAGTTGAGAGAATTTATACATTCGCATAAAGCACTCTATTTCCTATTATCCATTTGTCATATAACATATAAATATATATATTTCTCCTAATTTTACAATAATAACACAAACTCCCTTAGATTTACAGATAAAAACTCTCACTCGATCATCCACTTCCTGCAGCCTTCCGTCTCTTTATTTTAACGACAAAAATAGTCCACGACGTTCCGTATACTTTCCTCGTATACCATAAAAATGGCTTGATTGTTAGCACGAATTATTACGAAATATACAAAAAAAATTTTTCATTCCTTTCTCTTAATCGCTTAGTCATTAACCAGTCACTTTATCTGGTGTCCTTATAATCGCGCAAAGCCAGCAAAATATATACTCGTTGCATTATAGCTCAAGAAAACCCACTCTGCGATTCACGTTTCCATAGTAAACTCGAACGTCGATATAGGTTTGTAGTTAGGCACGTAAGTAGTGTATAGTAGGTGAAATCTATTCGAGCCGTTTCTATGCCACCGAAACTCAGCGACAGATATAATCGGCGTTTTGTCTGACTACTCGTGCGATCAAGGCGCCATCTGATATCTACTTCTGGACTCCCAGCGCGTCCTTCCTGAATCTTACTCACAATGGACAGCAGCATTGACTGAATGGATGGGAACAATCGCGAACCAAATTTCCAGTTAAACTTTCATTACTGGCAGGATAAGAGATAAGAATCGCGTCCTGTAAACGCAGGATACTCCGTTAACACGTGAACCGAGAATTAAGATTAGTAATCTACGGAGCAATTTACATTAGGAGCGTTCGACACGATACCGGGGATTCCTGTGGTGTCTTTAATCAGAACCACGTTGTGGATTAATCATATTTCGTGTGTATAAATAACGAGATATAACACTGCTATAGCAATACACACACAAACTTTAATGTATTATATAAGTACTATAAAGGATAACCACAAAATCTTTTCTCTCCAACTGCTTTAATTCCTACCGATCTAAGAAATCCCTTCAGGAAATCTTCCCGCAAAAAAGTTTCCGGTACGATAGGGCCAATCTCAGACACGATTACAAAAGTTTTCGGCTGGAAATATTGAGTCTCGATCACGCAAAGCCAAAGCTCCGACCGTTCCATTATTAGAAATACCATCCTTGTTGCTTAAATAGCTGACTGCGTTTCCACTATTTGCTTTGGTATTTCGTAAAAATACCAGAGAGGATAAAAATCATAAATGATTCCATTATAATTATTTATATTCTCCTTAGAACATTTTTCGTACCAACTGTAAATAGGATTAATCAGAAATGTAACATCAAACTGATGTAAATCCGTCCGTTTGATTTCTACGGCAGAACCATATTTAGATGATACAATATTCTTGAACACCAATGTTTCTCTCGAATGTTCTCTCTTCCCCTCTCACGATATTCATCCGATATAGTGACGGGCGCTTGCATAACTTTATCAAGATTTGTCCGCCAATTTTCTGTCCCCCTCAATTCTCTTGATAGAATGCGAGATTTATTATGGCGGTACGCTTCGATGCTTCTTTTACGTGACTCAATACGTATACGTATGGTACGTGCATTGTTCGCCTAACGAGGCAAGGGTTGAGAAATGTCAGAGAAATGTTAATGGAGCACTGCCAGAAAGCTCAGAATTTCTTTTTTACATTTTCTTTACGAAACAATAAAAATGAATGCCAACCCAGCATAGATTCATTCGAAAGTCTAATAATTTCGAGTAAAAAAATATCAAACCGTAAAATCCATATAAATGTCATTTTTTTAAATCAATTTTATTTTTACCCTAAGCTCCTGGTTAATTCGCTTCAAATTCAATGCTTTGTCCCACAACAAGAACTGCATTGACATGCACATGCACGTGTACCAGTAAATTCAAGAACCGCGCACAAGACCCAGAGAGACTCGACTCGACGTGCCCAAGTAGTAACAGCTATAGTTAACGACACGAATAATTAACTAAAGCAGTAAATTAAAAATTCCAACTTTTCAACCCTCTTCATACGTACACAGCTTCTCGGACAACTCGGCAAAAAATTTTCCTTTCATTCCTTTCCCATTCATTTTTCGTCATTTTAGATTTTCTCCTTCCTCGTTTCTCCCGCGCGTAGAAATTTCATTTCCCCAAGAAAAATCTTCCTGTAGCACACCAACTGTTTAAACGTTCCGATGAAATTGAAATACGACGTACTTGAAAACTCGGGCGGAATAATAAATCGGAAGAAAGTCGATCCCCTTCGAATGAACCATAAGTAAGTATGCTTTTCGTTCGAGAAAGTCTTATTCTTTTTTTTTACTTCTCTTTCAAAAGCCACCCCCTACCTGTTTACCAAACCATAAAGATTACCGGGTGAGTCTCGTGTCGACTGGCAGATTTTCAGGAGAGAACACTCGGAACGCTAAAGTTTTCAGGTGTAGTCATATTTCACATAGCTAATTGCAACTAAGATTTTCGTTCGCGCATGCATTCGAGAGCAAACATTCAATTCGCCTGGCTACCATCCAATTCCATCGACTCTCGAATGTCCAAGTATTTCACGTCGTAAGATGTATTTCCGACAAAGAATAATTCCCAGTAGCATCGGCCACGAGCAAAGCCTGCAGAGCAAAACTGAAAACTTCAATAGCAACGCTTGCAAGTGTCGATAGTAAAGCTACGCGTATAGAAACGCAAATGCATTAAATGGCGATTATGCAATTTTGAACATTACATATGGACACACATAAAACGTACATGGACGCGTAGAAGGATTGAATTTTAGATTTTTCGAATTTCCCATACCGGCAATCGGTGCGAGAGAGACAGAGAGCTACGAAGAACATACGAGCAAGAGAGAGACAGACGTATAGGAGACGCGTTAAACAAAAATCCCACGTACCATATCCCTTTATACCGATTGACGCGTTTCAGATGGGCAAAGAGCGATTTAGCAAAATTTGTATAGCTACTGCGAGTGCGAGAGAGACATACTTATCTGCGTTAGCACGTGTAAGAGAGAGACGTGTATAGAGGGTGTGTCATAAATAAGCATGAACGGTTACTGTACTAATGTCAAAGTTGACTGCATGTGATCCGCGTGCTAAAGAAAGTGCTGGCGGTTTCTCTCTAGATACGCAGAAACCTTTGCAACTCACGCTCCACGTGTAACAAATCCATTGGGGTGAAACACAATAGTGGGCGTAAGAGAGAAAAAGGAGTATAACGCCAAACCTGGAAAATGAAACGTAAGAGAATTGGGAAGGATCTTGTTCCAGCCTTATATACCGAAAGAGAGTATATTTCAGTGAGGGAGAAATTCCGATGTTATTGAACGATATGAGAATGAGAGAAAGAGAAAGAGAGAGAGAAAGAGAGAAATAGCAAGAGGAAATTTGTTCAGTGGGGTAACATCGATCGATTGTTAGGGTTAGAGGGTTGGAGATTCGTTAGGCTTTGACTGAGAATTCTGAAACTCCGAAATATTGGAGGGATGAAGGGTGCGCACCCTCATAGATACATCTTCGATTATTCTAGTGCTTACTCTGTCGCTTTCACTATATATATATATATATATACACGAGTACAGATTTTTCTATACCATAACGACTGATCAGAGTGACTAACTCATTGTTAGTCTAACTATGAATTCTTGACTAAGGGAGGGAACAAAAATCAAGATAAATAATAATCTCGGGTCCACGTACAGTCACGGTAGGGATACCAACTGGTCCAGCATCCAATATCCGGTTCTGGTATCTTTCCATTTCCGGTTGACAAAGGTACCGTTTCTGCTACCACCTAACCCAGTCCTTTATAACCGGCAGGAGGAGGCACATCCTTGCCAAAAAATTCACGGCCCGTTTTCGTCCGACGTAGAATTTGGGACACCGCGTGAGGCTAATCCCAGCGTGCAAAATGGAAGGCTTTGGACAACCCTGTTATCCCTTATGTGGAAACATTTGGCAGCCAACCAACCAGGAGGACTGTCAACGGGCGTGCCAACAGAACGCACCTAAATTATAGTTACGTCACGGTAAAAGCGCGGAATCCAGTTTTACCGGTGCCAAGAGATTAAGTTACCTATACAACTTACCTATGTGCCACTGCTAGATATATAGTGAAACGACAACACGACCGGCTTTACGGGTTATTTATGTCGCGGATTTAGCTACCTCTTATTTTTTTGATCTGTCAACGAGATATTTCGGACAGCGCGAAAATTTGATATTTCACAAAATTCATATTAAATATCAACTGCCTCGGTATTAACGGAAAGTATTCTACGCTGATATATTAAGTGATTATAGGGATTAGGGAATAAGAAATATTGGTCAATAAATGACGTTGCAACCCTTGACCATTAGATAATGTATAATATATTCATACCGTGTATCATTGTACTATTAATTTTAACGTGGATGAAAATCACGACTGTACCTCGAAGCTATACGTTAGTAGGAGGAGCAGTAATAGGGAAAAATAAGAAATTGTAAAAAAATAGAATAGAAAGAAATACGTTCCGAATAAGATGAATGTTACTGGTATATGTATACACGTGTGCTATATATTAGTTAAATGTTATAGCTAAGAGAAGCTATATCGCGTAGACGCCTATAGTCATACATCTAGATGCACACAGACGTAAAGGGACATGAATTCACAGCGGTGCCGTAAAATTCCCAAGTTAAATGGAACATCGGGCACCACAGTCGGAGGCTTGAGACTCTCCATCATATTTCCTTCTTACCATTGCACATTCAACTAGCGACTTTAAAGCGTGCATAGCAACGTGTCAGATAGCAATTTTAATTTTAGCGTGAAAACGCAAAAATATAGTCATTCGACGATATTCAACGTCTCAGCAATATTTGCTTATAGGTATAACGCACGTGTATACGGGAAACACGCGCGCCTTGACTAGTCTGACGAATTTCTGTCTGGCTCCACTATCTACCGTCTGGCGTGTTTTATGCCTGACAGTCATTCAAGCCTTGTCGTGAATTATTGGACGTTTTCATTAGGGCGAGCAAATTATGCGTCGATATGATCGCTTTATTGGCTGCTATTCTATCACGCGACCATATGAAAAGAAGATAAAGAAAAAAGAATGGAAGCAGGAGTAGAATCGAATTAAGATCAAATAACTATCCGTCTGTAAAGTAAAGCCGAGTACACACGATGCTACCTGAACGCGTGATCCCGTATAGTGACGTATATGAGAAATTTCATTTATGAAACTTCAAGGGAAGTTTCGAATGAAAATTCGTAATATCGCGAAACGTCACGTGAGCACGTATCTAGGATCTATAGCATAATAAAATTTTAAGTATCACCTTCGTAAATGCTTCCACAAGAAATATGTGTACCAAGGCCATTTCCACGAGGATATATACTAGACTCACCGAAACTTCTTGGCATCTTTAAAAGTATCGCAAGAATAAATAGTACGTAGTTACAGTATTTTATCCGATTATAAACAATTATGATTACGATCGTTAAAGAATATACCAACAGCACCTCGTTACCCTTCGAGTGGAAATAAGCAGCGTCTATCTGTAAGAACAATTACGTGTCCTGAGAGTAAGGATTAAGCGTGTTCCACATTACTCTCACCTTTATCCTTTTTCTACGCTCCTCATCTCGTACCTCTTCGGTAAAAGCCCCAAGAACGTCCCAAGAGAAATAGCATTTATTTTTTCTCATCTTCCCGTCTACCCCCTTAACGCTCACTCACCCTCCCTCTATCTCTCCCTTGCCCATCCTACGCGTACATACAGACCCAGAAACACGTAAAAATTAAAATCTACCAAAGACTGGCAGGACTATAATTAGAACCTAGCTGACATGTAAAATTCTGTCATTTTCATTTCCACCCTTCTTTTATCTATACTATACAGCATCGACTAGCGAATACCCAAGTAGCGACTACCCGCTGACTATCTGAATTGATATCAGTATGTTAATTAAGCCCTTGGGTCCTTTCGTGACTGTATTCGTGACTATAACCAGCTACCACAGCTTTAGCCGCGGCCTGGGTCAGGGTGAATCACCTGACGTCATCCACAGGGTGTGGTGATTTGCCAGAAGGTTTGCTACCGTAAGGGCGCACTTACTTAGACTAACAAGAAAGTCTCCAGTATTGACAGAAAATCACCAGACTTTATTAATCGATTACACAACAAACCTGATTTACATTTAAACCCTTCGACAGTACTGACGTCATACGGCGTCAATACGCTATAAGGATTAACGCTACTGTACCGACGAAGGTGAAAATCAAAAATCACTACGTAAAACGATCCTCCTTACGACACTTTTCTACAGCTAAGTCCATTGTCTTATCACTGACCTTTTTTATCACGGTAACAAAGCATAGATATACAAGATACATTCAAATGTTCAAAGAATTCAAAATACACGTATAGTATCGTCCCATAAATATTAATCTCCGTTCCCAGCACAAGAAGCTAATCAGCACTAGCAGTAGCAGTACTTATCAAGAAAGTAAGGGTGTCAAGAATAAAGTAATGCAGCCTGAAAATACTTCCTCGAATACTACTAGTAGTAGTAGAGAGACGAGTATTAAGAATAGTTCGAGCTGCCAGAGTCTCGTATAATTTTATTCGTTATCACGTCGACGCGAGCTTTTCTACTAAAGACGGCGATGGCCAAGTGTGCGACAGAGGGGTTGAGGATGACCCCAGGGGAGGGGGAAGAGTCTGCATTCCCACAATACCCCACGAACTCTTTCCTTCGTCGCGAATTTTTAACAAGATGCCGACCCCCGTTACGATCACGCGCTGAGTTATCACAGCAAATGCCTATACGAATGGATACTGAATGAACATATATTATAACACAGCCAACCACAAGGGACTCTACTTACTATACATTCGATTCTCATGCGAGTCTTTGATGAAATCCATTTCTAAAATTCACAAAAGACTACACGCATATACCCAACCCGAAAATGGTCGTGTTTCAAGGTAAATCGCTCGGGGTATACGAAAAGGTAAGCAGAGGGCTCGGCCATTTCCGTGATACCTTCGGATTTATTCGTAGACGATAAATTTTCATCGAAATGTCGGATGAGACCGTTTCTACGGAGATGTACTCACGCACGACAAGCTCGACAGGGCAACAAGTGTCCGTGGGCTTTTGAGCATAGGTACATACATATATCTACAGTCTATATATATATATATACGTATATATGAATTGAAATGATACTTGGATAGTCGTAGTATCTTTTTTTTATTTTTACTTTCTACTTTCTACTTCTATTTCCACTAGTTTGTCATCTTCAAGGCGTCTTTGCATTCGTAGTCCAGAGACTTCGAAGAAATTGCAGATCCACTTCGTAGCTATCTGTGGATGAAATGTATATAGTAGGAACTAGCTCAGGTAGGGACTACTAGGAGAGTATCGTATACTTGATCTAGACACATCTCATACTTGCGTGATACTTGAGCTAGAGGATTTGCAAGTATAGAAGAAGACCTAGGATAAGTATGAGGCAGTACCAACGGAGCGACCTCGGCTAGACTTGTTCCATGTTTGTGGGTCATGTATATCTATACATATATATTAGAGAAATGAAAGGGATGAAAAGCAAGAAAAATTTCCGTGAGTTCGTTTGAACGTCTCCTGCGAGTAACTCGAGTCCTTTGTCTTTTTATTTCTCCTAGATATTTTTCTTCACTTTTTCCTCGTCCCTTCGGTACTAATATTCACCTCACTATTTTCAAAGCCTTTTCGTTCACTGGATCGACGAGTAGTAACGAGGGGAAATAATAAAGGAGAAAAATTGATTTTACAGTAATATTTTGTTCTGCTTCTTTTCTCTTTCTAAAAAAGAAATTGCTGAGAAAATTGCATAATACAAAATATGTGTGTCCCTCTCGAACATCGGTAAAATTTCGAATCGCGTACTATTTTAATTATAAGACAATTTTTTCAAAAACTCGTTTAACCCTTACTCGGTACTGTTACTTTTTGCACCCTAAAACCCATGCAGATGTGTCAATTATGGGACAAGACGAGTCACGACCGATATTTTTCGATGACTCGATACTCTTTGAAATTGTACGGACAAAAATGACCCATCAGTACGAAATAAGGGTTAAAAGTATTACGAACCTTTATTACGTCCAAATAATAAGGCTTGCGAAATGGCTGCTTGATACGTGTTAAGAAGTGGGAAAACTTGCGATATTAATTGAAAATTACACTGAATCAAAGTATCCGATATATATGAATACACATGGATTCCTAGCATTCCTTTCTATATGGTACTGAGAATATACCAGACTAATTGTTCCAATTATACGGCCATGGGCGGACTAGCTACCTCTTCGCACATGGCATATCACCTTTGCACGCGAACCACATAAAGAACACGGCTTGGCATCCGGGCTTGGGCTACCTACTGGATTTCGACGATATAGCGAGTGAACCGGAAATTCAGCCGACGCGAGGACTTCCGCTCTATGTACATATACCTTCCAATGGAAAAGCACGAATCGAGTATGAGTCCTTGATACGTATTACGATCAGATACAAGGTGTACGATTCATAGGAATAAAAGAATAAACGATTAAGTTAAAGAAATCTCATTCTCTATTCATTGTCAGTCTCTTGAAATTCCACGACTTCCCGCCATTCGTTGTAAAGGCTATTACATAACCGACATTATTCTTACCGAACGCAACAGAGTAACCCATAAAAAGAGAATCTTAAACGTTCAATGGTCAGTTTACAATTCCTCAAATGTAAACGTATTTCTCGATATATCTGAGCGTCTTACTACGTATGTATATATAGAATCCCATAAAAGGTAAAAGGGGATGTAGGATGTTTGAGAAATCCTATTTTACAGAAAAATCATCTTGAGCCTGTCACGTGTCAATACGAGGAAATGTATAAAGAAGCTTTCCTAAATCCTCAAACGTTCCTGACTCTATTTCTCGACTCACTAGCATTTCCGGTCACGTGAATATTCGAATATCTTCACGTTCTTTCCTCAAACATATGTTAACCTAGTTATGAGCTTTTTGTGAGAAAGAAGTAATTATGTAAATTGAGCTACAGTCGTTCCAGTAGTTACGAAAGATAAAAATAGAGAGATATGGCAATTTTTCCAAATGGTCTTTCTAAGGGCTGTATACGAATCCGCATTTCAACTACTGTACGCTCTACGGGGGTTTGGTTTGCAACCCTCATGGGTTCATGGAATATGGGGTGGTATGGGGACGTAGTGAGTGAGCATGGCGCTCGCGCTGTACGAACAGGGCTATCGACCCTCCACTAGGTATATTCCAACTTGGGACCACGCGGTCTGCCTTGTGTTACCTACCCTCTTACCGAAGGGACGAAACAGCCAGTTTACAGAAAAATATGAATGCGTGTACGAATCCATATTCGTTAACATTTTAGTATTGACTTTCAGCCATAACACCAGGCCTTAAGTTCTTCTCTGCTAGCTGGCTTCGTTCTACACTCGTTTTAGGTGTATACAACGTTAAGTATTCCTTTGGCTATCACCGACTGCATAACATATGGGGGATGAAAAGTTCAAACGAAATTCGTAACTCGTGAAATGTTTGTTTGATCCTTACGTTATGTTTGTCACTGAAAATTTGTTAAATCTTTTGAAATTTCTTTTATATATATATATTTTTTTTTTCCTATAACACAACTTTGTATAACTTTTTTTTGGGTCTCTTTGGGACCTTTTAATTTAACGAGAAGTTGCCTCGTAAAGCGGTATTGATATTTTTATGAATGTATTCGCCCACTTGTGGATTCACCACGATTTTCCTTTTTTGACGATCACTATATTTCTTTAACCCTTATGGACGGGGGATTCTCATTCCTCATAGCGATTTAACTATAGAATCGATGACCTGTCAAGATTCTTCAGTCGACATATTGCAGTACCGTTTCCGCTTGACGTCTCTTTGAATGGACAGTAGCTAAAAAGGAATTATGCAAAAAAAAAAATGACTATGAAATTCCAAAAATCCTCCCCTAAAAACATGAAAAACGAATAAAGAGGAATATCGTCGATCATTGAAGGATTTCAAAGCAATCACGGAGTAATGCTGTGAACGTTCCAACTGGCAGGCTCTTTTCAAAAGAACAAAGAAAAAAAAAGAACAAACCCCCCAAATTTTTTCCAGTTTCACAATTTTATTTTTATTTTCTTCGCTACAAAAAGATCCGACGATTCGCGTACCACTGTGTGCTGTTACAAAGGACTAAGGCATGTGTGTAGAATGTATGTTTTTGGCGCCCGGCGAACAGTAAAGCCATCAGCCACTCGCTTTCTTGTTCAAAGTACATAAAGGGAGAACGGAAAAAAAAAATAGACGACATTAAAAAAATTTATTCCTTTTTTCATTTGTCACAGTGATTACTCTGTAAAATGTCACGAGACAAAAAAATCCTGATTACGATACCGCATAGTAGCAGCTGTACCGGTACACCAAAAATACTCTTACATATGGGCACATACAATTTCCGAACACTTTGTACAATTAGTGCTAATCGAATTAGCAGCCACAAAGAATAAAGTGAATTTGCAGTAACACGTACGTAATTCTAGTGTCTCGTTACCGAAATGCGAAAACCTAACGATTCTATTCATCACGCGATGCGTATCGCGTGAAAATCGCAAGTAGCGCCACGAGCGACAGAGAACTGAACCATATACAAATACACATACACAAAACATACAAAACTGCATCGAATGCATACAGACGTTATCTTACCAAAAAAAAATGTAAGTCGAAAAGAAAAAATAATTCAAACGAATATAACTCACTGTCAAATTCCACCAAAAACAACGACTTGACCATACTGAATTTTTGATGACGTCGTCAAGTATTTCACGTACCGTGTAAAGCGAACGTATATACGCGCATATATACGGTGTCGAGAAAAAGTAAAAGAAAAATAACACAGAGAAGGAAAACCTGAAAAGCGAAGGTCCACTATTCAATGTTTCATGCGCTGCAGACGTTCCAATGCAGCGTCCACGTATAAATAGGTACCCAGGTACCCAGAAGAGGCGTCCGGGCGCTCGACGCCACAGAGAAGAATAACAGGGAGTAACGTAAAAGACTAAAAACAGGAGAAATGGAAGCCACGGCGTAATGGATGAATATTTAAAAGCAAAACGGGCGAGAAATATTACGCGATGTCCTTACGCAACAGCTTTCGATATGTTTGTCGCGTAAAGTCTCGTTGCGAAATATAAATTTCATAACAGATACCACTGACATACACGAACCTAAACCTGAAACCTAACCTAAATTAATGTTACAATACAAATATTCTATTTTTTTCCACCTACATAGAATACAGACCAACCATATATGTATATAATATATACATATAGTTCCAGCAATTTTGTTCATTATTAAATATTAAAGAAAAATACCTTCCCACTAATACTCTGCCAAGTATCATTACAATTACAATGCCTCGACGTATTAAATCGCTTCACATGCCTGACCGTGCTATAAATTATTAATTAGTTATCGATTTAACGAAATCCCCCGACACGATCACGCCGGCCGTTAATTCTTCCTTTATGCGTGACTCAGTGTGTACCGAGCATGACTCGTCTTTTAAATTCGATCGTATTATACGATATCCTGAAGTTAGTCGAAAGGAATATGAGCTACACAAGAGATATCTTAATTATAGGATTTTTTGGTCGGCTCTCAAGACAATCCCTACTTCTATAGTCAGTGGTAAAACTTTTCGCATGAGAATCCTGTCACGGCGTCGCGCAACAGGTAAAAAGTATTTTAACAAGATCGCATGTTACTATTAATTCACGATAATTACCAGTATGTGAGTGTATTTTGTGTTTCCGTAATGTACGTTGAAACCATGAGAACGATTCCTCCCTGTGATAACAATGTTTAAGTGAGGCTTCGAGAAGTTACGCTTCCACGATTTGAATCTGTGACTAATTTCAAGATGGCGATTAGAGATCTAACGCAATTGAGTAGAGTGAAATTGCTTGTCAGACAACTTTGACAACGCGTCTCGTTATGTTACGACTAAGTATTTATGTGGTTAGATATAGTCAATTCCTTTTGAACGTACTATAGTTAACGCACTACAGTTAACCTGTAAGTATCGTTCAAGTATGCAATGCACAGTATACATGAAACAGGTACAAGATATACTATAGCAGTATATATGTACTTACTATAGCAAAGTGCCTGTACTAATAATAAATACACACGTAGTATATGACTTTTGAACTCCGTAGAAAATACTCTGTGTATATATATATATATCACTGTATTGTGGTTGCATAGATAATTTTTTGGGATCCAACCACCGAGTTGTAAGGGTGTACAAAAATGTGGAAAATTCCTCATTGATAAACTATTATACGTTTCAATGTATCTTTAAAAAATATTGGTGTGGAATAAAAAATATATACATATTTAGAGTGCTTATTGCGTATTCGAATACAAGGCTGTAGAATATGGTATAGAATATATCCACATCCGGTTTATCTCAACATAAGGATGTGTATATATATATTTTTCAATGTGAAATAATACGGCTCACTAAGCGAATAGGTATTACGTTCTCTCAATATGAGTTTCCAATAGGAGACCGTCGGACTGGCAATAGAATTCAACCGGAAACGCATCGGCAATTCGTCTTCTTATAAGAGAATTAATGGAAAGCCAATATATGTACATATACCAAGTAAATCCTAATGGAACTGAATGTACTAATAAATAATGAAAATGGAAATATCCTGTCGCAATACCATACATCCTCTCCTAGCACTAACAACGTAGCTATATAAAAATGAATAAGTAACTGAAACGTAAACACTACCGTAGACTCTTTTATTATGCTGATAAGAGAAGAAGAAAAATGTACGGATAAAAATTACCTTATGGTGGATAAGCAATATGTCGTTGGAAATGTTGAATCGCACGCCTCATTGTCAGTCTTCGATTGTTGTACACGAGTAGTATCGATGCGACCCTTACGGGAAAAGGATGCAACACGCGTAAAAACAACACTTCGCGCAACACCATTGCAATTGACTTTCTTTATAACCAATTATATTAGTTACACCTCAAACATACATGTATTTACAAAACGTAAGCGCGTGCGTGGATACGTAAGTTATTATACGTATACGATAATCGTCGATATATTTCAGTAGATTCGGCGAAGCGTTCGTTACATTATGAGATATATATTATGAGACACGCGTGTTAGTATATCGTTGCGTGTGTTTACAACCTTGACAATATTTACACGACATCCATCCCTATTTCTTTTTCCTTCCCTATCTCGTATCTTAACCTTCTTTAGGTTTTAGATTCTTATGCTCTTCCTTTTCTTTATGTTCTCCCCTATAATATTTCCACTCAGTGTCACAATCTACTATCGTCGTATTTATTTATATGTGCGTCTGTGTACCAGACTCGTTAGCAGTCGCGAAGATCCCAAAGAATTCCGTTGGGATGCGAACACATGGAAGAAAATCGTCTTTAGAAAAGATGAGGGAACGCTTATCGCACGTTGCGACGAGTAGCCATAATCAGAGTGCTGAAACTACTCTTTATTTTTCTTTTAATAATAGAGTTAGTCAGTCAGTCGCGTATTGTATATTAGTATGAAGATTGTGTAATGTGACAATGGCGGACGTAATTGTCAATAGTTATTAAATCGTTGGAGCGGACCAACGAGATGAGTGGTTGGAAGGACAGTTTGAAAAGGGAGGGAAAGCAGCAGACGATACGTTGTAAAATATTGAGTCAGCCATCTTTCACGTCTCGCGTTGTCGAAAAAAAGGCTTTCGATTGAGCTGCTGTAAGGACAGTGGATGATCTTGAATAGGACGTTAATGGGACGACACAACGGCTAGACCTACGGTCCCTTGAAGAGGATACTGTGGATGGTATTAGTAACGTCATTGCAGGACACGAGAACACTTTACGCTTAGAATCCACTTTTACTTGATGTCTCGTATATAAGAAACATCCCTATAGACTGCAAACACTCAGGAAGATCTTTACACACTTTACGAGACACGTAAGGGATCCTTATGGGAAGAAGAAAGGGTTGTAAGTATCCTTTGGATCATCACACGATTCCTTCGATGCACAACATTCTTCAGATACTATTTAACGAGTCCTGTATTTTTATTGTTAATGTTATTGTATTAAATCTATTTCTGGATATTTAAACTGCCATACTTTATACACTGAATCTGGACCAATGACAACTCCGCTCCGCGTAACAATCAGTTTATATCATTAGAGTTTGATTTTACGTGAGGAAATAATTCGTCTTCGTTTTTCCTTCGTGTTGCAATGTCTGTTTACATCCAGCGGCCGCCATACTCCCAACTATATACCGGATTCTATCTTCTAGAGAATGATATCCCGGTTATCCACAGGATTCGTATGACTGTGTATTAAGTCATTCTTGAAAGTCACGGAACGTGTAATTTGTTTCGTATTACAGCCAGTTATTAGCCTCGTGTTCATTGTAAGGCACAGTGGCGTACACGTCCATTCATCGTTTTCGGCGTTTCGCGAGTTTCGTTATCCCTTCTCTCGTTTCTCCTTGCCTTCGGTCTTTCCCTGTCGCGGATCAGGACGCAAAGTATTGCGTATGTCACGGGATGAAGGCTCTCCTTCGACTGAGCTTTTCCATGAGCTAGCGCCACGCCCTCCGCGCAGGTGGCAGCACTTTCTGCTGTTCGCAACTCCTCGCAATCCTAACTCTTACTTACATACTACTAGGTACATTTAGCTCATACTTCAGGAAAACTCTTGCTTTTCTCTAGAATTCTATCATTTTATATTAAATATGACGTTTTATTTTTTATTTTAAATTCTCTAATCGACTAGTACAATTACTTTTTCTTTTAAATGACTGTTGAACTATAGTGAAAATGAAATTGAAAATTTCTGACAGGATTTCTGTCTTAAGCCTAACCTATAAGCTGTTTACGTATTATGGTCGACGGCAGACGATGGTGTAACAGTTTCGTTGACTTCTCTGAAAGCTGTCTTCAGAACTATCCAATATCTTGTCAAGACTGGTTTCCACTAACGTGCATTATTTGTCGGGTGCACTCGAAGTCCTTTGGGAAATCAGAAATTTGTATGCTTGCTGCTTACGTACGTATGTCGATCGCACTAACGAAGCTTTACGAGAAATGAAGAGAAATGGATATGAAGGTTTTCTACGAAGCGACTGTGAATATACATAGGTATACATGAGTTTTACCATACAGGTAAACTCATCTTTACTGTGAGATCCAAATTTCGTAGATGGAACGGAAAACTCCCGCGTTAGGGAAAGTCTTCCAATGGGCGCCATCTTGTGCCCCGTAAATACACGGGCAAGGTAAATATGCTGCACCAATTATTTTTGTGTTAGAGAATCAGTATACGAGCAATGCATAGTCGCCGTTTCGGGTTCAAATGCTACGAGGTGAGTCGGAAAATCTTCCCTTGCCACGCTCCATTTACGGACCTTGGTGAGATCAGGCTGTGAGATGAACTTAGAGGGGTCATTTCCTTATGGATCTATAATATAAAAGAGTTCTCTGAACGTGAAACTGATGTCGTGACCCGGTTGTATGTATTGCTAGAAACTCTTGGGAAATTGAGGTATGTATATAAATGATTCACGGCAGAATTTCTCGTATAAGCTTATTCTCGCTACTAGGAATACAAAACTTTTGTTATACTACGGGGCCAATTAGTGTTGCTCTAATAATAATGATACGCAATTCACGCTGATATACACCGAGATACGCATTTCTACTTTTGAAACTTTGTTACCAAAGATATTGGAGCGCTTGCAGAACCAAGACTTTTAAATGTGCTCCATATTGTACAAAATACAGCACTTACGTCGATGGATACCTCAAACTTGCAAAACTCAAAACTTCCCACGACAGGTAGATACAACTTTTTTACTTTATTTTTGAAAAATATGCCACATTGATTTCTTTCCTGTTATATATCCAAACTGTTTCATTTTATTCAAAGGGCACTCCTATATATATTACATATTTATGTAAAATATAAATTTTTTTTTTAACAGAGTCGTATTTCTATCTTATATCTATATGTATATTCAATAGAATCGTTGAAATTATCAAAGGGATTTTCTTTCGAATTAGTTTAGAGTATCAATTCAGATGCTTTTCTTTCTTTTTTTTTTTCACGAAATAAAATTCCCTATAAACCGAAACAAATTGGCCAGTCCGTCCAACATTAAGAGGTAACCTTATCGTCCTATCAAGACATTTCGCAGTAGCTGTTAAGTAATTGATTCAAGAAATCAATGGAAATGACCAGACGTAGAGTCGGCGGCTGACATTCAAAGACCGTCTGGTCATTGCACTTTCTCAGGACAGCTGCCATTTTAATTCTCTTATCACGTCATTTGAATCGTGTCAATAATTCCACATCAGACAAAAAAACAAGTCCTTACCCTTGCCATGAAAACCTGTCGCGTGCAAAAATTCATTTGAAATACCAAAACTGATATAACAATTTTTATTACAATTAAAAAAATATATATAACAAAATATAAATCCTTATCTACGTAATTCCAAAACATCTCATGCCAATAACACTTTTAATAATTCCAGAAGTACTAAAACCAGAGGAATCTTATCTAACGTATGCAGAACTATGGATAACATACGTAGCACGTGTACGCCTGACGATCCTGATAAATTCAATCCAAAATAAGCCAGGAAACGTAAATAGATAGAAAGTCTATTGCAAGAAGCTCTAGGATGCAATTACACTTGCAGATGCTTGAGATTTTTGGTTTCTGCCAACAGATCAATCTTACGTACTATTAGTAAGGTATAGTATTAGTCAGGCAAATTTTAGTATGCGGATTACACACTATATACATATATATTCCATACAATTTATATACTATATTCTCACAATATAGAGTCCAGCATATATTCCGGCGCACAAGAACCAACACCGTGGAACACGAGCAAGCAAATAGACACTGTAACGGCGCAGACAAGATCGAGTGCAAAGATAATAATTCAAACGTTAATTGCTACGCTAAATTAGTCTTACTTCGGCGATCTATCAAACGAGCCTGATTCAGATCGGCACAGTGAAGACGGGCCTGGTTATCTTCACCAGCACATTTCTAAACCCTCTGCATATGGACACGCATGCATACGTTCATATTATGCAAAGTTTCCTAGAATTTACTATCAACTATGTTTGTACGTATCAAATATGCAACGCGTTGCATTTCCGGTAAATACCAGTAAAATTTATAGGTAGCTATTTTAACTATGTGTTATGGTTACGGTTAATGGCCATAAAGTTCACGTTTAAATTTCAAGCCAGAATCAGATCGAACTCGGCATATACATTGTACTCGTGTGTAAAGTTTACTGCGAGTGCAAGACTAGGTATAATTTCTGTAGAAACTGTAATAGCCTGATGTAATCTCTTTTTTTACTTTATATATATACATATATATATATATAACGTAAGAGAAGCTTTCTGCACGTGGCGTATCGCGTTCACGAAACAGCGTTGCAGTCAGCGACATTTAAGCACACATTACAGTGTTTGTTCTGTAGCTGAACTGTATAGCAAACCGCAGGACGTGGCAAACAATCGACTCAATTGATTTTCTGTGTAATAATCGCGACGTGAACACCTGCCTAGTGTACGAGTAATGTTAATCATGAAAATGTAGAAAAGTACTTAATTCTGATTAAATGTGTTAAAGAAGATAAACTACGTGACAGTTCCGATTCTCTATAAAAAAGATAGTACTTTTGGTTAATACTGTGCGACGTGGTTTATGGTATATGTTATAGACGCAATAATGTCCTGCGTGTTAGATTATGCTTTTACCAAGAACATACAAAATAACTAGCCCAGGCAAAATCGATAAATACAAGGTATATTAGCTCTGGGAAAAACTATGTTTAGTTATTCGATACCAACTTATGGTTTAAGATAATTCGTGTACGAGGCATTGGAAAAAGATCTGTTGTCAAATTTAGAAAACTACCCTAAGCAGCTACCCTTAATAATATCAACGTACATACAAGGAAGAACGTTGCTTTGTGAACATTATGAAACAGCATATTGATAACATATTAATGATAGCTTTAACGTTGTTGGAAAGGGTTATGAAAAATTTAGTGCTTTGCACTCCTGAAGGGTGTGTCCCAACCCTCGTGGGATCGCTTGGCCCAACCCTTGCGTTGTACATAGCCACTATCCGAGAGCAGCTAATTAAACAAGGCTGTGCTCTGTCGAGCATCAATTAGCAACAATGCCAGTAATAGGGATAGCCGGATGAGCTGCTGTCATAGGGTACGTTCCAAAATTCACTGCGAGCACTAGAAGTATTGCAGTGTCCTTGTTTACCTGCATATAATATTGTGAGACACACCCATGCTCAAAGTACTGACAGCGAATGTCGAAAAGTATCAATATATATTTTTTTATAGGAAACCTTTTTTTTCATCTTTTTTTACAATAGACATAATTCCATTTAACTATCTAATATGGTACACGATTCGTATACGTCGCTTACAAAATGGTCAAATGTGCTCTGTAAAAAAGGTACTTCCTTTTTTTCTCTCTCCCCATTGTTTAACACTCTGTGATGGCTGCACTCTCTGATTTGGTTGGTCGCCAAGAGATGCTTCGTTCATAAACACTTTGGACACGTGCCACAATCTTCGTACCTAATGCTCGAATAAGTACTCGTTAAACACTGTGCGCTTCTTCGTGGCTTAACCACACGATCGTTTTATGAAATCGTGCCGGAATATCTTGCCAGGCTAATAACCACTTGGAAATGAGTTGAAACCGTGGAGAACCTTCCAAGAATAAAGAGCGAGATAAAGAAAGAGAAGAAAAAATTGTCATTATGTTAATGGCGATTCTTATGCAGCAGACAGTCTCTGTATTATGTTCTATAAATATATATATAAGTGCAAGAATCTTTAACTGGTAGTATTAGTCACAGACAAATTATTGTTTGTCAATGCACTAATCAGTGTGCTGATTTTTGTTAAATCTTACAGGAAGATCGGTTCGTTTATTGTAAACTTTCGCATTGTATAAACGTATTATTGCTAAACAGTGTGAAGTCGCGAGATTCTAACAATAGATTAGCTCAGGCCTTGTGTAATATCAATGTAATGAATGTCGTGTATCTGTGCAACCTTGAGAAAAATATAATACACATACAATCGTGTATAGTCGTCTCATTAATTAATACTAATTATTTGACAATCGAACTACTGGCTACTACAGGTACGTTAGTCTTCGTCGACCACTTCACAGCTGTGATACTTGCTTGATGAATCAAGCCAGCTTTCAACGCCACTTGACGTCAAGTCATCGCATGACGGTAACTCTGGCAATGGCTCCATATTCGGTGCACCTTTCTTTGTTAAGTTATTTACAGGCCGATCCTTGGGCTTAGCACCACAAACTGAAAGAAAATTAAGCAGCATTTAAGGATTGACAACCTCCAATAAAAATATCCTGACATTTGTACCAGGTTCAAAGACTTTTAATAATTACTCTAAATCGACGTACCATTGTTGGCAAGTTTATTCTCCTTTCTGCGTATCAAAGCTTGTCTGGAAGCTCGTGGACTTCTGTATTCACCACCCATTCCAAGGCCGGCACTTATACTTGGTAATCTGATGTCCAGATGAGATCCCTTATCAGTGACTATCTAGATTTCCATATAATAATTCAATCTTTTTCAGTACTGATCTTATTACTTTGTCTGGTAGGTTGGTAATTTGTTATAGAGAATCGTACCTTGTTGTTCATTGCATACAACTTTGTGGCTATGTCTCTAGCCACAAGGGTTGTTAAAACTGTGGCGAGATATGCTTCCTTTACTAGCAGATATTCCAAGGCTGATCTTTGCCAGTACAAGTACCTGCAAGAGCTCGCTGCAACTATGGACACCTAGGGAGTCCTCAGTAAACTAATTTCATCTGGATTCTATCATTATGGTATGTACTTGGATCTTAATTGGATTGAAACAACGTGTACCTTGAATTTATCATCCACCGATGCTCTTGAACTTTCGAATTCTGGAGAATCGAGAAACTCACAAGGTAAAATCGGATGAAGAAAATTTGTGTCGCTTAGTACGTTAACCTTGCCGTTTAAAAGTAAGCCGAGACGATCCGTTCTCGTTAGGTTCTGCATAGCATAGGCCTCACCCGCATGTAGCGACATTATTGTCGCGAATTCCGGCGACACCAGTCTCTTGAATTGTAATCGCGATACCTTGAATTTTTAAAATCATTTATAAGCATACTTAGTCTGTTATTATTTCAATGTTATTGTTTCTTCAGTAGTAAATTACCTTAAATGGATAAAAGAGAGTGTGATATACTTCCTCGAGTTCAGGATCAAATCTAACAGGTCTCATTTGATAGACTATATATACCAACTGGCCAATATTTAATACAAGGAAACTGAAATTCCAGGAGAATATATCAGGTGCACAAATGACGTGCCATGCCCATCCGGATAGTAGCATAAATCCTAAAATAGTAAAGAAAAACGTATTTTTGAAAATGACAACATTTATCGCGGGAATCTTTAAATGTTATATATGTAAATATATGCGTGTCTGTACTTACCGATTATCAGAACAGAATGCATGAAGAGTATACCCTTCTTGGAGGATGGTGCAGAGTAGGAAAGGGCGAAGCAGAAATTCGCCAATTGAAATAGAACGTGCTGTGGCTGTTGCCAGAGACACAGTGCAGTGTTTCCTATGAAGGAAAGATAGGATGAAAAAAGAAACTAAAAATTAATTTTAAGCAAGAACTGACGACTTTCAGCTCGTGAAAATATCTTTGTTTAAATTGTTGCGTCAAGCTCACCATATCCGGTAATGTTGTACGAAGGCAAAGGATCATGGCCTAGCCCGGGACTCATTTTGTTAAGGTCACAGTATGAGTACCGATTACTTTTAGGCTACTTCATCTCTACGGTGGCTCCTTTGTTTTGGTTAAAAAATTACCCTGAAGCAACCCTCGTTACATTTACAGAACGATAGAGCGCATGTCCTGATGTCATCCTGCAAGGCGCAGGTCCTTTCGTAACGCGCATGCTTTATTCTATGAAGATCGATTCACTTGAATTGTTAAACCTAGAAATTGTTTGAAGTAATCCGCAGTAGGACGACATCTGGTAAAACAGAAACCTTCTGGTAAATGGGTAGTTAAGATATTGTATTTGTGAATATTTCAAGGCTGACCTGTTACAGATTGTATAATGGTGAGTTAAAATGACATTTCCTACACTTCGCATGATATCAAACTATTTTGCACGTGTTTATTCGTTATTAAAGTTATTGTATAATAATCACAGAAAAATGTAGTGCCATCTACTGTGATAGTTCTTGGAACACTGTTAAGTACTTAGTTTACGTCAACGATTATTAACATGAAGCAAAATTAGGATAAGAAAGTAGACGCAGTAAAAGATTAAATGTATAACTGAGATTATTGTGGCTCGAATACCATATGGCGAACACTCCCACTTTAATATCCGGAAATGCAGAGCACGGCCTGTTTCCGGAAATAAATGCAGAACGAACCTGATGTATGATTTTCTGTTTTTTACTTTCTCTTTGTACTTGTGTGACAACGCATTTTTTGCGATGTACAGTACTTTCGTTTGAATGCAATGTGAAACGTAAATGACGTATGTTATGAAAAATATTGCAATATACCATTTTATAAATGTATACGCGATCGATATCTTCAACTGTGCAGGAACCTGCCATCTAGCGGGAAAATGGGTGTACTACTACTGATACCTGTAGTAGATCTTTGTTTCTGCGTAGTTCATACACCATTGTGTTATTAAATATATTAATTTGAAATTCGAATGAAATTTAACCCAAGGCTAGATGGCGACTCTGTTTCTGGACAAACTAAAATAGTGGGAAACTTGAAGTAATGTTAGGGACGAAACGAATCTCTTGGCTTATGAGCCTCACGTAGTGGATAGTAGATAAAAAGAGTAACTTAGTTGATGGATTTAAGATTACGATAAGAAAGGTGTTTTGAACGTCGAGAAGATAATGAAGAAAGGAGGAATGCATGGAAGTCGGAGGAAAAGCGTAGAATAAAAAAAAAGGAAGATGAAGGAAAAGTACAGTTTTGAGTAACAGTTTCTTCTGTACAGATAATTTTCTCCTTCTTCTTCCTGCGGGTCATCATCAACCAATGGAAACGATTGACGTTACTCATTAGAACGCTAGATTCAAGTCACATCCGACACGTAGACATTTGCTTCTTCTCTGTTCCCAGGATAATTCATTCTGGAATTTAAAAAAATATAATTTGCGTGTTAATGAGGATTTTTTATTGACTTTATGTGGGTATGACCCATTTATTTAAAAAATTTTGTAAATACATCCCATTACTTAAAAAGAAGCTATAAATTTCACATGTGAAAAACTCTGAAAAAAAAACAAATAATGAACTCTCTTACAGGAAGATGTACAGCGAAACAGTTCTTTCAATTTCTTGCTGTTTTATTTTTTTAATAAATTAGCACTTGTTCTAAATCACAGTTCTTAATAATACACCGCGTCCCATACATTATTAACTAAAGCGTTATGCGTTCACAGGATCACAGGACATTCCATTTTTAAATACTTCCTTGCAATTCTTTATAATATTTTAGAATTTAAATAAATATAATTGTTATTTCTACTGTCGAAATCGATAGGACAATTAGAAACACAGATTCCTAAATAAAAATAATACTTCGAAGCATTTTTCTGTCTCGTATAGTGGATTGACATATACGATACGGTACAACATATTTCAAAAGCTACATGACAGAATTAAAACTGTCTCCGTCACTTGCCGTAAATTCTCATTGTTCGTAAGGCAAAGATTGTTTATGAATTAGAGCAGAGAAAAAGATATTGAAGACAAAAAAGAAAAATAAATAGAATCTCTTAAGAAAATACGTAAATTCGTACAATTTTTTCAAATTTTTTCTTGAAATCATTATGTTTCGATGAAATTTGTGTTTCTCGTTTTCCTCGAAGCATTTATATTTATTTGTAAAATGACAATAAAGTACTAAATTATATTAAGGAACTTGTACGTAGTTTAGCTGCCATTTGAAATTCGATATGATTTTTTTTTCTTTTACTTCAGTCGCATCAGTTAGCTGTTTTACTTATTATCAAAACAGTAAGCCTCATAAAATGAAAAAGAATTATCCCGGAACTCGCCATTTTTTAAACTTTTTCAAATTCGATTACGTGATCAAGCTGGCCTCTTCCGGAAGTTGAGATTTTCCACTCTTCACAACAACCTTTTCAACTTTCAAATCCAACGAATTGTCGTTGCTGCTACCTTCGTTTTCAAGATGACTAGGTACCATCTCAAACTCATTCGAATTCGTCTCAGAATCCATCTCCAAAGACTCTATGTCCTCTTTCAGAACCTCCAAATTATCCAGGTACTCAGTAATACCATTCTCATCTTTATATTCGCTATGTTGCGTTCTTAAATCTTGATTTTTATTCTCATCCTTAAATGTTCCTTCTTGCCCTTTCATTTCAGCATTGGTGACATCCTTCTTTACATTGCCATTGTCCTTATCGATATCTTCTTCCGTAAAATCAACTAAAGGTCCTTGAGCATCCTTTTCATTATCCTTCTCATTCGTTCTTATATCCAAAACACGAGTACTTTTGTCAATATTTAAAGATTCTTGAGATTTTCGTAGTAAATGTGAACGCTCCATGTCATTTGCAACGTTATCAATCTTTTGCTGATCGATAACTACATTCTTATTTTCATTACTTTTAGACAAATCATCAGTTTTAGAATTGTCTACTTGTTTAGCATCCTCCTTTATTTGATCATTAGATATATTTGTGATATTGACATCTTTCACCAAATCTGCCTTTTCTTTGTCCCTTTTAATGGCTGCCAATTCAGCCTCCTTCATGGCGGAGTGTATTACTGGCTCAGCCCATAAACCAGGGTTAAAGGCAGGACCTGTACCACCTAGATCAGCTGGTAAAATATCAGTAGGTAAATGTTCATGAAGCGTGCTTAGATTGTTTCCATGTAGAAAGATCTGTAACGATAGAAAATATAATCACATTATTCTTTTGTACGATCAACACACGCTGCTCTTCTTATACCAATTCAATTACATTCAAGAAATGATATTGAGACGTAGTCAGGGCCGACCGGAAATTCGAGACTTTGGTTACAGTAGATCATATTACATATTACATACAGTATCTATCGATCATCGACTACCTTGTTTCGCGTTTTCTCATCCAGGAATGGCTTAACAATAGCAAGAGTGGCTTGTACACAAAGAGGAGACGATACGAAGTGAACTGCTTTGAATCTGGCCGGAAATCGACCTCGTAAGGCCGCTATGAGGTTACGAAGTGCTGCTGCACCTAGGGCGCCACCCTGTCTTAAAGAGAATCCATTCCAGTCCACCACAGCTACGAATCCCGAATGCTATAAAAAAAATAAAAAATCATAATTAGCTTTAAATTTTTAATGCCAATCAAATAAGACTAGTACGGTATAATAAAAATTATTCATTAAAAATATTAATCTGGCGATTAACTAAAGAATTAAGAAAATTACGAACTTGATTCCGTGGATCCTGAATGAGGATTTCCAAAACGAGAAAAATAGCTCTTTGTACAGCCAATGCTGGTACGGCAATAGGATCCCATTGCGATGCTAATATGACCAAGATGCATCGTCCTTTTCTAATAAAAAATAGTGCAAAAAGAACATAATAAAATAATATTATAAACAAAGTTCAGATCATCCATGATATTGGATTAATTTTGAAAACTACGTCTATATTTCTTAAATCAACAAAATTTTTATTAATCTCAAAATCAATACCGGTCTCTAGCAGGAAGTACGCCTGGTATTCCAGCACGAAGTGCTCTTTGAAGAGCAGGATCACGAGCTGTGAGATTTCCAAAGATATCCTGTCGATGCGCAATCTGCGCCTGATAAGCTGCAATCAAGGTAGCAGCTTGTTCCGTCCTGTACTTCCGGGCTAGCAGGAAGCGCGTTATGTATTCGTCAGTACACTGCTTGAGGTCTGCGAATAATAATGAGACGTTCAGTAATTAGCATTGGGTTTAGAATAACTTCCTGTCAAGAACACACAGCTGTGTACAACATCATAATAAGTACAGAAGCAAATTGAAGCATTGTGCAACCATTTTGATTCACATTATAAATAGACTTCCGGTCTTACAGGAAATGTATTCTTTTCTTGTCAAACTTTACACAAAATTTTATCTCGAAATTTTCACCTTAAAAAACAATAATTTTATATATAATAATTCACTCATTCTCAATAGTATCGAAATAATACACATTGCCAACGTGAATTGATCAACGTATCTAATCTTGAAATACAGCAAAGAAGGTCAAGTCGGTGTTCTATTGAACCGATTATATAATTTTTCTAACAATAATAACAATAAAAGTTCTATACGTTTGAGTAGTCTGACCGATACGTGGTAACTAAAAATAAACTTATTGAGATTATACAAAAATTACCATACCGCATACAAAAGGAATAACACAAAGTGTACAAATATACACTGCATGCAAAGCTGGATAAACATTAAAAAAAACCCAGAAGATATAAAAATATTTTACAAGCTGCATACACTATGAAATAAGTGTATATGAGAAACGTACACTTTATGTATTACTAGAAATTCACTGCGCGCTATACAAGTCCCGAATTTAGGGTCCATGGGCGATTTAAATATTATATTTATTATATATGAACCTCAAACTTTCTGATCGAACATGGATTCACGGCAACGTAACTATAACCTGACTTTCTTGACTAAAGGTAAATGCGACAATCTTGATGACCTTATGAGTAATTATGACTAAACTAAGAAAGACAAAAATAAGAAAATACTCTTTCTTACCAACAGCCGGCATATTTCGCAGAATCGCACGTACTGTCTTGACGGCGAGTTTCTTATCGCGTACTTCAATTCGCCCGCCCTCGTCGTAGAGGCTCCGTGCTAGTGTCAAATCCATGGGCCTACGCGACGAATTCCACATATATTCGCAGTATTCAGACATTTCGATGAATCTGAAAAAATATATAGAAAATAAGGGATATATATATATGATATAAGGTTTCACTCGATTTATCGAACGCGCATAACACACAGTCGTTTGAGTTGCGACGACAAATAGTAACGTTAAAAAAAAAGTAGTTTTTCAAAAACATTTACTATACGGAAACTTTTAAAGAAATATTGTGTACAATTAACGATACGGAAATTATCCAATAAATTCAGTTTATTATATTGATTTAATGATAGTATATTTATTGTTTCTATTTCGAAATCTTTAATGTATACCTATATACCATATGATATTTTTTTACGAGGAGTAAAATATCGATAAACTCCTGTCTACATACACCGAGTGATATATTTATGACGCTGCGTCATCTTTAATATAATTTCAGAGTCCCAGCGTATTTAAACTGTTGCAATTAATTACGAAATTTACAACGCACAAGGTTTACACAGCTTGATTTAATTACCAACCGTAAGGGACCAATGGACTTGGTGCAAACCTGAGTTACACAGCGAGAAGAAAAGTACTGTGAGTTGAACGAAAAAAAAACGTCACATACCGCGTGTTGCTACGTAAATGTTCAATTGCGAAATTGCATTATCAACCTCGAAAGATACTGTGATACCTTTAACACTTTTGAAATTGCGTTTCAACAGTTAATAACAATTGAGTAGGATCCCTGTAAACTTATAAGACTATAAATAAAGGGAAATTAATATTTTAATATTAAGAATCTACTCTCTTAAAATTTCACTTGACACTTAAAACGAGATATGCATTCCAAAAATTGGAAACTTTTTAGAGTAGGGAAAGCTTGGCCGTTCCGATGAGAAGGGCGGAGGGAAATGAGCTTATAACAAACAAGGCTACAATCAGATTGGATTGCTTTTAAATAACTATGCGTCTTTAATGACACCAATGAAAATGAATATAAATGTTTAAAAAGTTATATAAATTGTGCATTTGGAACTTAAATGCATCCTCGTCAGTATTGCAAATAAATAAAATACCGTTAAAAATAAACGACTTAATAACCTCAATGCAGACATGTCAAGTTGTCACGGATCTAAGAAAAATGATCATCACTGGAATCTCAAGGAAACAAAGAACACAGAATTGTCCAAGAATCATTCGAGCATGACAATTAAGTTTCAGTCTTTAATGACTATGTCGACATAAGGTAAGAAACATAGCAATGGCTTTTCCAATTCAACAGGGACGGCTCAATAAATGGCAAAGTGTAGCGCACAGACTGAAGTACGAAATACAACTGTGGCGAATGAATAAAATAGAACGGAGGAATAAAAAGAAACTTTAAGGAAATAATATATAAAAAAATTATCTACAGCGTAAAAAGAAAATGAATAAACCAGCCGGCTACCGGTACAGGCTGACTCACCACTCACTCTCGTTGCTACGCGTTACGAAACTAAAGTACGCTTCACGAAACCTCGATGACTGTTTATGGAAGAGTGTATCACATAGTATAGTGAAATATTCTGTCCTATAGTTACGTCGCGCTGTAGTCTGAAATACTGGAGAGTTTCAACGGCATTCTTACTTCTGCTGAATCGATTTGAAAATCGAACTCGTCGAGTATATGAGAATTGAATTTATGCTGTTTTAATATGATCCGGAGTTTAGACTAACTTTTTTGAACGCATTGATTATCCTAGATGGTTAAGGAAGTGTGTTAGCAGTATGATAATGTTGGCAAACACAGAAAACCGATAAAACCGCTATAATATATATATATATATATATATATATATACATATATAACATAACCTTGGTACTCGATGTATATATATCTATGGATAGTATAATACCGGTTGAACATTGGCATTAAGATTTTTCGTGCCACATTATTTGTATAAACAATCGAGATTGTTAAGTGTAGCAGCCTTTTTTCATGATGTTATATAGGAGAAGGACTGATTATGAAGCCCTTTTAAGCCGTGGTACTATCAGGATATATTAATTTAGTTGATATAATTCATAAGCGGGTACGACATGACAGCGTCATGTTCGTAACGAAGGATGTAATAGACAATAATTCTGTTGCGTATATACATTTGAAGAAATTTTGTGTTTAAATGATATTTGGTATATAATGATTTCTACAATTTTGGGCTTCGTCATCTTTTTTCTAACATTTTCAACTTCGCGATGAGCTCACCTAACGGGATACATTCACGAATTCGCCAGAAAAGAATGTAATGTATATACATTCGTACAGTTATTACTCAGCAACAGACTTTTTGTAGACTCTATTAAGAATTAGTAAACTATTTCTAGACCATTAAATAAAAATGTTCAATTCGGGTTAAAAAAGAAATTCGTATAGAAAATTCGACTACAACCATATTCGGCATAAAGGAATTACAGGAGTAATTAAATATATATAATTGACTTCGTAAAATAATTTCAACGATTGAATTTCGTAAATAAACAATAAAAAAATGCATTCTACTAAATATATAATAATTAAAAAATCTCACCGTATCTTACGAAAGCAGAAAAAAGAATAGAATCCCAATTTGTCAGTGACACATAACAATGTTAGAAACAGTAGCGATCGATTATTGTAACAAAGAAAAATATTTATCAATTGATTCAAGCTTAGAACAAAAAATACAATGTAAAGCACTTCGCAAAGAATAACACTCGTTGATAATCGCACTCAACTCGCGATTATGTACGTTACTTAAAGAAACCAATTCGGAACTATGAGCTAAGTGTAGAACGTGCCATACTGGGGATTCCGCGGTCAGCCATGTTCATGACGTTGCCCATAATACGTAACACGTGAACGCCGCACAATGCACCACCATGTATATCGTATAGGCACTTAAAAATACACTGCCTACACAAAAGTGTTCACTAATCTAAATGGGAGAATCATAACCTTCTAGCGGCACAACATACCGTTCCACAGACTATCGCATGCTTGTGGAAATCTCACGAGTATACGCAGCAGCGTAGCAGACGGAAATTCAGGGACGACTAAGGCCCGAATTTCGAAGTAGCTTTCTTAACGCAACCCGTTAGAAGACTGGTGGATTGTACAATGTGGATTTCTATACTGTTTTTCTTTTTTCAATGGCGCAATATGATGTATCCACTGGTAAATCAATATAAAAGCACTGTTTTGATCAATCGATACGACAGGTCACTACCTGATCGCCAGGTGGAAATTATCCTGCCTACTGACAATTTACCTGACAGGCGAATCGTTTTGTACTCCTGCCATATTAAACTGTATACTATGGTATGCAGTATAGCATGTAGGGTCGTAGTTAGAGTTTTTGGTGCCCTGAGTAAACGAAATCAGATTTCCTTTTGCGTAATCGTTAAGATACCTGGGCATGACTTTTTCTTCATGGTGACCTGATTTGTTACCTGTTTTACTATACTGTACATATCGTAGTACAGTTAAATATTGCATACTATAGCAATGAGTTGCAGTTTATTGAATAATTCAGGATGCAATGCTTTTATGTATATTTTGCAATATGCAAGATTCTTCTATTAATTTTTTGCCTGAACTGTATTATACGATAGATGATGTTAATATTATATGTATATTTACATTATGATGAATATATTTTTTATTATGATGAAATCCCTCTATGCAGTAGGTTTTAACAGACGTGTCATAACTATATGTATTTTTGTCTGCATATACCCATATTGTGGTTTATGTTGTAACGGTACAACCGTTATAGAAACTTGGGTCGGTCAGTTTTCATGGTTTCCGTTTCCCTCGATTTCTCCGGTTTTATTAATCAATGTCTTACTTATGTGGAAAAATATTTTTTGTTTTTATATTTGTGTATGCCGTTGGAAGATGCGCATAGTCAAAAATGAAATCAGAGTTCATTAAACTTATCGAAACCTTTTCACTATGAGATAACAGCTTTCCAGAAATACCATCATAGTCCATTGAGAAAGAGATTCATTACAAACGATTCTTCATATATAAATGATACATTCAAATACCACCTAAGGTTAAATACACTCAGAAAATTCACTCGCACTGAATTCGTATTTGAATTAAATTGAATGACATAATTGAATTTTGTTGGAAAAAAACAACTAGTATCCTAAGCGTATCTCACAATCAAATAAATATACTATGGTACAATCAAGAGTTAGAAATACGATTTAAAATATTAAAGAAATAAAATAGAAGGTGCAGCCTTCCGTTTTCAACGAGTTAAATAAAATTCCATAAACTCCATAAGAACGTTAATACCTTTTCCGTCCGAATGAAGAATCCCAGCGTTGGCGCGAACAGTGAAAATAAATGAAAAAAAATTCCCTAGACACTATGCCACGTGCAACGAGTATCCAGTAATATTTTACTAGATCAAGTATACCTGATAGTGGTGGACACACCGACCTACGTAACGGAATCCAGTGACTTAACTCGACCCTTATAACATGGATTGAAAACATCAAGCAGTGAAAATTCGAATGCGAATAAATAATTGCAATTATGTTTGGTGCATCGGCTATCAGTATAGAGTTTTTTACAGTAAGAAGATCCGAGTCAGTTGATTCCTATTAATCTCAATACACTTCCACACTTCGCAACTACTAATGGAACTCAACAGTGTAGGTTTGTCAACGTGAGTAGTGACAATGGGTGGGAGAGACAGTTTAACGGCACGCACGACTCGTGTGTTTTCAGCGCTTGGATATTCTGCTCAGTCAGACTTTGTAACTCACCTTCGTGATTTCCATACTGCAATAACGTATCATCCACTCAAGTCTCTTTGGGAGCATTAGTTTTTTGTGGTACAAAACATTTTAAACTTGGTGCCTTTTTCCTGCTGTGTCAATATACAGAATAGAAAATGACACGAAAAGCCGGTACTAGCCGAGAGACTAAAAACTCGGTACGTGAAATGGATGTGTGTTATATGTATGAAATACGTGTAAGCTTTGACAATGATAATTTGACGTATTTTAGTTAATGGTATTTATTGGGATAGGTTAGCATGTTTCACTGTGTTCTTTATCTTGGTACGTAGTAACGATATATTTAACCTGGTTACTGTGTATATTCAGTACGTTGATAATAATTGTGTAAATAGTCTGTGCAAAGTGTAAGTATATGTGCTTCTGAATGAATGAAAAAAATACAGTGCACTATCGTTGAAAGTTCATTTAATGCACATTGAGTCTATACGTTTATCAATAGTGATAGTCGTGTACATGTTCCTTGAACGATCTTGGGGTTAAAGGTGCTTGATACGGTTATACACGAATCCATTTTTAAATATTTTATTAAATTTTTTGGTTCCATTTTTCAATGATGTCAATATCGTTATTTTTATGTTTAAAAATATGCTTGCTTTTTGATTTTGATATGATTTAGAAAAATCGTCCGACATTTATCATAAAAGCAGTTAATTGCAATATGATTTTTTAATTTTGATCAATTCAGCTGTAACTTCCATCTTATATAATATTTTACAGCAACACATAATAATTATATGTTGAATGTAATATTTTTCAGGGTTATTCATAAATTAATTACTCTTTAATAATTAATTTATAAAAACAGTGTCTATATGGATAAGATAGGGAATAATTTATTGTAATACATGAAGCTAGGTCTCATCTGGCCTCTATGCAAATTCTATAGCATCACATCACGACTAAGCCCTAATTGCGTCTATACGTATTAACCTTGAGTTTTTAATTTTCTTAAATATCCGCAGGATTGGAAATCCAAGGCTGCAACCGCATCATACATAATGATTCATACGACAACACTAATAATTTATGCCAGCACGTTATATTTCACATGCACGAAATTAAACGTACCACCATCTCTCTCAAGTTTTGCCAAAAGTACCTTCAACCCTGGCCAATTCAAGTTTCTCACCATATGGGGTTTGGTAAGTATCAACGTTATTAATAATTTGTAAGGGATTGATTTCGAACAACAATACAGAACACAATAAATTGATACACGAATTGAAACGATGTTCCACGAAGCCGTATAGTTATACAGCAGTACAGTATAAAGTTTAGTACCATATAGTATATATTAAGCTCTTGGCTACACGAGACCTAACCTCATTTCTCATATTGATTCGATTCGATCAATAATAATTGTCAGGTGTTGCTCAATATCGTCTCACAGCTCCATCTGTGAGTCTTTAGACAAAAAATCAGACCAGCTCTAGAGCAAATATCTACATCATTAAATGAATCTGGAAAAATTATTAGATGCGATGTGCCTTAACGATACATTTGCGATTCGTTTTCAAATGGTGTCTGTGCATTTGAAAAATACAGCGACACGTATAATTTTGTATCCCAAAGACGCATCTATCGCAAATAAAAAGATTAATTAAATGTGGTATAAAAAATACAAAATTTATATACAAGTTCAATTGCCACGTGAACGATGTCTAAAATTATTCAACACACACGCAGACATTCAAATGTTAATTATTACATATTCCGAGTAAAAAATCTTAATGAATTTGTAAATCAATCACAGGGATTTCTCAGAATTTGTCATATAAGATTATCATACGTCGTTACGTTAAATGAATAATAAGTTTAATCCACGTAGAACATCAAGTATAATATCAAAACTTCAAATGTAATGTAAAGTATGAATATTAATAGGCAATGTATTATTATTGTTATCAGAATTAATGATATGAAATGTCATATACACATCCAACTTGCATTTGAACAGCCCTTGGACTTTAACTATTATGACTTTACGACTCTTGATTAGAAAAACAAATATTCCTCTAGTCCTCTGTATTGAGCTTGACGCAAGGCGCGGCTGAGTCTCTTGAAATTTCAAGATAAGACTTTGTTAACAAAAGTTTTACGTCATTTATCCAATAACATTATATAAAATAAATTCCATTTCTGACAGTATTCAATCCATATTAGCTGTGTGTAAAATTTCTATTACCAATCGCATTGGCAACATATTATGTGTAAATTATATATCTTTATTATAAATAAGGATAGCCATTATTATCGCGCGTATATAAAACAATGACTATTAACATATGAGAATTTTTTCTCCTTTAGAAAGTGTGTACATCTCATACGTACGTTCACGAAGAATACACGTTGGAAATATTTATTAGAAAAGATAAGAAATATTAATACAAGTAAACCTTAAAGTAGCGTATGATATATCTAGGCACATATAAGAAGCGACTATAACTGGTATCAGAAGTGGAGAGCCACATGTGACATTTGACCTGTAAGAGTGAAGGAAGGAGTTTCGTTTTTATGACTTATGTGAGAGCAAGGCAGAAGAAGAGGGAGGCTGTATACGTGAGTATGTGAGAGTAAGAGAGATGGATAATGGTATACACGTTCAGAGACACGGAGTATTGAGACGCGCGAGGTAGAGAGAGAGAGAAGGAGAGAGAAGAGAAGATAGATATATGTATACACACCCATAGTGAAACTGAACAGACATCTACTTCGACTTTATTCCTAGCAGCTTTCGCTTTAGTAACGTAACGCGCCGTCGGGAGGTCAGCTCGACAAAGTTTCACGTCAGCATTTTCGTACTTGTATGTCTTACACGATATACTGTCAGTATATTTTATATCGTCAGTTAAAGCTTATCGAATTGCGATAGCCGTCAGTTAATAAAATCACGACGATTGACGCGTTGTGAAAAAAAACGTATCGTGCAAGCGAATTCCGACGTGTCTCGATACTACAACGCGAGTTATATTGACGTTAAAATCCTCGTGAGTAAATAACGACTGCAATTTAGAAATATTTATCTCCGGATATATCGTCGTGTTAAAGAACAATCAGCTGGAATTAATAAATAGTGAGAGGATTTATATTGACAACGGTGGTGCTCACGTTGGCTATCTTTGGATTTTCGTGAGGTTAGGTTAGACAGTTTTTCTCTTAATTGATCAATCAAACATTTATTATCGTTTACATTGAGATTATTGTGTCGGGATCTGTGTATGGATCTGTGTTTTATCATTCTATATGAACTTATGGCTGTCTTATGTATATTTATACAAATTTTTCATACCAATGGTTAGTTTTCTTATCGACTGAGCATTTTATGGTATTGTTTTGCGTTTGTTACCTAAATTTGTCAATTCATGCAACGCACGCCCGTACAGATTTATCAAGTTGTACTTAATCTAATCTTTCGGGAAAAACTGCCGAATACGACTATTTAAAGAGCTTCATGTAAAAAGAACTAAACAATCCACAGTTAACTATAGGAATAGTCGTATTACGTAGTTTAGCCATCTTTTGCACTGACAGACGTTACAAAAATGATAATAGACGCGACAAAGATGGTCTAATTATTTTTTATCTGCAAAAGATTACAGTTTAACAGTATACTTTTTTGCTCTTTGTGACATATTAATTAAGCTTTAACTACACGAACGGATGGACTCATTTATCTCCCTGTATTACGCACGAATCTTTGAACACGTACTGGTATGTCTCGCATGGAGAAATAATAAGTTTAATTCTATAAATTATTTTAATTGTTACGAACAATTGGGTATGCTTCGACAAAATGATCCATTGCTTTCTCGACACTTTTAATTATTTTCCAACGAAACTTTCTCTACATCTTTGTTCCTTCATTAGGAAAAATACAACTTGAATAATTTGTAGGCAAACAAATTCTTTAAACTGTAAACTAGTGGTGAAAGGAAAATATACGTTTAATTGTATCCTCACGAAATTCCAGAGATTCTATATTTATCTTAGCAGTTCACTATTGTATACTCAAAACAAGATATCAAAACTTGAAGAATTATTTTTTTAATCTATATATGGCTTCTTTGTAGACTCAAGTCTGTATGATTCAACGATTTTCAAAGTGTGCACGATTATTCTTCTCAATTTTATTCAATTATTAATCAGTTGAATATTTATATTATTCTATTATTCTTATATATATATTCTTTTTTGTCGCATTCCGTACATATCGAAATGTTGCAATTGCGTATGCTTGCAGGCCGATAGGTTACGTACAGTTCTGATTGTGCAAATTCATGTAAGAATCATCACTTGAATATCGAAGGTCTTGACCTTTACAGTTTGCAGAGATTGACAGATCATGCAAGCTGCGAAAATTGTGGAATCGGAAATCTCTAAATAAATTTACATATCTGGATATTAATAATTATAGGTACATAATGAAGGAGTATTTGCTGTATGCCTTTCATGCAATTTCATGTCTGCAATTTGCATTCGCTGTGTTTTACGATCACACATACATCATCGTGCCAAGGAGTGCAGCCAAGATGCACAGCGCTTATGGCGGGAAATTCAAATTTCTCACATTCTTGAATTCGGTTAGTAAAATTTTCTTCTTTAATCCGAGCATCGCGAAACATTGCAGAAATTACAAATTCATTAATTTATATTATACCATTGAGGATACGTCACGTTGCATAGGCAAATATAAGAGACAAAATCAAGCCCCAGTAATCAATCAATATTTCAAAAGGATTTTCATCTTGTGTTAATAAAAACTTCCAATAGTCTTCCAGAGTATAAAGAATATTTTTTTTTAATCGATCAAAGAACGTCCACACTTGTAACCGCCCACGTGTTTCCGTGAAAATGTAATTTTAGCACGAAATCCGTAAGCATATTTGCCGCTCAAAGAACAAATATTTCTGTTCTTAGTTTCCGGTCCTAATAGAAACCCCCAAATTCAATTCGCCCCAAAGTCCACAAATTCGACCATATGCATACAATGGAAAAAAAATATTACAAAAAAAGCTTGCCTCGTCGCTTGACCTAATTTACAACGAAACACGTACATATATTTAGTGTGAAAGTACATACGTCAGCCGGAACTCGACGAGCGTGAAATTCGCAAAATATTCACTGAATATGAAACAAAGTTAGCTTTTAGCAATTTTCAGAACCTTTCCAAGGAAGAATAACGAGTTTCAAAAATGCCTCATCAGTTTCCCTAACCTTTAGTTACTCCAAAATTTTATACGTAATTGACCATGAAAACAATATGTTACCACGTACAGTCTCTTGGCCGTGATTGGCTATATGTGACGCGTGCCTAACACTTTTTAATGGCCATCATAACAATGCTTTTACGACGTTGTTTAATGGCTTAGGTATTAGCTGGATCGGTTACCATATTAAAATGTTGTTCATCAACAAGAAAAGCATACGAAGAAATACTTCCTATGTTACATTGTACAAATCCTGTGCTATTTATTGTTTGGTCACTCGATGCTTACATACATATATACGTACTAGGACACGTGCCTCATTGACCAAGAGACACTTAAAGCTACTTGAAGCGATAACGAGTTAATGCATTCGCTGATTCAATGTAGTGTTCTCTCTGTTTTACATTAGAAGGTACTTATGGCTGTGATCAAAAGTTGTTGTCTGTACAATATGATCGGGCATGTACGATTAAATTGAACAAATGCAAGAAATAAAAGTAATTATACATGTATACTTAGTACTAAAGTACAACTATACAGCTTATGGGAACATGACTTATAAATGTTTATTACAAATTTATAAAATCTATATTGTTATAAGTCATCCGATAAGGTAAATTTTATCACATTATTGTATTACTTATTTGTTCTAGGTAGATTCAGATTTTTAATATAATTTTTAAATATCATGTAAATCCATATTTATTTACAGATTATACAGGCTGTGTTCTTCCTGATATGTATACTGAACGATGTAGCCGGAAGTAACAAGTTAAACCCCAAGAAGAGACCTTTCCTTAGACGTCTCAAAGATTACATTCATGCATCCTTAGCCTTTCCCATTGCAATGGTATGTATATGGTATATTTATCTATTATCTTGTTAACAAAGGAGTAATAAGCATCATTGATGAATCAATAAATGATTTTTCTATCTTTCATCCATGACAGTTCGTAGGGGTTACATTCTGGGCATTAATGTTCGTCGACCGTGAACTGGTCTTACCTAAGGCATTGGATCCTTATTTTCCATGGTGGCTCAATCACATAATGCATACGATGATTATGGTGTCGACGTTGCTGGAGATGCTAGTTGCGCCAAGACAATATCCAAAGAGATCACATGGTCTCACAGGTCTTCTGCTCTTCATGCTTTCCTACCTCGTCTGGTAAGAATTAAATTTTAATTAAATATCCTATTGTAGTGCAAAATAATTAAGTCTCATTTCTCTCTTTTATTATAGGATGCATGTGATCTACGTTAAAAGCGGTATCTGGGTATATCCCGTAATGGAAGTACTTTCGTGGCCTTTGAGAATTGCCTTTTTCCTGGTATTATTCGCCCTGACTGCCATCGTCTACTTCGTTGGAGAAGGCATCAACAATGTGTTTTGGGGTAACGCACAATCTAAAAATACAAAAACACACGCCAAATCGAAATAGCCGGGATGTCGCACGTCGACGGCCGATTACGTAAAATGAATGGTTAAAAAGAAAGTAAATAATGTACGTGACAATCTACGGTGATGATCGTTGCGCGATGATGAGCATTATATGAATATTATTTTGATATGATGTATTAGTTGAAAGAAAGAAAAAGCAAGTGTCGAGCTTGCAGGAGAGTTCGTATATGCCTTTTCTTTTTCTTTCTTATTAATAATTGTCATTATTGTTGTTAATGTTACTGTTATTGTTATACTTATAATATACTTCTTTTGTATAGAAGTTAGCACTTTAAATGCATTGCGACAGACACCAGTATTTAATAATGCTGATTGTAACACTGGAAGTTGCATGTACAGTGAGGAAAACTTCAGAACAATAGTGTTTAGATCTTTCTTTTTGTTACTGTTTAGCGGCATGTTTAGATTATGTTATACTGTTCAATATTCTTTTACGATATATTACTTGTTTTTACGCAAGATATATGGTGCTAGTCGGTAGACGAATGTGCTCTATTTTACGTTATTTGTATGCTCTCTATATTATTTTTAATTTTTCTTCTTCGATCGTTGGCTTCACTGCATTATTATTTATATTTCAATAAACAAGGAATCAAATTATCTCTTGATTGGCTATTAAACTCTGTGTTTCTGTCGTTTCAGGAAGTGCCAACAAATCTGCAGGTAAGACTAGCAAGAAGAGAAAATCAAAATAAGTAGGGCGTGACGGACTTAAAACAGAAAAAGTATCTGTTTAAATATAATTGATCGAATGTTGTGAAACGGGGATTGGCCAAGTAGGTATTTTTACTTCCGTTTAAAAGCGTTTGTAGTGTCTCGCGCGTTTGTTAATGAATAATTGTTGAAAAATACCCGCCGAATTCACGGGACGTGGACTGTAAATGTAACTCAGCATCCAGAGTCGAGAAACAAAAGGTAAAATAAAGTAATCAATAAGAAACAGCATACTGTCGATAATAACTGAGCAATAATATTGGACTTAGTAACAATAGAAAAGTATTGTTTATAACACTACTGTTCAGCCATTCTGTCTATGTATACCTACAAGGAGTAATGACGTCAAAAGCGAAGAAAGCCTCAAAATTATTATTGTCATTTATCTTCTAAATGTTGTGTATCTCAGAAATATAGGAAAATAATTCTTTCAACGAATTCTTTGCTTTTGATGCCATGGTTCCCTATACGTATGCACGCATAAAAATACTGTACAGTAACCTTAGGTGGTAACACTACCTATAAATAGTTTGTGAATTTTGTATGTGCAGTTTGTTAAAAGTGTTTTTATATAAATGCCAAATGCAAGCTTAAGTAATAGTATAAGAAAAGATCGTAGCGTATCTGGTGACGAATCGGAAGGGTTATCGTAAAATCGTGTTAACTACTTGCAACGTTATAGACTAATAATAATTATAATGGTAATGATAAAAGAACTGGCTCCATCGATCACGAAGAATCGCGATGCATTTGATTTTCTTCATTTTTGAAACTATAGCATCAAATTTGGAAAAGATGGTCCAGGGTGGGTGCATTTGTTACCTAGGATAATGTAAAATTTATGAAAAATGTATTGAACGTTGATGTTGAACTTACAATTTAGTTTATAATTTCTTAATACAATAGGGCAGCTATTGCACTCGTCGCCTATCATACATACGTATATAAAGTAAAAACATTTACAGGATACAGCACGATATCTGAATATCTCATTGAGTTTCCATTATTGCTAAGTAATTCGAAGATATGCATTACTATAAGTTGCGGGACAAGTTTTTTTCAGATAAAGAAGCTTTAACATTACCTTTACGTATGCTGTGTTGAATACTAATAAAATCATGTTGTTACAAAAAGTAATCAGATTCTTGATAAAGTTGTAGAAACATTTGTTAATCAATTTCACATAAGGAAATTATTGTGTTATGGATATTCAGATAATGTACTATATTCTGCTTTTCTCTTCTTTATAAAAATGGAGCATTTCTGTATATTTGTATGAATGAAAACATGGTTCTGTCATTGCTTGAATACGTAAATGAAAGTCATTTAGCATTCCACGTCCAATGCCATAAAGATCATGGGATACGAGATTGTAGAAAATATACATGCATGATACACGTCTTTACAAATACAACGAATGTCAATATTTTATTGATGAATTGTCATATGTATTCACCATATCGCAACACCTATCTAAAATAGAATAATATTGTAATGGAAGGATCATCTCAATGGCGATGTATGAACAGTATGCGTATACTTAAAATAATGTACTACAGTATAAATCGTAGAAGTTTATAAAAAGTTGAGAATCCCTGTATTTGCTCGATATTACAACTGCTGCCATTTCTATCGGAAGCTTCGTACAGTTCACCAAGCTTTCCGGCAGATGGCAAGATTTTCTTGATTGCAAGTAAAGTATATGACATATGCTTCAGGTGTTTTGACACGTGAATATTCTGCTCCCAGCTCAATAAGTCTAAGAATAATTAATAAAGTTATACTTCATGACAAAGCATACTCGTGTGCACTATCGATAATTAAAATTCTCATTTTCTTTCTTTTTTCTCCAAAAATGATATTACAATGCTTTACAGATTATCATGAAATTCAGAATTTGAATGATCAACATTATACGCGAGTGTGCCTTGTCATGAAATAGATCTTTATTAATTATTGTTAGATTTCTTGAGCTGGGGAGATATTTGGGTACCCTTTGAACTGCAATTTCGACTGTTTATTATCTCGTCGATGCTTTGTTTAAGTTCTTCCATTTCTAGGATGTCAAGAGGAAGTGAAGTCTGCGTGGCCATTTCCCGTGCGTTGATTTGTCCATTCTCATTTTGCGCAATTCGAGAAAGTTCAGGACAATAAGAGGTCAGACTCGATGCAAGATCACCAATGGCAGGTTTTCTATAGTTTTCTTTTTCAGTACCGTCATTTTTTACTTTGACGTCGTTTGTTTCTTGTAGAAGATGTTTCAGGACTGCCTCGTCTTGCAGAAAGTATTTGCTACGTCTAGCCTCCCGATTACGGAGGCTATTATCATTACCGTAACTCTTTGAACTTTTATTACTTCTTTTACTTTTACTACGCTCATGCGATTCCTCGAGTTCAAGCATCTTTGTGTCTTCTTCCGGTTGACTGTCTTCGGTATCGCTCTCCTGGTCGTCCTTCTCGCGATTACCAGCCTCCACATCAGCATCCTTATCGATATTTAACTCCCGATGAATCTTCTCCTCACTACTAAGATTTTCGTCACTTACACTACGTTGTCCAGGAAATAAAAATGGCAGCAGCATCCCTGCATTTCTACCGTCTAAAATCTTGCTGTTCAGAGTTCTTTCATCGAGACCGGCACTAGCTGATCGTCTTTTCATGTTAGGTACTTGCAATGGTGGTATATTTGATGCACCACCTATTGTTAGGGCTGACAATATTTGTGCACCTAATTGACTCTCCTGTGACGTAGTGCTTCCTCTACGAAACAGAGGTCCCACCTTACCAGATCGTGATTTACCAAAATCACGTCTTCTACGCTTGTTTCGTCTACCGCGCGACGAACTACCAGGTAACGTCGATGACGCAACCTTTCTCGTGGTTTTCAACTCGGCGATCTGGACTGATATTTGTGAGTCCAAGGAATTTCTACGTGATTCTACTGACACACGGCGCACACTGAAACTTATTTCGGAATCCACAGAATTTCTTCTGTTACTTGATACGGAACCAGTTGTACCACCTACTAAAGCTCCTCTTCTTGTCACCAGTTTTGGTAACGCTGCTGCCCAGGTGGAACTGAAGTCTTGCGATGCCACTGAATTTAGGTCGAAATTTAATCCCACAGGATCCTCATGTGTGTTATGAAAACTTATCGACAGGCGTCCGGCGTTGTTGAATGTTTTTCTCTTTGCAAAAGCTTGGGCGATCACTTTGTGCTTCTTTAATTTGATCGGCTCCTCAGCTTCGCAATTGAATGTGCTGTGAAATACCACATTCTCAGGTAACATTGGCTTCTGTTAAGGAAACAAACTGATGCACTGAAATCATCTTACCGTCTAAGAAATCTGGTCCAGGTGTCGATTGTTGATCCTGTCCACACCCAAGATGACATCAGAACCCCGGCAAAGAACGGGGAGAGTAAATGCAACTGCAGCTTTGCAACACTTGGTCGCGATTGCATCTTGCACTCGGATACATCTGCATACTTCGTAGTGATGGAACATCTATGTAAAAGTAGACAAAGGATAAGGTATAATAAGAAAAATTTATCTATCTGATTTGAATTGTTTGCGGTAGCGTCATTACCAATTGATTGAATTAATAGTAGTTATGATCGCAACAATGCATGCAAATATTGAAGGGATTTTTGTATTACATCATGTAATTTCGAAAACTCTGCTTCCATTCCCAGGAATGTTGAAATTCATATATGTGACAATAGAACGTGACTACCACAGCCACGAATGTAAATATCGAGAACAGTCCCATTCTCACAATAGTCTCACGTATCTTTGAACTGGCCCTTTCCGATATAATTTCCTGGCTGCTGATTTTAAGTCGAATCAACGTAATGAGTCCTAAAACAGATAACAGAGTCACTGAGAAACTTTTTTAATGTCATATTGCACGAACATTGTATATGCGATAACTGATTTTGAAATCAAAGGCATAAAATTACAAAGCGACAACCGAAAACGAAGCACAAAAATTAGATATGAAGTAAATTGTCTTTAAGGATAGTTTCTACTCACATTTGAGCATCCTGCGTAATGCGAGCATTCAAAAGAGAAAAAAGACAAATTTACGATTAGAGGAATAATATGCATATGAGTAACATTTTATTTATTTCTAAATTACCTCGCGAAAGAAAGTATCCTCCCACTAATAACACTGCCATTACAGGTCCAAGTAGGAACCAGGCGCGCACAGTATGATTGGCGTATCCCACAAAACAAATACCGGTAACGCTGTTACCGTCGATTTCCCCAACTGCCATTATGGTTACAGTCAGTACCAATGGCAGACACCATGCTATCAGATGAAAATAAGCTCCCTTCTTGTCAATTCTATCCTGAATCTTTCCTAGAGCTTGGAAGCTCATATGCCAGGCATATGTTAAAATGACGAACCACACCATAGCAGCCATTAAGGAGTAATAGACCAATACAAAAACTACCACGCAGGACAGATTCTCACCACTGTAAATAAAATGCATTGGAGTATGATGTAAAAATAGTATTACAAGAATGTTTTATTCACAAGTGATCAAAGATACCTTGGTTCACTCATTCTCAGCGTACCATCCTTACGACAAACTATGATGTCTCTACTTCCTGGATTAAACTGTGCAAGCCATCCAATGCAAGAAACCATAAAACAGCTGTTTATATAGAATATGACAAGGGCAGGATACTTGTTTGCGCTCCTCCAGTCTATTAGAAATGTTACCTAGGAATTTTGCAATGTTGTACAACTTGCATATACTCTTTGTTAGATTTTTTACTTACCACAGTGAATAAGTTGAAGAGTAAACAAATGCTGGCGGCCCAAGCGATAAAAGAATGAATCTGTTTTTGTTCATCTGGTGTAAATAATGGATCGCTGCATTGAGTTCCACAACCTTCGACACCCTCAAAAATTGATAGTGCGTTATCCGTTGGAACAAGAGGTTTCAAACATTTTCCAGTTGTATTAAATTTCAATTCTCTAATATCGTTTTTACAGAGATGTGGAAATATTTCAGAATCCTCACAGTTAATGAAACTTGGCCATATTGTTTGATTCAATACTATTCTACATGGACCCGACACCATCTTGCACATTTCATGAGATGGCAAATCCACTGTATCATTGACACACTTTGGCATGAACACCGAACATAGAAAAGGTTGAACAACTGCCCAACATTTTGGAATGTGTCGTAGAACTTGTAATAAGTTTAATTTTTCCTAAAAGTGTAAAAAAGTTTTGTCATTATACACATAAAATCAAGTATTATTGAAACAAAAAAAATCATGTAGTGGAGAATATCCTTACTTCAATCTTTTCCTGAGTTGTTTGTTCAGGAATGAGGTCCAGTGTTGTTGTAGAATATGGTAATTGTGTTCCCATACAAGTTTTACTCTTCATCTCAATACATTTGGCTGTCTTACGACAGTCTACAGGGTCTGGTAATTCTCCAACAGGATATCCTGCTAACAGGTAAGTGGTGGAATCCTTTATCCTGGAACGGTGACTTATATCCATGTCCTTCTCATTGTTAGTATTAGCTGTAAAACTATGACCCAACTCAGCTTGTACTCCAAAAAATAATAGGAGCAAGTTGAGTAAATAAAACATCTGAAAATTATATATCAAAATGAAAATGAATAGAAACAACTGTTTCAAGATATCTTATTTGAATAATTATAAAGAGTGGTTTTTAAAAAATTTGTATCATGATGAATTCAAATAAGAATAATTAATAAAAGAGGTAGTTCTAACTGATCACAGGTTATATAAAATAAATTATGCTTCAAAATAAGGAAAGTTAGAAATACTATTCATAACAATAAAACAAAATGTAATAATTGCACAAATTAATATCCTTCTATCCCGCTTTTTTTAAACAGATTATAAATAATGAAGAAAGCCGAAAATCAAAGCCATTCCATCGTAACGCGTATCACCTGGTCATCAGGATTTAATAATTTGGCAGTGGCGTCTTTTTTTCAGAAAAGAATGAAGAAACAAAGTTACGCGTTAAGTACAATAAAACAAATAAAACTCTACCTTTTGAAAGCCGGTCATATCTCCGCCTAGGAGATTAATTCCTAAGGCAACTTGTTTCACTCAAAACTTTAAGAAAATGCTAAGCTGTCTGCATTCTAAGGCAGTTCTATTGCGTGGCTTCTTACGAACAAAGAGCCTCGCATTCTCGTCACCCAAGCTCACCACATCCCGTACGGAATGAAACTGCCGGACCACCCGTGCGCTGTGCGCGCTTCTAGACCACCCACATGGACCGAAACTCATCCCTGCTTCTTTTGCCTTTTGAATGTATGACAATCAGCTATTTGAAAAAAATAGTCCGCTAGAGGCGCTGCAGTGCTGCACTTTAGATGAATTTCATATCTTTAGTCGACATAGCATACAGTATACTATTTTATTTAAATAATATTTAATACAAATTCTGAATATAAGATATTATTATTACACTATACTTTTTGGTGTCTAATGGATTTTTAGGCAATGGGAACAAAGAGACTGGTGGTTTCAACTTTTTAATTAAAAATGCTTTATTGTTTTGGTTGGAAAAGATGTTTATTAAACTTTTTTTTACTGCTCCTTAACTTCACGCAGGCGACGGACCGCTGATCTCACAGATGCTGCTGCAGTTGTAGAATATACCCACGCACCACCTGCTACTGTCCTTTTGCAACGCTTGCAGGACCAGATACCAACAACACTGCGCTTCATGGCATCCTGTAATAATGTAATAATTATGATTAGTTATTACTTATGACATGATATTTTTTAAATTATCTTATTATACATACTTTGCCACAGAATGTGCAGGTGTATTTACTATGCTGGGTGATTTCCATCTTTTTCACCATTTTCCTGAGGGAGGCACCATAACGGGTACCGTACTTCCCGGTGATTCCAACCTTCTTTGTACGCTTGGCCTATACAGAAACAAAAGCAGGAATTAACTTCTGTATTTCAAGATACACATAACCTCTAATGCCTTTTTCAAAGAAAATATTATATCGATTTTATCTCGATCGTTCTAGTAGATTCGTTTATCGTAGAGATATCATTGATATCAAGCTCTGCTTGTATTTTGAATATGAAAATCACATTGATTCTGTTCTTTCTTGAAAAAACAATATTAGAAACATAACCAAAACACTAACACGACACCATAACAGACATAGATATATCAATTTCTCAGCAATTTTTACAAAAATATTTGTATTATTTAACAGAACAGATCTCCACCAATGTGTGACTGTACTTCTGTTGTCACTTTTCTCATAGATGATTTATATTTTAACCGATTACTATTCTTACCATTCTGTACAATTAACTTGGGCCGTCAAAACAACCGGAAAAAGGAACACGGATGAAGATGGCGTCAGATTGTCAACTTTGAAGTCAATCGTAATGCTAAGATCAAAATATAGTTTTCACTTCAATGGAGAGCTATAAGTTTCAAATATATATGTTAAAAACAAAAAATTAATCTAGTACTAAATTTAAGAAATGGTTCGTATTTTACACAAGAAAACACGTGTGATTATCGACAAATCTGACATTGATTAGCGTAGTAATACGCATTGGGCTGTCAATCCCTCATGGCTGGCAGCACACTTACATGATCTGAAGTAGTTTATATTAATTTTTCAAAATGTGAAGATATAGTTTCACAGAAACCATTAATATCAATATTTAAGAATATGTCACATCCTTATGGGAGGGGGTCGTATCTACGAAGTGGTCGTTCAGGTCTGAGTAATATTTTGTTACTTGTTACAGGAATTATACAATTTTATTTTCAAGACTTTTTGCAAGTCTACATTTTACAGACAACAACATATTAACTAATATTTAACAATGTTGCTTTTTCAATATTACATTGTGAAGCAAATGTAAAGTGAATGTGTTGCTGTCATAAAAACAAATGATTTAATAGTACTATTATATAAATAAATAACAAACAGAAATTTTTATCTAGTCTCACTCGTATTTAAATATTCTCTCTTTATATTTCTTAACGGTGTTTATTACAATTATCAAATTGCTACTTTTTCAGATTATTCCAATTATGAACAATACAGAGATAGGGATGATTATGGAGGAAATATTAGAGAATCCTCCGGATGTGAGGAATCTCAAGGAAGAGGCAGAGGAAGAGGTAGAGGTCATCCACCGGGGCTAAAAGGAAGAGAGATAGGACTTTACTATAGAGACAAAGCAAAGAAACAAAATTCACACCATGATTCGCACCGAGATTATGTAGATATAAATTTAAATGCCAACACTGAGCAAGATATTAGATTAATGTTGAGAAGAATTGAAAAGTCCAAGCAAAATGAAGATTCTAATTACACTAATGAAAGAAATGGCGACTTTAAAGACAAGTACACTCACATAAATGATTCCCAATTTAAAAGAAAGTTTTTGGAAATTGTTTCTGGTGATATACAACAGAATATAGCTAAGTCCATGCTGTTAGAATCTAAACTCAAACAAAATAACTTATTAAATCAGGAATATTTAGAAGAGTTTAGAATAAAACAGAGATCAGCAGAATATAAATCTATGCTTAAATTTCGAGAGAAGTTGCCATCTTTCCAAAAGAGACAGGAGATTCTTGACCTCGTGCATGATAATCAAGTGATTGTTATTAGTGGAGAGACAGGTAAATTGATAACACAGATATTAAAGCGTCAATTTCTTTACACATTTCAGATAGAATTATGTAATCTCCTTTCTAGGCTGTGGAAAAACAACGCAGATTGCCCAATTCATATTAGATGATGAAATTGAAAAGGGCAATGCGAGCATTACAAAAATAATCTGTACACAACCGAGAAGAATTTCTGCCATTTCGGTAGCCGAACGTGTTGCTGCAGAGAGAGCAGAAAGTCTAGGGAAATCAGTTGGTTTTCAAATAAGATTGGAAAAGTATGCAACAGTATTTATTTCTGTTAAATAACACAAGATGTTACTGCAAAGTGTATGCAAAAGATAAGATGTAAACGATTTTTTATTCATTTAGAGTTCCTGCTAGAGACTCAGGAAGTATATTATTTTGTACTACTGGTCTAATGTTACAATTTATGCAAAGTGATCCGGCATTACGAAATTATTCACATATTATTTTGGACGAAATTCATGAACGTAATACTGACAGCGATTTTGTTATTACTCTTCTGAAGCAAATAATTCCTAAAGTACGTAAGTCTAATATGGGGTAGATGAGGTTAAACTATTTTTTAATGGTGATTATTGTTTTCCATAGAGACCAGACCTGAAAATTATTTTAATGAGTGCTACCCTCAATTCGGATCAATTCTCTAAATATTATAATAATTGTCCTAACATACATATACCAGGGTTTACCTATCCGGTTCAAGAATTCTTCTTGGAGGATGTTCTGGAATTTACTAGGTAAAAATATTCAATGTGGTATTAAATGATATATACTATTTTATGACATAATTATCATTTTATTACTGTTTACAGATTTGAATTTCCTGAAGCTGCACCAGCTCTAACTGGCTATAGGAAATATATAAAAAAGCACAAAAATGAACAGCGAAAACAGGATGATTATTGTGATTTTATTGAACCATATGTTAGGCATCTAGAATCTGAGGTATGTAATATCATTCAATTCTGTTAATAACTTCATTTCTTTTTATTATACTTTAACATCTGTGAATATGATTGAAATTGTAGAAGAAGTATTCAAATTTCGTTTTGAAACAATTACGTAATCCAAGAAGCGAGGAACTTTCGTTGGATCTAGTGGAAATTCTCATAAGAGACATTTGTACATCAAAGCCACCAGGAGCAATTTTGATATTTTTACCAGGAATAATGGATATATCGAAATTGCATAAAATAATGTCGACTAGTGAAAAATATCCACCTAGTATGAATTTTACAGTTAAAGATTATCTATTATAAATTTCATAAAAATGTAGTATATATTACATTCTTTCTCTCTAATCTACAGGGAATTATATTATTTATCCATTACATTCGAAAATGCCTACTGTGGATCAAAAACTTATTTTTGGAAAACCTCCACCCGGCGTACGAAAAATTATTATCGCAACTTCTATTGCGGAAACATCGATTACAATAGAAGATGTGGTCTATGTCATTGACAGTGGAAAAATGAAATTAGCCAATTTCGATCTGGAAAATAATATCCTTACCCTAGAGCCGGAATGGGTTTCTCTAGCTAATGCAAAACAAAGAAAAGGTCGAGCTGGAAGGTAATTAATTATTGGTTTTATAAAACGAGCTTTTATCTTATACAAAAAAATAAATAAATAAAAATTTGTATTATCGAATCATAACAGGGTACAGTCTGGTATATGCTATCACCTTTACTCTAAAGCCAGAGAAATGACTTTCGATCAGTACCCTTTACCAGAAATGTTACGAACTAGACTGGAAGAAGTAATTCTCCAAACAAAAATATTGCAATTAGGAAAAGTAGAATCCTTTCTGGCAGGAGTAATAGATCCCCCAGATCCTAAAGCTGTCGAACTCTCTTTGGATTTGCTTCGAAAGCTAGAAGCTCTTGATAGTGATGAAAACTTGACACCATTAGGTTATCACTTGGCACGATTACCTTTGGATCCACGAGCAGGTACAAATGATATAATTATCTCTACTTTTGTCATCCTTAATAACTGCATCTAATTCAACCCTTTTATTATATTTCAGGAAAGATGATTATATGGGGTGCCCTATTTTCATGTGTTACTCCCGTTTTTGCAATAGCAGCAAGTTTAACATTCAAGGATGCATTTTATTGTCCTTTGGGAAAGGAAGATGAGGCTCGAGAGAAAAAACTAGAACTTGGTTTAGATCAGTACAGCGATCACGTAGCTCTTTCCGAAGCATTACGACGTTTTGAGCAGGGACAAAAATGGAGCGGTTCCAATTCCTACTGCAGGGAATATTTTCTTTCGTGGAACACGTTAAAATTGCTATCCGACATGAAGCGTCAGTTTGTACTTCATTTATCGGAAATGAAGTTTCTCCATAGCGATGATCCGAATGATCAAAGATCCAATAGAAACTCCAATAATTTGGCGTTGGTAAAGGCAATAGTATGCGCCGGCCTTTATCCAAATATCGCTCGGATAAAATCGAGTGGCCATCATCATCATCATCATAAAACTACAAGAAATCATTCTGTAAAGATATGGACTCCGGAAGATGGACGAGTGAAATTGCATCCGTCAAGCATCAATGAAAAAGCTGGATCATTTCCTAGTCCTTATATGACTTATTTCACGAAGCAACGTTCCACGGCCATTTTCTTGCACGATACAACGTGCATCAGTCCGATAGCTGTGCTATTATCAGCACCAATTAACTCTATAAGTAAGTAAAGAATATATTTTTGTGCATTAGATTTATATTTATCAAACTAACACTGCTAACACAGAATTTTTTTTCATTAGATGAGGAGAAGGGGTATTGTGTCATTACTGTCTCAAACTTTTTAAAATTTAAATGCCAACCAGGATCTGCTGATATTATTCAGGTATAAATAACTACGTCCAAAATTGAATTAATATTTATATGTATAAATCCGAGGATTGATTTATTTCTCTTACAGAAATTACGTAAGAAACTGGATTTTTTACTAGAGTACAAAATTTCCCATCCAGGAACGGTACGGTGGGATCATTCAGAAGGCGCTGTCTTGAGGTAAGCGTAATAAACTTTTAATTACTTATATTCAAAAAGTTTACCTAATAAATGTTGGTATCTCGTTGGAAATACGACGTTAACTATAGAAACAATTAAAATTTCTTCCAGTGCTATTATCGAGCTTATTACGGAAGCGGATGAAGAAATGGGATTGAAGTGTCGCGGTAGATACGGTCTTAATTCTTTTACCGACAATTCTGATTAATCTTACAATCATTTAGCCTGGCTAATTCGTTTCTTTATTCGATTAATACTTCAAACAACATTCTATACGATACTTTGGTAAAGACGAAGCACTGAAAGAAAAATAGCAGCCCTGTTTTTCCCAGTCGAGCTGTAAATTATACAGAATAAACATCGACGAATCATCCCAAAAATTTAATACAGCGCCAAACACGCTTATCTCCCTTTGTACTTCGTACAGTACAAACAGATCTGTTCGATTTCTTCATGTAAACAGTATCGTACAATCGTCTTATTTGCACAAGGATAAAGAAGTCATTAACCCCGAGCGATTTCTCCTTATTTCCTCAGTGATTACCGAGAAGAATTCATACCATGCCGGAAGAGAAGAAGTGAACGAAGAAAGAAAATTATAAAATAGCCTCACAGAAGTATCTCCTCCCTTGCATTATAAACATTGACAATGAGAATCAAACATTTTTTCTCATCAAGATGAATTATCTGTAGTAATTTTTTTCTTCCTTTCTATTCATTAGTACACCATTAGCAATTATATAGTGGGCATATATTTTCATTAAGTTCCATATGACTCATACAGTATGTACAAGTTACGTAGTCCGTATATGCATTCGAATGTTCATCCCGATAGCGACTTCTTAAAGAAAAGTTGAACAGCCGTGAACTATTCCATACGCTATAAGCACATGGACTATAGTATATTTATATAGGACGTATATACAGTACATACAATATATACATATATAATATGTTATAGTAGTATTATACACCGGTAACGCACGTTTCAGCATACTCAGCATTAGACCACCATAAAGGCATCGGGCATAACGAGGCACCTATCAATCATAATTATCAATTATACGATAATGTTTCCTGCGGAGTACTGGAAAAGGTGTCTTGGTATGAGACGATGTACATAAATGCTGCATAAGTATATACATAATTGCTTGTACGTGTCAATGACATCTGAGCGTTAAATAGAAAACCGAAAGTGTTTAGACAGTAAAAGGAAGAGTGAAGTAAAAATAATGTTAAATGATCGATATTACCAAAGAAATATGTTTTACGTAACATTAGAATTTGTACCACTGGCTGTATATTTTGTGTAGTCCGATTCTTCGGTGCCGAAGGAAGTGCAGCGAATGCACCCTCTCTGGCAGCGTGTCCATGATGCATCGCGTTGCTAGAAAGCGTAAAGGCTGCAAAGGGGGAGTCTCTGTAAAGAGTCGTTGTAAGTAGATGTAAAGGAGCGAGGGCAGAAAGAGTACTAAAGGCAGGTAATGAGATCGAGAGAGTGAGAGAGTGTGGTTGAGGGAAGAAGAGAGAGAGAAAAGAAACAAGGAGGGAGGAATACAATAATTGCATTTCCGGTGAGCCGTTGTGCATCCCGAGTGGGGTCCCTCGACATAGCAGACCGAACCGAACCCCAAGTATTACATTCTCTTTTAATACGTAAGTAAAATAACGTGCAAAAACGTCGGCGACGCGAGCAATAATTCTGATATAATGTGCAGATCAAGAAAAAAATTAAAAAAAAAAAAGGATTTTTAATATTAAATAATTCTCAATGGGTTTCACTGCCTTGGAATACTCGTTTGCATTGTTCCCTATCTCATATTACCTGGGATGCCTTGTAAAGGCCATACGCAATTCGCAAAGAGTACAGGATTGACTATCAAGACAGAGACGCGTATGTTAAACATATAAATGTCAATTACTTGCCAAAGACAAGAAGGCCGCTACCTTTTCTTTACTATGTTAAAGGGGAAAAAAGGGACTTTTCCCGCGTAGTTTGTGACGTCAGTTGAAACTGAAACTCTCTGTACGGTACGTTGGAGAAACCCGATGAGCGGAGCATTGGAAATCAGCACAGTGAGCCGCTATGTACTCTTCCAGGGAGTAACAGAGACAAAGAAGGAGAGATATAGGCGGTAGGGGAAAGAGAGTAAGAGTAAGAGAGAGAGGGAGAGAGAGAATGCTAGAGGAGAAACGATCATGTGAGAGAAACAGAACAGGAGTGCATTCTGTATGCGCTGGTGCATCGAAGAGACGATAGCGTCAATGGCTACGTGCGAGTACACGTAAGATCTTGAAGGAGAGGCTACTGTGGATGGTATAGCATGAGAAAAGTGAGAGAGAGATAAACAAGAGAGGAGAACTGCATTCAGAATGATTCCCATTTCCTATCGGAGCGGCAGCGACAGATGCGCTCATTTTCACTGAAGTTCAAAGACCCACCTACCTCCTCCTCGTTGGTGCACCAACATGGATACGAAGCTGTGTGCCCGGGAGGATCGGAAACTGGTAATACGAGATTGTAAAGAATCTAAACACCCGGCTGCTCTTTTTAGATCTTTTTTTTATTATTTATTTTTACCTCAGTCTCTCAGTCCTTGTCTTCTCTTTTAATTTCTATCGATTCCTGTCGATTTTAACATATTTATATTTTATTCACGTTATGCACTTTTATACCTTTTACTTCTTTGTGCGTCTTTCGATTCTTCAATCTCTCTCTTGTTTCTCTCTCTCTCTCTCTCTCTGTCTCTCACTGCTACTGCAAGGCTTACATTTATTATGTCGTCCTTTACGCTCGCACTCGGTTATCCACGATATCCTTGTGTTTACAGATATAGCATGGATATGCGTAAGACGGGAGTTTCCGACACGGTAACTATGGTCGTTCTTGTATTACTTTATTTGCCTGCTCTTTGAGATCTCGATTAATTCATATTTTTGTTGTTGTACGATTACCATTTAGGTTACTTTTTTTGAGGTTATGATCTTTATGAATATCGAATACTTTGTTTTCACTCGTTAAATCTGTTGGCTTGTCATCTGCGCACCTTTACAATAAGAATTGGCTAACCTATTCGATCATGGTAGTACAGTTGTATGTATATGGGCTAGGCACTTTAACCGTACCATGATCCCGTTCCAGCTGGCACTTCTTCGTACTGGTGCAACAAAGTAGTTCAAGGGGTGCAATTATTTAATAATCCCTAAGGCTTTGTCACTGTTTGTGACGCGAACGTCCCTAGGACATCTTGAGATGCCAGTGGCATTACGAAATGCAGGCAAAAGTGCAGTCGAATGCACTATTGACACCATATTCACTGAAGTGGGCTACAAGAATTTGTCACATCCACAATGCATTGCGATTGTCAAAGGCAATGATAATTCTCTGTTTGTATTCTTTTTTTCTCGTTCGTGTAATTTTTTTTCTGTACGTAAATTCGTATCGCTGTATTCCTTATTAGAATACTTGTTTATACTGCATGGGTTTTGCGGATTCATTTTTACATTTTATTTATCTGCATTCATCTCTCTGGCAGTATGGCCGTCTTATGGGAAAATAGCTTTCTCTACGGTTAGATCGTGTCTATAATGGGAGTGAACAAATGGCTGTTCGGTTAAATATTGCATATTGAATGATGGAGATAGCGATGTGGGACACGAGCCGAGCCGATGAGAGATGCAACGTGAAAGCTACAGGAAAGAAACACCGACACGTTTATCTCCACTTGCTCGGCTATGCACTCGACTGCGTGTGTTTGTACGTGTACACGTATGTATTTATATCCATGTGTACGTACATGCAACGGGTGCGTAGTCAGTGTCGAGATCGTTCATGGAGAGGAATTTCTTTGGGTTTGGAATTTTTCTGACATTTTTTCTGAATGCCTTACTTTATAGTCATCAATCCTTCGGTAACCTGACTATTCCATTTATTAGATAAATTTTGAAATAGTATTTTTTCCAATTCCATTAACACTGCATCTCGTTATTACCTCTAACGACCTGTAAAAATTTTAATAAAAAAAAAAACCTCGGTATATGGCTGGAATTTTGTAATTCGTTGGTTAAAAATATTTTGAAAAAGAAAAAACAAAATTGAAATTCTTAAGCTTCCAGAAGATTCCATTGTGTTCGTTACGAGTGTCAAGAAGACGCGAGATTTATTATAGAGAAACAGGCAGGATCGTCATATTTTTTTGTGATTTAGGATACAAGTGATACACGGCAGAAATTTGGACTTATCTTTTTTTGAATTTTCAAAACTAGCCTATGTCTGCTCATACAGTGTGTCTTTCTGGAAGTTTCTGGTGCATCAAGTCGCGCCTTACGATCTCGATATCGGCCTCCAAAGAAATATAAAAAGGTGAAAGAAAAAGTGTACCCGTATATAGACCAGAGGAAGTGTTAAGACCGTGGAAAGAGATGGCACTGGCTTCTCGTAACGAAGAAAATAGGTTAAGGTCCCTTTCTCACTGCTTTTCCCTCGGCTGTACGCGCTTCGTTTTCTCGTAAACACTACGAGTTCGTGTCAACGACCTTAACCAATCGTTAATGCACTCATTAAATGATACATTAGCCGCAGTGTATAAATAAAGCAGTATCTTGACAGCCGTGCATATACTTGATTGCATATAAATGGATAAAACTGTACTTTTCTATTTGGCTATGTTTATATATGTACATTTCTTTAAAAAAATAATCTACCACGTCGAAAGTCATTAAGAAATGACGTTTTATTGAAAGATCCACCCTTCCGCGTCACCGGCGTATATTATTTTAAAATTTTATGAGGACATTTTCGAAAGAACGTATGTACATAACCTCTTGGTGATTCGTTGATTTACGAGGATGGGAGAAAAATTTTTTTTAAAAATAAATAACAACGAAGTTGATTTTTAATATTGAATATTTTTTAATGATATAAAAATTCAAAATTGTTTTTTAATAAATTCAAGTTACTCGAATCCTGCTTTATTACTTGATCGATTTCTATTTTTAACCTTTCGAAAACTTTTATTCGCAAGACTTTGACTTTTTTTCTTTATTTTCCTGCTCACTAGAAAGTCCACGTTTCGAAAAGTTCAAACAATAGTCTATCTTGGAAATGCTATTTTCAATACGTAATTATGACTTGCGTAATTATAGTTCGACAGCAGGACAATATGCAATGCCTAGATCGTAACCGTAATTAAACATGTACTCAAGTATCCCATATAATCCAATAGCCCCATATTCGGATGCGACTTATGACTGCCATAGAGAAACGTATAAAAAGAACACGTATGAAGATGAGCTATAAAAGCGCGAGCATTGCGTCTATTTTTTTCAATTTTAAGAGTCACAACAAACCGAAAGAAAAAAATGGAAAAAAATAGTCAAAATTCAGAAAGTGTAAGGCAATGCTGTATGTAGGAGTAGTGGTGGGAGTGAGAATAGTGGGGATAAAGTTAGCAGTGGTGTGGTGTTTCGCCTATAGACGCAGCGCGCGCCGCTGCGTTTCAGTCTGCAAGCGACCAGCGCGAGTGTCGTGTCGTGACAAGCACAGTCTTCTTTCTTAAAAAAAAAAAGAAAAAATATATATCTATACGTGTACATATAGATATTGACGTGGATACGTACATATAAGCTTATACGGCCGTATATACACAGGAGCGATGAGTCGCTCGTTTTATAATACTCGGCAGAGCCAAGGGATCTCGCAAACGTGCGAACGTCTCTCCGTCACGTAGCTTTGCGTGTCCACGGAAAGTAAAGAAAAGGATAAGAGCGAGTGAAAAGAGGAAAGAATAGCATAACGGGGGAGGGGGGGTGGGTAATAAAAGAAAGAAAAAAAGAAATGAAGACAAATACTTAAAAGTACGAACACACGCCGGGTTCACACGCACACAACAGGTATCGGCTTGGGTCCCCATCGATACATCATAAAAGAGAAGAGAAGATAAGGGTGAAAAAGTTAAAAGAATAAAAGGGACAAGCATTACCCAGCGAAAGGAGACGCGAAGACGCGGGTCGTCGGTAAAGAATGCGGGATGAATGAAAATTGTTGAAAAAGAAAATAAATATGAAATAATACAAGAAACTCTTACACGACGAGTTTCAGTCGCTTACTATAAGTGATAATAGTGCAAAAAGATCGATCGAGAGCAAAAGTGTTTATACGGTATAAGAGTGATGACTTAGGGGTAAGGCGGAAGGGATAAATGACGGGTGATTAATTAATTTCAGTGTCGGAGAATTTGTTTGATAAGAGAGAAGAGTCGTATTTTTTCTTCCCTCTCGCTTCCACTCAATGGATTTACTCGGAGAATTGTGCGTCTGTGGGCATTTTTTTTGACGTTCAACCAAGGCGGACTGTACGACTGGCTTTACTACTAGGCCCGCCTAAGCACACCCGGAAACTACTAGCTAAACCATACCAGCCATAGACGCCGGATTGTGTCCTGTTAACACTACTAGCAGGCTTCTCTACTACATAGGATTATTGCCAGGATTGCAATTGACTAAATCTCCCTGTACATTGGTCAGCCAAGGGAACGTTGTATTAAATTCAAGTGATTCCATTGGCTGTTCTCTTAATTGTGTTCGTCGTTCGTTATCATCATCGACTGTGCGATCGAGTTCGGAATGTAAATAGTGCGTATAACAGATGCGATATACACGTTCGATACTCGCTGGTTAAATATCGTTAATACATCCAGCGTGCTCGACGAGCCAGACCAGCGTAATAAAGTAAGAATTAATGAAAATAATCAACATATCGTGAATATTTGACAGAGAATAATAAGCCGTGACACTTCGAAAGCGTCGTCACTGATCTGCGACAACAGCAAAGAGCGACGATTTTAACTGAAATAAAAAGCTGAAGAGAATATCGAAAAACGATGCCGTGCAACGGAGTCAAACAGGCGCGTCCGTCCGTTTCACCTTGGGCTGCACCGACGAACTTTTGTTATTCCTCTTAGGGTCACACGCATTCCCGTTCTCGAAGCAAATAAATGCTTGCTCCTTGTCCGTCTGTGCTCTCGTGTGACTTCGAGTGTCTAGGGTGGCTAGGGGAAGGTTGGTAGGGTGGTGGGTGGTACGAGGAAGCTTATTAGCTTTAAAGATTCGAATAGATCGAATTTTGGATATATCGACTGTAGATACAAGAAACAGTCAAAACGATTACTCGTTGTCAAAAGTTGCAAGTGTTGCCGTCTGACGGCTATCAGAATATTGGCTTTGGGTGATGTACGATTGTTATCGGGTTATCGTGCGCGTCTGTGCTGCGTAGCTGTGCGTTTATGAGAAAGGCAAAAATTGCATTCTACCAAGGTATATCGTTTGTTTCACGGTATATTTAAGATATCGATGACACAGACTGTACGTTTTTCGGCATTTGTTTTCCTCTTGGATTTTACTCCTGACGATAAATTCGAACGAGACAATTCGTCTGGATGACTGTCGTGCGATCATTTTACGAGATCGGCCATTCTGATAAGGCGGCTTTCTGTGTGATAAAGAATCGTGCTGGTGGGTGATAAAGGGTAACATAAAGGAAAAACCAAGGACAGTACAGGAGGCAGCTTTTATATACACGGTGGACATGATTATTTCAAAGGATTTATTCCTCCTTGGCGACCAAGATTATCTGCGGCTTCCCAGCAACGAGAAGCGCCAGCAACGGGCAATGGGCAGGCCGATCATCAATACTCCCAGGTTAGAATCATTAATTCAAATGTAATCTGTCACTGTTAAGTTCCTAATGGGACTTTCAGGCTTGTGTCGTTAAACGAGCAAAGCATCAATAAAAAGTCCGGCTTACAATTGAGTCGAAGCGTTTGATGTTACGACGAGGAAATTTTGAATTGACCAAGAGAACGAATGATAGACAAGAGTGGTTGGAATTTTATAACTTAAATTTCTAAATCAAGTCCTGATGCATCACTGTTGCGAGCGATCGTCGACCTATTCGATTTCATATAATTATACTGGTTTATTTTACAAAAACTTTATCTCCCTTTTTCTTACCGGTCTGGGCTTTTTATTCGAAAATCTCATCAATCATCGCGCGTCTCGGATATCCATCGCACCAAGGACTTATTTACATGAGAAAATTGATTTAGCTCGAAGGATACGTTTTCGTGCTCTGAACTAATTCGATTCTTGTTCCGTCGTTAAAATCCAGTTCGTAAATTTAACGGCGTTGCTTTATGACGGGTGCACGATATTACGAGGGTTTCTAGAGTTGCGCTGATACTTTCAGATGCACACTGCAGTTGCATCCGTATGCAATTATACATTGCACACGTGGACCATCCAGGAATATCGATGACCGATATTACGCCGATCAGAAATTATTTTCACCCACGAGATATAACGGGGATAATAATTTAAAATCAAAAATCCAAAGAAAAATAATGAAAATATTAACAAACAATATAATCATAAAATTCTGCCCCAAAGAAAACACCCCGAATTAGTCAGTGTCGTGTATATAAATTGCGAAAGTGCATGTGTTCTGTGTCAAAATAATATAAAGAGAGGAAATGCAGGACCAAGAGAGATAGATAAATAAATACATATATACAGAGTGAGAGAGAGAGAGAGAGAGAGGGAGGGAGAGAGGAGACCGCCAAGTAATTCTCTGTCTTTCTAAGTGTTGAATGCTGCACATTAAAGAATCCACTTTAGTCCGCATCCCCCTTTAAGTGGCCCACACTTACGCCACAGTGAGGGTCAACGACCCCGTTTATACACGTATACCATATATACTGGCAATTGCATTTAGGAGTTAGTAATATCGTTGCACTCTCGCGCCAAGTAGAATCGCAAGCGTTCTATCATTTGCTATGCAGCAAACAAAAAGTCTGGCAGTGAGTTTCACTTATCTTTTTCTTAATTTTCACTTCTCATAATATTACTTATATAACAATAATAAAGGTACTCCTCCATCGAATAGTCGAATTACTTAGAATATTTATTATTAAAAAAAATTTGTTTCCAATTTCTTTTTTCCTTCTATCTTTCTAACCTGCAACGATAAAATCAACGTGCTCGTCGCTACTGTCTGTCTTCGTTGCACCTCGAATCAAACAGTCCGAGCTACGCGACGATTTCGTATGTTCGTCTTCGTCTTCGTACTCTAACCTATAAATCACTCAATTTATTTCTCCACTACTTATTGCCTCCCACATCTCAGTCACTATACATTTTGTTTTCGTATGCTAGCGCGAGAATGTCGCGTGGGCGCACGAAACACGGAATTCCTTTTCGAATCGTGAATCCTCGCGCTCGCAAATGATAAATAGTCGCCCGGATTGGCCCGATTGGCTCGCGGGCAGAGACTCGCTAAGACGCGTAAAAACTTTACTCCTTTTTTCCATTTTCTCGTTAAAACATCAAGCGGGGCTGACCGAAGCTCGACATTTTATTGATCTTACGGAGCCAGTTGCCAGCTGGCCCCGTCGTAAAGCGAGATACTGCCGGAAACTGTGAATTTATTATACCGCACGATGATCCAGTTCCTCACAGGATATCATCGAGTTTTATACGGTGACTCTACTAGATTTTTCCTACGAGGCAAATCGATCATCCATGACTCTTACGTGATTCGTACAAAAAGTATTTGTCATCGCGGCATCTATCATCGGTGTCTTTCCCTCTGGCTTACACACGTCGTACACCTACGCGAATGCTCGAGTAATAATTTATCTTGAAATATCGCGAAGATGATAACCGCGGATATATGTCGCTCGTACGTTTACCCAGGTTACACATATGTGTATGCTGAGAAAAAGAGAGACATGTGTCTCGTATTGTATACGTAAGGAAAATCGCAGCCAGACGCGTACGGTGCTCAAAATCGTGATTGGCATGTGAATTGGTATATGTGTATTAACTATGTATATACATATGTGTTAAGTATATATGCGATGTATATATATATATCCATAGCGTTGGTTACCTTTCCCCTTCGATATTCGTATTTATGTAATTTTCTTTTTTTTTTTTCCTTTTTATTTACATACATAAATAGTCATATATGCCCATACGACAAATCCGCATTCTTTCGCGTTGTTACTGCAACGAATTCGCATTACTGAATTTCGCGTGTATATTGTGCAAATTAAGCGACGACGATATGCAACAAAGGATACCATATCAAACTGATAAGGAACGAGGGCTCGGCGAGTTGTAAAATTTATCAGTTTCTGTCAATGCGCGATTTGGTGATGCAGTAGAGAAACGCATAGGCGAGGATGCAGCGCGGTGCATAAGCATGAATACGTATGCAGGTAGAATATACAGCGAGCGAGTAAACGCATATATACGCGGTCTAAAGGAAAATTGTGGTTTTCTAAAAAAAAAAAAAAAAAGCACAGATCATCCAGTACGAGTTTACGTGCACTTGCGCGCTTGTGTTAAATATGAGAGAGTTGAAAAAAATCGTGGCTCTCGCGAAAATATAAAACCGGTTCGACTCGTAGCGATTCACGATCCACCATTTTGCACGTTGATATACCCTTGGCTTACCACGTGGGATTTTCCAGCTTCTCCCTTAATTCGTGATTCTTATACGTTACTCGTTTCTCCGCCCCGTCGTTTCTTTATTCAAATAAATTATCCGTTTAATCCGTCTCATGTGTTTGATTTAGAAATTATCACGTGGGTCGTTTCGATTTTACGAATTATAAGGAATTACGGGACACGACGTATGTCTCTGTCTGGTCCATTAAATCTGTATGTTGTTCTGGGAAAGAGTTACATCGATTGTTATTATTGTTTATTTATTAGACGATATTACACGTCGCGTCAAAACTCTCTTGACATTCTTCTCGTCAGGAGGACCATGCATCTATAACATGCACCGACAACAAGGCGGGTTTATTCGAGCAATCATCGGCCATGTCGTTGATACAGGATAACAGACCTTAAGTCTCGTTCGTACGTGCGACGACGGGGCTGCCAATCGTAAGCGACCCTCCCTAACATCCTGTATTGAATACTATGTATGCGTTTGCCTACGTATACGTGGTTATGGACTTACTGTATACATTGATGGAAAGCATACGTACTGCCTTTGGATACACAGTTCACCATACTCTCAATGTACTCTGAATGTAGGCTTGGTGTCCGTTAGACATTTGATCTTTAGATCGATTAAGCTTAACGATTGTTAAGGCACAAGTTTTTGGACGTGCGACGATGGGGCTGCCAATCGTAAGCGACCCTCCCTAACATCCTGTATTGAATACTATGTATGCGGTTGCCTACGTATACGTGGTTATGGACTTACTGTATACATTGATGGAAAGCATACGTACTGCCTTTGGATACACAGTTCACCATACTCTCAATGTACTCTGAATGTAGGCTTGGTGTCCGTTAGACATTTGATCTTTAGATCGATGAAGCTTGACGATTGTTAAGACACAAGTTTTGGGACACTAAATTTTGTATACAGACTGTACAAGAGTGGATAAGGATTTGAAGTCGATCGATCAGAATATTGAAAAGCTTTTAATTTTGTACCAGAGACAAGTTCATTGATAATAATTAAGTGTGGTTTGGATAAATCGATGAGATAAGGATATTGATTAGTTGATGATTTAATCGTGTAATAGATAAATAGATAGTAGGAGTGGTAAGGTCTGTTACGATGTCATAGATTCTTTTGAGGGTTGATCAACTTCAATTTTCATTGGCACCGGTCGAGTTGCAGCGAGGATAATTTGGGTTTGAGTTATTGTTAATGGGGTATGGTGGGTGTGCGTTGTTGGATATTGAATTTGGGGTAGATTGCGTGGTGGTACTTATCAGATAAGTTGAATTGGCTGCGAGAACATTTTTATCATGTCTAGCTGACCAGACACACCTCGCCAACTTTCGAACCGTTAGATCGCGCAATCTTTGACTTTCCATCGGATTAGTTCCAGCCTTGGAATGATTACCAACTAAGTTTTCCCAGAGTGGAGAGCACGGGTGGGATAAGAAAAGAGGAAAGAAAAGAAAAGCTAAATAAGAAAGATTGCACGGGGACAATTAGTTGTTTATGTGTCTGTGGGAGGAATTGCAGGTATATATGTATAGTAGGTATATATGGGTATAGATACCGTGTGCATGCGAGCTTAACACTATTTTGTGTATTTCACGTGAAACAGTACGGGACGATCGCGATTACGAAACGAAGGAGAAGACGGGGCAAGAGAAATGGTGAATTAAAGAAAAACGAAAAATACCAGAGGAAAATGCCAGATGCCCGTACATTGGTTGCGCAAGTCATGTAATGACTGCGAGGATGGATTCGCGAGTAATTGCGAGCGAGAGACGAAATCGAGGCCGAGTCCGCCATTAGGCAGATTGAATATTAGCCTATATTCGGTGTGTGCGTAATCAATATTTATAAAAAAAATTACTGAATAGCTACGTTTCCATATGAGTCTAAGAAGAGGAGCAGGGTAGGTCATTGGTAATGATGGCAGTTTAGTCATTCGCTGAATAAGAACATTCTGCGGTCGCACATTGGTTTACACGGAAAAGTCATTATTTTTGAAATTTCATTATTTCACGAGATAAGAAAATCTTATCCAACGTCCACCGAGTAGACTAGATGGTTTCTGGATGATCGTGTAAGGCGAGCGTCGCGATAGCACAGTCGCCATTGGCCTCTTGCCAGTCGAGGGCTGGTGAGTGTTGCGCACGTTAATTGTCCGTTATTAGGTATTCCTGGCAGACATACGCTCGAGGCCATTTGTCCCGCCATCTTGAGATCCAGCATTTTTTTTTATCTGCTGTCGCTAAGTTTCCATCCTCGGGTACAGACGAAAAGTCTTCTTACTTTTCGTATACGTGAAACCTGCGTTACGAACTTCGCGAACTTCGTTTTTCTTTTTTTCGTTCTCTTCATTTTTATCGTACATCGTATCGTAATGTTCGACTGCAGCTGCACGATTATACGTATAGGTATACGTATGTATGGAACAAAGGACTTTCTCGGCGTTATCAGTGACGTAGCGTGAGTTTAAGTCGCAGACCTTTATAACAGACGTTGAACGTGACGTCAATGTCGCACGATAAATTTTCATATTAAAGAACAACGTTTCATTAGCTTACCGATGTTCGCTTGAATAATACAATTTCACGTATGCAATATCCAAGCCGATAACACGCTAAAGGCAAAACGCTTTCTTAATCTTCCATTCACGCGTCAGATGTCGCTTCGTTCTATTCGTAATACGTAATGAAAGTATCGTTGTCATCCTAATGACAAGCATAATGCGTAATTAAGTAGGTGACTGAGTGCGCGCATTACGAATAACAACAGCGTCGTTCGAGCGAGTTCGATTACTCCTATTTACTAGTAGCCTATCGAAGACCTAAGGTTATTTTACACCGTGAGATTTTTCCACACCGTTGCCTTTCCTTTTTACGATGCTCGATGCATCGGTGCTGCTCCCTTTGATTATCGTTAAATTTATTATTGGAACTGATACTGCTAACTGTTCCCGTTAGAACGGAGGCAGAAATAAACATCGTTACTTCCATTCAGGCTTTGCAAATGAGATGCAAATAAGAAATGATTATTGAAGACAAAAAAATTGAATTTTTCGTATTTTCACAATATACCCTGATTACGCGTATAACAATTTTTAATAGAATAGCCGGGAGTTTTAGTTCATTTTTTAAATACAAAAAACAACCCTATCGCAATGTATCACAACCCCGTTAATTATGCATCGTTCACCCTCTTAATACCGCAGGGTATAACGTAATGCTAACATATAACGTAATACTCATCGTGTAACAAGAATTCGCAATCGACTAACACCGAAAGATTGTCTAAGAGAAAAGAGAAAAGGACAAGAGTAAAAAAATTAAAAAAAAACCAAAAGTAAAATGCATGTAAAATCAATGGGGGTTGATGTTGAGAGTGAAGCGCGGGGGGGGGGGTTAATATTTTTTTCAACGCTGCTGAAAAAAATGAATCCCTTAACGCGTAAAGGTTCCCGGGGGGTGGTGGTGGGAGGGGGGGGGTGGAGGAGAGGAGGTCAACTCGACCCATTCCCTGTAAAGGGGATGGGAACAAAGGCGACTGAAAAGTCCGATGACTCCCGAGCAGGTCCTTCACCCTCCGAGAAGTAGAGAGAGCGAGAGAGAGTGAGGGAGGGAGAGAGAAAGAAGACGAAGGGAGGGAGAATGCAAGTAAAAGAAGGATACATGTAGACTACGCACGAGTTTACGTACGTACGTAGGTACTCGCGCACGCACATTTCCACCTGGCTTATATACGTATATGTATGATATGCATTGTATGTATATGTATCAACCAAGGGATACGCAGTCTTCACGCGTGAACCTTACGCGTACGCAATACGTATGGAAGTATAGTTTTATGTATGAAACGTATAGTATATGTATATATATATATGTATATATATATATACACGTATATTCACAGTCAAGATACGCCACTTGACGCACTGAACTTACGCGTATGTTTATCGTAGCCACGTATGTCGGCACGCATGAACACGCATGCACGTCGCAAGAGACGCGTACCTGAATCCGAACCTTCGACTTTATCCTCGTCCTGCTGACTCAGAGAAACAGTTTTGACGATTCAGCCGAACCTCGTATATGTGAAATCGTATCGACGTATCCGTCGCCACTGGGAAAAAGCTCACATACGATTCACGTGTAATAGGAAGGATCGTCAAATTCTCAAAGCACTTTCAGGTATTTATAGCACTGGAAAATATATACATTTGTTTCGATAATAATTATATGAACGACCGTGCATTTAACGACGCTGAGGAAATTTTGTAATTGATGAATTTTTATTTTTTTTTTTATTAGGGACCTTTTTTATTTTTACGGCGACAATTCTCGTTTTCGATAGTCTCGCGAGGAAGATGAAGATTAATCAGATCAAGTACCGTGTGACGTCCATGACTATACCTGCAATGTACCATGTGTAGCTTCGTATATGCAGTGAACCAAGGACGGTTGTATCGTTGAGACGCGATCTGCTAAGAACGAGTTGTTTCGCGGACGATGAGGATGCGCGTTGGAAGATGCTGCAGGGTTGGCCATTCTGTATGTACAGGTCTGGAATAAGCGTGTAACTGGTCCCACGTGTGTGCGCGTTAGGTGCTACGTAAACGGTTTAAGTTAGGTCATGATTTCAACGACGTTAATTCAGGTAGCTCCTTTATGAACGTGTGTATATATATATATATATTTATTTATTTATTTATTTCTTTAGTCGACGCGGCCGTCGTCTAGGCGCCCAAGTCGAATTCTGGAATAAGGCCAATGTTAGGCGAGCGAGAGTTAGAAGAGAAGAAGAAAAAAAAAAGGAAAAAAAAATGGGTTATTTCTTCGTATTTCTTTTTTTTCTTTCTTCCTGTTGTTGTTTCCTCCTCTTCTTCTCTTCATTCTTTTTTTCATCGAGCAGTGGGAAAAGCCAACGCAGTCATCGAGAGTGCTCGGCGTATAAACGTCACTGACCTGCCTCACGCGAGCATAAAACCCTCTTGGCAACCCTCTTTTTATTTAACACTGCGTATATTCGTTCTTACGTATGTCACTGTATGTATGTATATAGGTATAGTATCATAGCAGTAACTACGTCTATATTCGTACCTTCCTATCTAACGGGTGAACTTTTATTCCTACCTACGCATACCGTAATACGGGCTGCATACAGTCGGGGAATGCAAATGTTGCGTTTAACCCCGCAAGTCCTCTGCGGAGTCCATACGCGATGGCCGCGGTGGTAACAACTCGCAAGCATGCTTGCCCGTGTGGTATATGACTGGTCACGTAACGTTTTACTTTAGAGTAACGGCTCAGCGTGCTTTTGTCGGTCCTTTTTATGTGAAATTTGATAAAACGAAAACTAAAACTCCTTAATCCATCTCGTTCCTCTTGCTTTTAACAGGCTTGAATACGTACGTATGTATGTTGGCTGGAGAAAGATTCTTCATAATCTTACCTAGGCAATGCAGTATGGTAGGAGTACATGTGCACGCCTGTATATTCGCTAAGGCAATACTGCGCAGTACGTGGATATCCGGTTTAATGTACTTTTACGATATTTTACATATGCACCATCGGCTTGTAAAAGGGGACAGGATTACTAACTAGAGTGCAACCCCTCTTCTGTACGTGCACGTTCGTGACAAATAGGGGTTCCTCTTCTCGACCCTACTGATGCAAATCACGTTCCTGATTTGCCGCAGATTTATCCAGACCAGTTAACTATGTTCATCTTCAAAGTTGGCTTGGGTCGAGTTCGTGTAAACCCTCCTTTAGGATAGGGTCGTTGTGTTCACCCCCATTTACATATTTTTCTTCTCTCTCCCTCTGGTCTCATGTAAATTTTTTACTCCTTGCCACTAGTACCCTTAAGAAGTTTCGGCCGAGTCATGTGGGTCACTGCTAACAAGAAATATGCACACGCGCCCACACAAAAACTTATAGACCGGACCAATATTGTTAGAATACCGTGTCTGATATCTCTTACTTGACGTGTAACAGGTGGTGGAAAAATTATAGCAAACTTTAATTGCGTCTGTAACGTAAAGTTGCCGAGAGAAATATAATACATATATACAATGTAGGCAGTAGTGGATTGTATTAAAAATTCACATTTTTGATTTGACATTTTTCAACAGGATTCGTTAACCGCTCCACCATCTTCCCTTCGCTGTATGTACATTCACGTATTTACGTAAGCAATCACGAGTACCAACTCTAGAATAGTTTCTTTGCCGTACATGACTAAATTCAAGACCAGGTCGCTCAGTGCCATCACTTATCATCCCAGCACTGTACAGTTCTAACGTGCATAGTACATAAGTAAACAACGTCGAGCACTACGTGCGACTATCCAGCTATAACGTGTATATAGTCTAACCATAAAATGCTGGTATATTTTCTTTTTTTAAAGTTGGACAAGCACGCTGGCATCTTTGACTTCTCGTATTGACTGACTGATTCCGTGTAAATGGTGTGACCAAGTCCCAGTGCACCCACGCCAGACGCTCAGTGCAACGGTGCAACAGTACAACATTGCAACGGTGCAAACTGCACCGACGAGCGTTATCGCTCTTGTTGCCGTCGTCCCAGTTTCTTCGCTCCCACACGCTCACGGGGGCGCTGGTTCTCCTATGTGCGTTAAGTATAACGCATGTCTCTATGCACCGCCGATGAAAACAATGACGCCACTTAGGTTGCATTCTCGGGCGAGATACTGTGCACCTTTAGCATTTTCACTATTTCGTCCTTCGCATACATTTCCTTCTTGCCATTTACTTCCTGTCTCGCTCCGTACGCTCGTTCGAACCATCGCACCGGGTACACCGAGGAGAATGAAAATCAGGCGGGTCACTTATGAGCGCCCTCTAGTACCATGCAGAGTGCGCTGTGTGTCTGCTAATAATTCATTGTGTTGTACCGAGTGATGAAATTTCATCGCTCGCTGTTATTCTACTAGTTTAACAAAGGAGCCATTGTCTTGTGTAATTAGTTATTGGTAGACGTATACACACTTCTCTACTGTTAACGACGGCACAGGAAGGAGCGTGCGGACGACGATAGCCAAGCACGTACATAGGACGCCGCGTGTCTTCCTAGAATGAAGGAGGAGGAAATTATCAATTGAAAAATATTATCGTTAAGCTTTGATATCATAGCTTTTTTTTCATTACTACGTCGTTCCTTTGTATCGTCGTTATTGCCACCTCACTGGCTTTCAGCAACGCGTCAACGTACATACAACTAGTGACTCTGCTAGCCAAACTCACACGGTGCATCTCCTCGGCATCGGGCCTAGGGTTATTTTTGTTCCTTCTATATAAACTCAGAAGACAACACCGACCAACAAACATAACACCGCTATCACTCGTCGAATGTGTTCTCGATAGGAATTCTGGTACGAAACGCTTGTCTCGCTTGAACTTAATATACCAAAGACGAACTTCGCACGCAAAGCGCGATTAAATATTTTTTCAACGAAATTCCCTAGACGCCTCAACCTAACGGCGAACTTCTTCGTACTCGTCAACTCGTCGACGCGTATGGGGGAAGCTGGGTATAAAAAAATTACACAGTAGCCTTATACTCATTGATTCGAAGACGCATTGGGGGGGAGTTCAATGTGCAGTGCTCAATGTACCGTACGTGGTACGTTGAACGGAGCGCGTGACCCTACCGTGTATATTTTTGAGTTTAATATCTTGGAAATTTTTCAATATTGAAGTCAAGAAGGAAGAACGAAACAAATTCACTTGCACTTCTGTCTTTCGTGCTGGCTCATGACGGTACAGCAGCCAATCAACGGAAACTCTCACTTTCGAGTTTGCCATTTCTTCTCTTACACTCAAGCAGGTGCGCCTAACCAGGAGTACGTCTACTCCATTGCTGACGAGCAAAGTCGCAAAAGGGAGAGAATACGAGAGACTGGAGAGACGCGAGAGAGAGAGAGAGAGAGAATATATATATATATATATATATATATATATATGCGTGTGTATACGTGTGTATATACATACTAGTGTGTATAGTGGGGGAGGGAGAGATCATTGAACTCAACCAGTAAGCAGAGAATGACGGTGTGCAGCAGCACGGAGAACCGCAGAGTGAACCAAGGATAGTATGCATGCATGCATGCATGCACATACGTTATGCACGTATGTACGGCCAGGCCAGTCAGTAACGATGTCATTAGTTTAGTCAGTCAGCGAGTCAACAACTACAGTGTTTCGCCGTTGTTGTTGAGGCTCCGCAAACTTTTTGCAAACTCCACTCCGCTGCACTCCACTTCACTCTGGACATCAGATCGACAGTAATGGCTACTGTGTCTTTAGGGCCCCGTGCCTTTTGGGACTCGAGACACTCGTCATCGCAAATTTGGGTCGTTACATTACCCTGGAATTGGTGATGATTTTTCAAAAATTAAAGCTAACTCGTATCTAAGAGACTCGCTGGATCGTTTACGAGTCTCGTAGAATGTCTGTCTGGCTATAGGAACTGGGTTAGCAGATCTTTTCGAGAATTTAAGTAAATACGGTGGAGCGGAGGTTTAAAGCTTGAATTATTAAGGACTGTTTTCCGATTCACTTGCACTTGGATACGTTTCATCAATTTTTGGGTTATGTCGTGTAGTGAAATTGGGAATTTCATTGTTTGGTTATCTGTATGATATATTTGCATTTTTAGTCGTGCGTGAGTCATGAGTCGACGGGGTCTCGTTACAACACATACTTATTGTTGATTATTCGAGTGTTGCTGTTTGTACGAACGTAAATGCACACAGTTAACACATTCTATGTGCACGCGTATGCATACGTCCTTATTTTGTTCTCCGTATGATTTATTTCGGGACTTACGTACTACTTTGACCGTGTGATTTACATTTCTTGTCTATTGTCGTCAAGTGTTGCATACAGTCCATGAAGAATTGTCATTGTCACTACGTGCGATTAGCGTCTCAGAGTGACGTGTGGAGTTGATAAAGAGTGAAATTCACAAAGCATTGGGAAGCGAACGAATTGCATTAACAGACAAACAGGCTGTCGCAAGTCGGAAAAGGTAGAAATTAAAGAAAGTAGGTTCAGCACACATAAAAAACCCTTAATTAGCATCTACTTTAAATGTTTCTTAAGTTGGCATTACTTACTGTAGTTTAGAAGACACTGTCATCCTTGTGGCTCTTTACTTGGCGTGCTACGGTAACTCCCTCTGTAAATGCTATACGTAACTACTCGGGCAATTCTTAAGTCAAGTCGAACATTTTGTGCTTGTGTTATTTAACCAGATGTGCTGGTCGTAACGTAAGGAGACTGCAGCATCTTCACTATTTTGTTTAAGCTGATCAGATTAAAGAGTTCGTGCGTGATATGTAAAATTACTGGAGTTTATACACGAGAGAGGCGTTAGTTAAGGATTTTCAACGTCAAAGGGTCAACGACACAACGTCGTTTTTATTCTTTTGATTTCTTCTTTCTTTCCTTTGCTATCTCTGTCATACATTTCTATGTCTTAATCTTCCTTTCTCTTCCCTGCGTGTTGCGGCTACGTTGTACTTTCGCGGTCTCGAGTGTGCGTTTGCCATTAAATATGTTAATATATGGTAGCTATGACTCAATACTACAGACAGCCGTGCGATTCTCCTATTGTCGCGCGGCGACAATTGTGCAAATGATATACAATTGCGATTTGATACGATTGCTTGAGAAATGACGTGTAGGTCTAGAAAAATTAGTGTTTACGCGATATATATGTCTGATAATACCAAAGGCTTGGTGCGTATTGAGTAGAGGAAAATTTCTTCGTGCGAAAAACTCACGGAACGTTCGCCATCTGTTGTCAGGTGGATGAAACAGGATTTTGTAAGAGGACCGTAAGGCATTTAAGTTTAACCGTGTCTCTCAAGTGAGAGGTGTCTCGTACAAGAACCGCGGGCCATTTTATGCAACGATTATGCAGTTATTATGCAGTTTTCTAAGTGTCACGTAGAATACGCAGGGCCGAAATAAAATAAGCTGTGGAACCTTGACCCGCCAATTCGCCAGGACGACTGACGCCATCTCGGTGGGCCGGCTGGTAGCGACAGTAGCTACGCCTAGCGGCTTAAGATACTAAACACGCGCTTTGGAATTGGGACGTACGTGAGTCTTTTTGTGGCCCGTAAGAATGCCTCAAATCTACGTGACAATTTCGGTGTCCTATTCGTGACTTTTGTTAATGTGCGGGCTGGATCACGCGTCGATTAATTCAACGGGGTTCGTTAACCGCCGCAAATCAAGCACTATTTGAAACAGCCTCTACAGGCTTCTAAAGCCGATGTCGATCACGTTGCAAACACGTCCGCTACTTTCACCAAGGGTGAACGTCTTTTGACTCTATTCTCGTCTTTAGTCGCCCTCGTGTGTATGTACGCCCGTCTCGACTCTCTTGACTCCATCTCCATTCTCCGCGGCAAAACCTGTTGCACTCGCGAGAGAGTTTTCATTGGCGCGACAAAAGCCCTGCCGGGACGATACACTTTCCACGTGTTTGCCTCTTTGAAATTTTCTTTATGCTCGTCTTTATGTGCAACTGCATCTCTTAAACTGGTTATCTGATTGTACAAGATTTTGAGGAGTATCATACGCACGGTGAGTCTGCACAATTTTACATTTTTGGTTAGCCGCCATCGTATTCGCATATTTGGCGATCGGCGTAATCGCATTCGCAGAAACATAACTCGAAAGAAAATATTATCATAATGCCTCGAGTCACTCTTAGAGGATTCTTTGACTCCGCGATGGCCTTGACGCCACGGAATGCGGAGCATCGGGAAACGCCAGGTAGTTTCATGCGGGTACGCCCGAAAAAAAGTCCTCGACTTTGGTCGTCCAAGTGAGCTCGAGCTCTCCGTCAGGATGAATTCTCTAATATCCTGACCTACGACGTGAGTCAAAATCGCTATAGACTTTGTTTTCATTCGGCATTTAGAACCAGTGCAGGCGTGAGTGAAATTTCGTTGGATCAATCAATGAAATTGAACGACGAGCAGAACTCTGTGTTATTGTCTTACTGCGATATTCGATCGACCATATAAAAAATTCCAAATGGAATCTTACATATCAAAGTAATTACGAAGTTCGATATAACCTGGTATTATTGAAATTCACGTTCAGTAATTCACTTACCGTAAGCGAATTCCAGAAATGACCCGGTCAAAACAAATTTCAAACTTTGCTCCAATAGGTCTCTGCCTTCGTACAAGCCACCCGTTTCTTTGTTCTGGCAAATCGTTAACCTCGATTCCGTAAGCGGGAATTTGCCGCGCGCGGCATTAACGTATACAGTGGTTTCTGTCAATGGGCCAGAGCAAGAGTCATTTATAATATGAAACGGTGGCCTAAAAATGGGCGATAATCACTTTCTTCGAAGGTGCTCACTTTAATTTGCGGTCGGGGAGTCTCCATTATACTTTCCGCGAAACCGAACTTTTTCATTGGACGTTCGTCGCGGTACGGCACACAACGCGCAAACCTAACCTTGCATAACCCGACCCAGCTCAACCTAATCACATCGGAGCGTTCGTCTTTCGTCGTCATTCACCTAATGATCGTTTCGCCCGTCTCAGTCACGAAATGCCAATCGTGACCGCTGCGTTGAATATCGTGTGTCGCAATTCAGCGTCATATTTATCTTTCATGAAAATAACCTTATGATGCCCCAGCGTAGAAAACTTAACCGACGGCCCTTTATTCCTTTAGAATTCCTCGAGACACTGACAAACGACGAGACGATGAAAAATCTCAAAATGATCTCCTCGGCGAGATCCCCGACCGAGTGCAATAATATTTTCAGAGTGAAAAGCCAGCTTGTTGTGCTTTGGCGAAATAGTGGATTTTACATTACAGGAGCGTCTTTTGTTCTTCTCTGCAGTATCGCCGTACCGTCTTCGCTGGAATTGCTGAATAGATACGAGTCGCTCCTAACCTGTTTGAAACACATGCGAGAAAGGTAACACTTCGGAACTGACGAATGAGCCAGTCTCACGAGACAAACTGTGCATCGTGTCTCAGCTCGCCGATGCTATTTCGAATTTAATGACATCATTATGTCGAAATGTTCGGCCGAATTCTTTCGGCCCTCTGATGACCCCGGTTTGTGTTGTACACGTAGACATCCTTTTGGTAGCGATCGGAAGAAAAGAAACGACCCGTGTACGTATGTCTAGTTGAGAAAACCTCCGCACGGTGCACGTATCCGTATGGCAAGATGCACGTAAATTAGAACCGCGATGCACAATAGTCACGCGATATAAAAGGAGGAAACGATGCCAAAAAGAAAGATAGAATTTATCCTTCATGAATTCTTGACAGAAGGTTCCCGCTGGTGTCACGTCACTCGCATCACTTGGCCATAGAAAGCGCATAGGAGTCTATAGGAGTGCAGGAGAGTGCGTGAGCGGCTGGGAGACACGCGTAAACGTCCTTGCGTTTGCTTTGCATATAGACGATATGGCCCGGAGCACAACCTTGGAGCTCGTAGAAACCAATTGCAGCTCTGTTGGACGTCACTTTTTTTTTCTTCTCCTCCCGCCATGTTGTCTTCTCCGTTTATTCCTCTTACTTATTTTCTATTGTGCCTCGAGTCTAGCAGAAACGTTTGTCGTTCTCTGCGAGCGAGGAAAAAGAATCCGTCGAAATCGTAATTGTAACGTAAAAAGATGCCGTAGACCCAAGCCATTCGTCGTGCTGGAATTCTTTTGTTTTCGCGTGGATTACGCCTTTATGTACATACGTACTTTTGCTATTTTTCACATAAATACGTATATACTGCTCCTGGCGCATTCCCACGATACCCAGCAGTACTCATGTGAGTGGCGTCTTCTCTTCTTTCTTTTTTCGTCGTTCATTCAGCTCTTTCGAAATGCATGCGGTATACGGAGTGCGGAGAATACTTACTGCTTAAAATGTCGTATACGAATTCTTTTGTTGTACGCACAGACAAGTATTTTTGTACTGTTCTTCGTATTACGAGACATCGTTTTGTGTCTCAATCAATTGTCAATGTCGCCTGACCCCGTGTATGGAATCAAGCCACGGTGATTTACGTGGTAACATATGGAAACGTATGACACGGAGATAATGACGGGATATACGACTAGTTGGTAGTATCGTATGTGGTTACGACGAGGAAAGAGGATGAAAGGTCAGGCGAGTAACGTAAAAAAAAAATAATAAAGAATTTTAGCACCTGCCAAGGTTAGTCCCGGTACGAGCAAACAGGCCAATTTATGCTCGACGCGTTGACACACATTGTAAGCAAAAAAGACATAACGAAGATACCTTTTTAAAAGCATTCAAAAAAATGGCTGCCGATATCATATATTCTCACCCTTTGCACTTGTTCTAGCCAGGTTACGTATTTTCGGACGAGGTTAGGAATCTCGTCGTCGTCACGCCGTTTGTTTTCACGTCGCGCGTGGCTGATCGTTAAATTTGAAATTGTTCTGGGAATTGTATATCGCTTCGTGAAAATGTGCACGCGAACGAGTGCAGCAAAGTGAAGCCAGTAATCCCGGGAAGGTCCGTACAAAATATTTGTGTCAGTCAAACAGGAAGTAGAAATTACGTTTTATTCCACCGCACGGAGAAGTCAATTCGATCCGGTATTAAATTCAATAGTCTCGTCCTTAAGGACACTGCGCAACATGAAATCCATGGCGAAGAAGCCACTTTACTTCGTAGTCCTTTCGAGGACGGGAAACTTCGTTACGCGAAATTCGATCGTCAAGACTTCAACCCTTAGGATCGACTGAAATGGAATATCCTTCTAGAAGTATCCTTACCGTCGAGCATACCTCGCAGCTATAAACGAGTCAGAAATAAGGAACAGACTGTATGAAATAGGAAGCTGAATGAAAATTCTTTAAAGGATATCGAACTTCCCGTTTCTATTTCTCCATCCCATTTTCTTACTAGCTCGCGCGCTCTGCATGTCTCAAATGCTAGAATCCGACCTGAAACGTGTATTGGCAATAACAATTAATGCATCGACAATATTTCTTTTTTGATTCCGAGACTGGCGTATGCATTGGTCAATTTCCTATGCAAAAGGTCATATATCAGGGAATGAATGTTTACAAATTTGAATTTCACGTTTTATTAAACTTTTTACTGATTTGATCGTGGATTCTTTTTTTTTTTATAATCATTAAGCTCTGTTTTTGATTTACCGTAACACAAGGTTCATCTTTCTCATACGGCCCTACCTACGGAGTTTCTCTCGTTCATGGCGGGACTGCGCGATCTTTGTTCCACAGCCGTCATGTTGATTTGTTCTCTCCTGTAGAGTCTGCTCTCGAGTCTGCAGTCTCTCATCTCTCTCTCTCACTCTCCTTTTATTCCTACGACTATCTATCTCGCTCTGTCCTTTACTCTTCCACTCATTCAACGTGTCTCTCTTGATCCTCTCACCGCAGTACCTCTGTCTACCTCTTACCTCTTATGCTTCCCCAACGCGATGCACTCTCCCTGCACTTCTCGCTGCACTGCAGCGCCTCGCTCTGTTGCAGTTCGCAGACTCCAAGACTCGAGTCTTGTTTGCACCGACTCAAACCAGGGCCGTACGATTATGTGGTGCCAGCCCGGTCTGTGCCCAGGACAGAATTATTTTTCATTACAACAAATGGCGCATGCACACCTCGAGTCAAAAAATGATAATTTTATCACTGACCAATCTGAAACAGTCGAGTATGATAAATGCGAAGGGCGGGAAATTTGAAAATTTACGTTCAACCTTAACCGTAGTCAATGGCAATTTATAGTAAGGAATTTTTAATAGGTGAGAACAATAATCGCTTTCTACGCTGCTCCTCGTTACTCACATACGTCGCTGTGCACGGTCACGGGTGAATGCTTCGAATAATGATATATGGACCAAGCAGAAGTGTATTAAGATAAGCAGTAATTAAGTATTGCCCGATCGCGAAAATGTAAATGATCATACGTTAGTTCCTACAGCATCCAGCGACTATATACAATCGAAATGGCAGTAATGCAAAATCTTCATCAGCCTCCTCGACCTTATCATTCATCTTTTTTTCTCTCGAATCTTTTCTCTCCACGTTATTCTTTCTTCTCGTTTTTATCTTCCCTCCATCTCTCCCAGTCTCTATGTCGATTGGTCCACGACACTGACCTTGACTGGCAATGGCCTGCAGGTGCACTTGCAATCAAAAAATCGTTACGACATTGTATCAGTGTCCCAAGTTCCTTACACTAACCTCTCCAATGGATTTGAGACGTCGGTCCCATCCTGGACCAACCAGCAGTCCCTTGGTCCCAATTCATCACCGTGAGATGAATCGATGCTCTCTAGCTTTGGTTTCACTCATCAATTTTTCTCGTCTACTTATCATTATCATCTCCTTCATTTCTCCCTTTTCCTCCATTTACAATGCTCTTAACTCCATCCAGCACTGTCGTACTACCGAACCTCCCTTACGTCGCAACCCTTAACGAGTCATCTTTCTCGAACCCTACCAAGGCATTATTTGAAAATAACTTTTAAATTGCACTTATACCATTCGTGCACGAAATTACACGTGGCGTGCACGAATGCACCGATCCTCTCGTGTGCATCCTACATTTCTACGTATTTACCTGGTTAAACCGGGAATATCGGTACGCCTGCTTATTTGCTATGGCACTGGTGTGCCATGCGCTCTGTAGTAACTAGTGAACTTATATTGTTGGAAAGTGCATGTGCACTTTTATTTTTATTTATTTATGACGTTTCTACGTACGCGCGAGAATACTTAGTAGATTGTACCTTCTTTACGTTAGTGGGTCTCCACGTGTATATGCGACGCACGTCATTCACTATACCGTGGATGAATAGTGGATACTTTAAGTAGTAAGCGCTGTAACGCACAGACGATGCCTATGGTATCTTTATTTGTACTAACAAGACACTTGCTGCCGAGTAATATATTATTATTTGCTTGTTTATTGTCTGTAACATTCAATTATACTTTAATGATGCTGTGATCGCATGATCATTCTTGGGAATATCTCGCAAGATTTTTATTCGCCTTTAAGGATGAATAGTCGATCTCTTTTCAGGGACTGACTTATTCCCTTTTGTTATTATTTCTTAGACGCGGCCTTCGACTCGAGTATTTTTACTTTTCTTATTTGTTGGAGTCTCGGTCAATCTTTTTTTTTTTTATTTTCTTATTGCACTTTTCGGACTATGGAGAATTCGCTTGTCTTTTCTGACGGGAGGTTGTCTTTCCAGGGCTTAAGGGCTCGTAGTACACGTTGGGTCGAATGGGGACGGTCTTGAATAATTGAATAGAGGATTTCGAAGGTGGTGGTGGATTTATAAAAAATCACATTATATTTCCACGACCTACCATTGATACAATAATGGCTACGAGGGATCGTGGATTCTTCATTGAAATTCTCGAGGGCAACATTTTCTTTTTTCTCATCCCCTTTATCTTCCTTCCTTCTTTTTGGCTCCTTCTCAAATTCTGAAGCCAATCCTGTTTCGTCGCGCAGCAGCGCATATGGGGATCATTCGGCAGGACCTTCCCGCCATTATATATGGGAACAATGTAACAAATACCCTCGTCAGACTATCGCGAATGCCATTGTTACGCATCGGCCGTTTCATCCCGAAGAATGTGATATATATATATTTTTTCTGAATATTTTATTTTTTTTAAGCTATACTCTTTTTTTTTTTTTTCTATGTCCAACCCTAAAATCGCGAGGTAGGCCTTTTTTCATCCTCCCTCCATTATACTTGCCCTTTATGGGATTTATATACACATTTAAACCTTCGACCAAAAATCGCTCTGTCTCGGATTTACAGTATGCTTGCTTTTGTATCTTTAAATTTCATTTCGAAAATTATTCTTACACGTGTCTCTGTACAGGTGGCGCTTTAAGCAGTGATTTTTTCCTCGCGAACTCCTAACTCCGCCGGAGCGTAGTACAGCGCAGTTTTACATTGTAAATCGTTAAACGCGTGTCTTACCTATAGCGCAAATAGCAAATCGTGCGAGACGTCAAGGCCGATTCGCACGTCGCTTACATACAAATCATTCGCGCGAGTTCGTCGGACAGAAATTATTCGTCGCACCGCGAATACATATCGACTCGTTTGCAACGACTTTCATTCACGAGACTCGGATTAAACGAGGAACCGTCTGCTCTGTACTATATACGTAATACGTATATACGTAAATTTTGAGTTGACACAACAATCAAGTACGTACGTACACAAAAAATATATGATAACAAAAATTTATTATCACGACAAATGTCGTTATCACTCACAAACAATCGTCCGTTCGTTTTATACGAATTTCATGACGAATCGTTAATGACGTCACAGTGGGCTTTCCACGAGCCATCCTTGATCCCTCTGATGAAGACGATTGAATTTAATCAAATTTTTTATTATTTTCATAACAAACCTCTCGTACCCGGTAACCACGCGTATGTGACGAGGACGCGTAAAATTCCCAAGCATGTGCGAAATGTGGGACGCAACGCTACGCGGACGGGTCTAGGCCTCTAGTCATTCAGATTAATTGTCTTTTAACACGTACCAATGAGAACCGCCCTGACATTGCTCCCTTCCATCGTTAATCCTCGTTACTCGACACTTTGCTTCATATCCTATATACGATGCAACCGTAACGCGCTCGTGGTGCATCCTGGGAATTCTTCCGACGTACGACAATTTCGCGCTACTATTTGTCTTGGCGGTACGAGATAACACGTAGAGGATGGGATATAGCGGTGCATTGCATACAGTACAGGAAGATTTGTAGGGACTGGTTTTCTCGCCTGTCACGCCTATTCCTTTGATATTCTATTCCTATATGCTTAGTAATCGCTTTTTGTATACTGCACAGGTAACAGTGGGTTATACACTGGGATAGTAGTTGCCGGTGTTACTAGTACTGTTACTACTAGACACGCTGGTTTTAATCTACTATACACGCGTAGTACCTAGTACCGATACCAACTCGGGTGCCTCCTATATACGCTATTTAATACGGCTTCTCCTGGGATCTAGCATAGTGTATAAGAGGGACTGCCTACGCGATATGCCCGGTTAACACACTGCCATAGTGACTGAGCCCTAACGGTACCTGCTGGTCTTTCCATCCTTTCGGGCCCATTCCATAACCCAACGTGCTCTATCATACTTTACTTTAAGGGACCATTCATCACTTTAGCCTAGAGCCCATATTTTTTCTCTGTCTTTATTTTTTTATTACGACCTGCGAAAAATTCAGGTTCTTTTTTTTTGCCTTTTACACATAACCATCCCGCCTGAATGTAGCTTGGAAACGTGTCTAAGAAAATTACCCAGGCTGCACTGGAATTCTCTTACGATGAACGGAACCGTCAGGTCTGCCGAACTTGGCAGTTAAATATTAATAGAAAAAAAGGTACTAGTCTCTCGTTATCTTTTCTTAATCTATAGGAGGGCAGGGATTTTTCATATATATAAAATATTCTTCGTAGGTATCATTTCTTCTTATTGCGCTCGGAATTGTTTTCCTTGTGATTCGGACTTGTCTGGTCTCCAATGTGCTCAACTGAGAACTAGTGAAACGTGCCTGTCACGTGAGCACACGAGCGAACGCCCAGCAACTTATCTGACGAGCGTATAGTATTACTTAGTAGTAAATGGTATTAGTAGTATTAGTAGGATTAGTAATGGTCGCTAGTAATACTAACTAAGAGACGGAGCAACCGATTCGCTAGTATATACGCGTGCGCGAGTACTTTCACACGGAGGTGAACAACACTCGGCGGTATCCAGGCCAGGGGTGGCCAACCACTCCTCGACTCGTCTATACCGTGTACTGTACAACAACAACAAGAACCATATACAACTAGTATGACGTATATGCAGACCCACCGTTTACCTCGCATCTACGCACTTACGTACACCGTACGTATTTTTGATGGTAAGCTGTTTATTATACGTATAATTAATCAGAACATTTTTTTTATTATTGTTTTATTTATCCATTTTTTGCTATACAATTCGATTCTTTTTATAGTCAATTTTTGCCCGATTTATTATTTTTTAATTACGATTTCTCGTCTTGGGTGAGTATTGGGGCGGGTGTCGTATTTTATACCGGTAGTAATTGCAACTATATCGTATTTGCCTACGGCGTGGAACATCGGCATTACGTTACCGCTAAATTGGTATTAATGGTGATTCTACGGGAGGCATACAGCGCTGCGGAATTATTTGTAAGCACGATTGCGTTAAATTGGAATTAATCGTTTATCGCATATTAGATATATATTCGTATGGATGTATTTCTAATCTATTTCCGTCGAGATCGTAATATGTTGTATTATGTATATCGGGCTGTTCTACATTCTGTTCCGGTAACCTAACCTATATTTCTCCTTTCTATTTGGATTCTCGATAAGTCTTTTGCTAAACGTCCCATTGATGTACCTATGTGTGGCGACGTAAGAAAGCTTTCTTAAAGTTTATGTATATACGTGCGTATATACATATTCCTACCATCCTACCGTGCCGTTCATAAGTTAACTGCTTATGGTACACGGGTGAGCAACAATACCTTCCTCGATGAAAAATATTGTAGCTGTTCCTTTCTGTTGTTATTTTATAATGCTTCTCTTTCTCCCCGCTGTGCAGCAGCACTGTATGCTATTTCAAACGTAAGTATCAGGACGTCAGGAGCTTGAGGAGATTCGTCTTGGAGTCTTAACAGGCTTGTATGGGCTTTACGCGTTGGCTGGCTTTAAAATCGAATGAGCGACGTTCGTTTTGCGAATTGCGATTAGACAGCGACGTCGAGACGCGTGTTTCTGTTTAGCTCGTGAAAATGTCAGAAGGCGAACGGTACGGTGAGATGGTAGAAAATGGTGGCCGAGGAGATCGAAACGATATTTAATGACTTTTTAAATGTTGCATAAAGCTTTGGTGAATCGGAAGGGTATTCGTATGCTTCTTACTCTTTCTCGCTTATTCTCTTTCTCTATGATTCCTTCACTCTCGCTCTCACTGTTTACTCGTTTAAGACGAACGTGAAAATGAGGACTTGTTATAGATGGCGCTTCGGTGTCGCAATACTGGATAGGTTTTAGCTCGACTGTATGTTAATGTATATATTATTTATTATGCGTGTTATTGAGAATTGTCGAATTCGTGTATTTGCCCATGTGTGTTTCTTGGCCCGTTGATTTTTTATGCGTATATAGTAACCGCGCGTTTTATTGGCTGAATGAATTTTGTTATTTTCACAAATATGTCACAACGGACAAATAATACAATTATTACGGCGATCTCGAGGTCTTGCGCGCCTATGACACGATTTCCTTGCTTGGCAGTCAGCGAACCTAACCAAAAAATTACGATTATTTATCGAACGCGTACCTTGCAAATGTTTGCTTATATCTTTTTCTTATTTTTACTCCGATACCTCCTGATCCTTCTTTTTGCTGGGAAAATGACTTCGCTATAAAACCACGCCCACCATTACGCCTATCAGCAGCACAAGGTGTTCTTTTGTTCGGTTGACTCTGGGCTTGTCGACTGTTCTTGTTTCTGCTGCTGTGCAAATGCGTCTTTAACTTATAATACACGCCAGTCGTGGATAAATGTTTTTGTACTTGAATCTTTTTTTTTTTTTTTTAAATTACAAATTTAAATGACTGACATACACGAGAGTGGAATGACTCGGGAACGATGAGTCCTGTTGATAGAAGCGAGAGGTTCTGTGGCGGGAGAGGTTGAATTTTGAAAAAAAAAGAGAATTATAAAAAATACAAGATTCTGCTAATTGCAAGGCTAACGAGAAATCGGCATGGCGCTATTAATAAAACCTGTTTATGAATTTCCTTGGACCCAAAGGTCCTTACTGGAAGGACGAGCATTTTTTTTTTTTTTTTACTATCTGTTCTTATTTCTCTTTTCTTATCGTTTCTTTACTTTTCTTTTCATGCAATCTCACTACCACGACTTTTCGAGATCCTATGGAATTTTTGCAAATTTGCGATTCTATATGTACATTGTAATTTCACGCGTTGTATGTACGTCAAACTCCTGGACGAAACGAAGAAAAACAACGTATAAGGCAAAAGGTGAATAGGTGGTAGGTATGTGTATATGTATATGCTGGTATATAAGCAGAGGTTGATGCCCGGGTTTACTTCCTAGTCTGGTAGCCTGTATCGACCGCGTGCCGTCCCGACGCTCGTGGCCCGTTGCCGTCCGTGCCGACGCTTTAGAAACCACCCGCCAGACACGCATGTCGCACATAACTAAAAATTCACTAGATAAAATTTTGCAAAAAAAAAATGGAACGTTCCAATGCTCATCAAAAATACAAATATCGCCATAAAAAATAAAAACCAACCCCTAACACGAATTTTACAGAAAATATACGCGAATAAACATACCCCGTCATAAATCACGACGAGTATATCAACCCTTATCAATGAATGATATACCCCGTCACAACTCCAAGAAATAACTCGCCCCACCCTCCCATCTCTAAAAATTTCGCGTTGACGTCAAAATAAATTTCGTCATTGTCAGCATCGTCCAGAAAATTGTAACATCCCCCAGGATATGCTGGCTAGTATGGATTTTCCATCCTCCCCGGGGTGGCTAGATCCTGAGAGGATCTATAGAGGTACAAGAGGATGTACCTACGGTAGATACATATGGTACATATATGCATACATATAGGTACTAGACTGGTTCGGAGGGCCGGAAAGTGTATGGAGTCAGTGCTATATATATGTATATCCTATATATATTACAGAGAGGGGAGAGAGGGTCAGGTAAAGTTAGTGGGAGGTAAAGAGGGTTGAATAGAGGGTGTGGAGTAGGGGATGAAGCTGGTAGAAAGGTCTCTGACCCCTGGATCGATACCCGGCTCCAACTAACTCTACCTACCCTCTCTTACTCCTATATACTCTAGTGCATATGGTATATCTACTACCACACAACCTATATCTATATATCTTACCTACCTATATATAGTTCTTATACAACCTCTCCTGGCCAGACTGAAGGAATACACAACCGGCAACCGCTTTTGCAACCCCGCCAGCATCTGCAGCTGGGCTGCTACAAAATTACGCAACCCTTCTCTCTCTCTCTCTCTCTCTCTTGCGCACTCAAGATTACTCTTAGTTAAGGGTTGTAACCCCAGGGGATTTTTTACCTCGCTACCAGCGATTTACGTACTGCCGTCTTGGATCCATGCTGTTCCTATTACTGTACCATTGTCTGACCTAACTCGATTGTCAAGGTACAATCTACTGCGTAATGTATTACGTTAGATAATGGATGCTGGTAATGAAATTTTCTAGAGTCTAGAAAAATAATATTTAAAAATTTGTTTTTATTTGGATGAATCTTTTTTTCTTTCAATTCTATTCTTTAGTCTCTGTTCCGAGAGAATATCGATCATTTCTCGATACGCTGTCTTATCTCGACAAGCATTGTTACGCGAGCGTTGCATGCGGTGCCTCGTGAATTTCGTGATTGCTCACCGAATTACGTTATCGCTCGAGAGTCTCTATGGCGGTTTTATGATATTTTTAAACAGCGCGTAATATCTTATCGCTGTCAGGTTATTGACCTGTGACGTTTATCTAATTGCCTAATTGTTATCTCGTCGCGGCTCGGCGAGTCGCCACTGTCATTCTTTTAATGGCGAGAATAGCGCGACTGAAACGTTCAAGGCATAATTAAGAGGCGCCTGGCTAGACGGCATCGATTTTCTGACATTTGCAATGAGAAGAATGGCGGAGGGGATGCACGTGCATCCCTTGGAATCTCAGTGCATATCGCAAAGTGCATTCCAGCCAGGTGTCCACATAGAGATAAGGAATGCATTGAGATATACATGAAATCTCAGTATGTCGTACACGTAGAAATTACATGCGAAAGCAATATTTTCGTCCAATATAAAATAACGTGTTGGTCAAAATTCATAGTGATAATCGAACTTCTTAGCTTTTATCTTATTCGTTTATTAAATTCGTCCTAAAGTGCATACAGGTGTGCGATATGTCTGCATACGACTGTACACGTGCGTTATGAATTATTTTACTCGCTGACAAAATTGACAACATAATTAGTTATGCAAATGCGCCGGCCGACCAAGACGCCACGGGTCCATCGCAAAATTAACATAAAAGAAAGTGTTTCCTTGGTTTCGCTGAAAAGTCCCATAGCGCCGAGTAAGTCACCCACGCTGTTTGTAGGAGCGACGAAAAGTCGGGCGGATAAAGAGAAAATACGGTTAAAAAATGCTTGATACGCGAAATAAAGAATAGATAGGCGAAAGTTTTTTAGTGGCAATACAAAAATATATATTTCCTGGCAATTATATTTATAACTATTTATTCATTGATTCACGATCAAAGAGAAACCGATCGTTACCCTAGTTCGATGCTGTCTCATCTCACGTGTACCGAGTAATTTCTATCGGACACGTGATCGTCTAAGGTTCCCTGTATTATACACACTTTGTCGGCTCATATACTGTATGCGCCTCTGTGCACTTCTATGCACTCTATACGCGCTATCCACTATCGTTATGCTCAGGCTGCTTGCTTATCTAACCGAATCGCCGATCTCTCCGGCTCTAATATCCATAAGCATGAAGCCACTCCTTGGCGCGCCCGTGTTAATTTCCGAGTTTTATTTTATTTCTTAACAGAGTTGCCCACACTGACGCTAGAGTGTCCTAGAACCCGTACAGGGGTGACGGGTCACTCTTACCTTATTGTAACAAGGAGGTTAATACGGATAGGATGTCCATTTTATTATTACATATACATATACATATATATCCACTGCGTGTGCCGCAGATAAAAGATGGCAGACAGTAGTTACAGTGCGTATAAGTGCAGACAGTAAGGATCAAGAGGTCAGCCAATGTAGCTGGTTTGAGATTTAAGAAAAAAAAAAAGAAAAATAAAATGAGCTATCATTTCATTTTCGTCAATTAGTGTCTACGATGAGGTCAGATAGTCAAGGCAGGTCAATGCGTCATATACGTTTATATGTATATTTATATACACTGTGTATATGTATATATACAAAGGTCATGAAGTTACTGGACATAGGTACTTTATAGTTTTTGGTGGGTGTGCCTCGGGTTTAATGGCCTCTCGGACTACGCTGCGTAGCACAGCCGGCAGTAAGTGGCGTTCGTGTGTTCTACCAAGAGGTTTCCTCGTAAGGAGGTCAAGGCCATGACCCAGTGAGAGGTCGTTGCCATCGGCCTGCCTGCCCTCCTCTTACTCTTCCTCGTGCAGCACTTCTATCCTCTGCGTCGTGTTCCTTATACCCCGGCATTCCGTATTCCAAGCGGGATGCACCGGGTCTGATCGCAATTAGATTCTCTGGAGACGCGGGCTACGCTGTCGGGATGAATTGGCTGGAAGAAAAATTTCAGCGCGCGCGTTATACCGCGTGTATGTATACTATATAGGTATATTATGGATGTTAAACGGTTAATGTGTATTGGCACGGGATACAAGTGTGCGGTGTATGCAGTTTTATTTATTGCATTATTGGTGCAGGAATTCTCGTTATAAGAGGAAGAGAATTGTCGCCCTGTAGCGTGACGTCTGCTGTCACGTTCACGCGTGAATCTGCGCGAAAAATTGGCTAGAGAAAGGCGAGAAATACGAGGCATAGGTATCGTTATGTATATGCAGCTAGATGCACTGTCACTTAGGTAAGGCTATGCGCTAGGCTGCGACCAATGACTGAGCGGCGGTGCGTGTGTCTGGCTAAAGTGCATCGATGCATTCGTATTTAATTGCTAATATGCAACTCGTGTAACCTCGAGTCTACGTCGGTACGCTAGGGTCAGGCGAGGTCATTGTTACCAAATTGTATATTTCTACATATATGCAATGTATGTATATACACACTGACTTCCTCTCTGCCTTTCCTTTCGCTCTTACGTACACACAGGCGCACTTTCTTCCTGGCGTAATCGAAATTGCATACTGCCGTGCATTGGCACTCAGTCCTATTCTCTCGCTGCAGGCGGAATTCTATTTCCCGGGCTTTGTCAGCCGCTGACACGCTCGATGCACATTCGGTACGCTCGATTTTCTGCTGCATCCCGTTCTGGGGCATTCGGTGCTACGTGCATCCGGTGCATTGAATTTTTTTTCGGCAGGTACCGTCCACGAAATTGTGAAGATAACCGATGCAGGAGAATGCACTTTTGCATGAGCGCGCTACGGATTTTCGCACAGTGCACAATTCGATGCACTTTTGCGCTTCGAGCAACTGCAGTCTGTTTACTTGGTGGCAATGAAAAAGACGTAACCGAGTGGGATTTTTAGAAGAAAGTTTTCTTAATTGCACTAAGAAGACGCGATGCAAGTCTTCTATGTATTCGTTTATGTACGCTGGAATCGAGCTGCTAGGAAATGCATCGATGCAGTCTGCACCTGCGGTTCGTAATCCATTCTCTCTTCCTTTTACACATATCTATATATATACATATACACATATGTATAGGTAGACTCTTCGATTCTTCTCTTCTCTTTTTCTCTCGCCGGTGCAACGCCCAGTAGGGAGGGTAGGGATACTGCACCAGCGTATGCACCCCCGTTGGTTCACGCATGCACAATGCAGGGTGCAACAACCTCAAACCGTAGGAGAGATCCTTGCATTATACGGCGTCACACCGGAACACGCCGCTAGGCCGTCTCTCGCCAATAATTTACGACGCTCTATAGGAGCCTAGGAAAGTCATGGAACAGAAAAAAGCAATGAGAACGAACGAGAATGGGACGGAAGGGTAGAGCGAGGGAGAAACGAAAGGCGAACTCGTAAACGCGGCCGTTTAACGCCAGCTGATAAATCTCCTTACGAGATTCTCGCGAGGCATCAGACTGAAACTACCTGTATACAATGTTATAAGACTGCAGTATCGCGCGAGGAAAGCAGTAGCTATAAAATGCATTTTGTTCAAGAGATCGCATGTAATTTTCTACACGTATCGGTGCACCGGGTTGGAGAAAAATTACTGCACTAACACAGTGCACCAAGGGTGACTTTCACACGTATTACAGCTGGGGGCTGAAATTTTAATTACTGTCACAGACAAAAAGTCCGTCCCTTGCACTAAAGTGCATCCACTCGAGAAATTTCGTAGAGTCTTTTTCAGTGTTTATAATGTTTTATACGAAACCGTACGAAGCGCAGGGGCGATAATTAATAATTTATTTAACTTCGTTTTTCGAGTGCACGGTGCACAGTGGCATCGAGTGTGCGTTGCATGTGTTTTTACTCGCGGGAGTGCATCAAGCGTGCACAAGGGCGTCCGTGTGCATCGTTAAAGATTTTTTAATGCCGGGGTCAGAGGTCAGCTTCCTCGTAAAGGTAAGAACGATGCAAATCGGAAGGGCGTCCCGCGGCCGTAAAGTGCATTTCCTGATTTACGGCAGCCGTGAGCTCATCTCTTTCTTTCTTTATTTCTTCCCTTATCTATCTCTCTCTTCCTCTCTGTTTCGTTTTACTTCTATCTGTTTCTATCTCCCTCGTGACTGTTGCGTCTTATTTTCAATGTCGCGCACGCCATAGGTTCGGCGCCTGCATGCATGCTGCTGCACCTCCGGTGCAATAGGGTTCAAGAATACGCGAGGGAGCGCAAGATAGTGCATATAGACCTAAAGTAAAGTACAAATATATATATATATATATCATCCGAGGAGAGCTAGACTCACGAGCCAAAGGCTGAGGTTGCTCGACCATTGCAAACGTAACCATAAAACGGTTTATATACCCGCCTTAAGGACCCAACTCTACCACCATCGTAAGAGCTCGCCATTCCTCGGCCAGCGATTTTTCTAAACACGCCCAAGCAGAACAGAAAAATTGGAAAATTGGCATACCGGCTAAAAATGGCAAGAGACCCTGAGATATCGTCAAGACAATATTACGCGTGTACCCGGATCTACTGAAAGATGCATTTGTTACGTGGCTTGCACTTTCTGTGATAGCGTGAAAAATAAAAATTGCTAAAATACAGAAACTGTAACAACTGTCAGATGTTACCTTCTGAGATTTCTCATAATTCTACAAAAAATGTCAAATAAATTTATTACAATTTTATTCACTTAAAATTTCACACCCAATCATAATTTATTAACTAGCGAAACGTCATCTTGATTATAATTAAACGTTGTAATAGTAAATATATATATATATATATATCCATGCATTGACATCCCTGCTTCAATGACGTCAATTCAAGATGCATATATTACCCTGTAGCTAGGAGCTTGAGGTACGGTGCAATACGAAGTGCATCGTGCACTCACGATGTTTGTCGCGCGTTTGTCTATAAACGTGGGTAGTGCATTTGGTGGCAATAGTCGTAGAGAGTGCATAGCGGCGGGGTAGAGGAACTCGTTGCATTGACAGTAGTAGGGGAAAGTGCACTAGACTGCATGCACCGGGGGAGATAACTGCAAGCCGACAGCCAATGCTGTGTGATGGTAATCATGATATGGTGGGGGGTGGAGTTGGACTCGGTAGGGGAAACGTAGAACCACCGTATCAGTAGTGGTGGTAGTGACGATGGCGACGGAGGTGGTGGCCGTGGTGCATACAAGATCCACATGGTGGGGATACGTTGTCGACGCGGTCAATGCACTAGTAATCTCGCTGAAATGCCCTGCAGACTATCGCCTCTTGCGAACGAGCCCTATGCGCCAAAAATAGGGTGCGCCGAAATACTTAAAACACGACACGGTATATGCATATATATATATATATATATATATATTTCTATGAGGTAAATTTTGAAAAATTTATTTTATACAAAAAATTCATAACGTTGCATTCCCCGGGGACGACCTAGCCGAGTCGCGTTATAAAAGTTTCGTCTGATGAAATATTTCGTGTAACAGTTTGAGGCTGAACATTAATTACGTTGAAAGGTCTCCAAGCGTTTAATATAAAAATGCAGGACTTTCTCGTATTCACAGGACGTATATGCGAATCTCTCCACGTATCTATATGCATAGTTATGCATACACCTATGATAGATCCTCTATCGTTTGCACTTTCAGTCGCGCATTTCATGCCTACGACATATAGATATACGTATTTTTCATACCACTACGATCCTACAGTATCGTTCAAAGTCAGCAGCGTTCCTATGGGCAAGTAAAGGAAGACCTAGAGGTGTACCTATGGGAATATGAAAATGAACCAGCATCGTATGTGCAATGTTACTGCAGTACACAGAATTGTCGTGAACAAGCAATATCAAAGGCAATGCATATCATTGAAGTCCAGGGTGGCAGAACCGTTATGTGTAAACATATAAAGAAGTGTCCTAAACCTGGTTAATAAATCGTGACTATCGCGTGTATTTTTTGAGGTTATAAAAGGGACAGTAGTACATACGTGGGTACGTGCGGTACTTGCTACCCACGGTTTCTCCTCGTAGCCGATATATAATATCAGCACCAGGAGTCTGCTGAGCCAACGCACCTACCTATCTATCTATCTGCCTACCTGACGGGGGCTGCGTTCACCTAGGTGGAAGTATCGAAGGAGGTTATCCTAGAGGCTGACGCCCACGCGGCTTTTCTGGGCCGAAAAATCCAGAAGAGAACGCCGTTCACTTCCGCGTGGCCGCATGACGGCGCCGGGACTTCGTATACCCTCGTTGTCGACCTCTCTCGTCCTCGGTTCCGGGTTCGGTTTTTCGTCCTGAAAACGTCGCGATTGTTCGAGCCATGTTAACTGGCAGCGCCATCTGGGCGTGACCAGTTTTCCCATTTTCACTTTTTTCTTCTTTCTTTTCCTCTCGTTTTAACACACTTTTCTTATATATATATATATATATATATATATATATATGTATGTTCACGTGCATATAGGTAATTATAGTGTTCAGGCTCACGTGCTGTATGCGACGTGCTAATACGTCGTGTTGATATCATGTAATCTTTTCTCAGCTTTTTATCACACTGAAAAAAATCAAATCACACATCTCCTACAATAGATTCTCTGTCTGGCAGCTATGATGTACTATAGGGTATATGATACTCGTGCATTTTTTATATGCATATGTTACTACTGTATGTATATATTCTGTGCTTGTATATACGTATATATGTATTGTATATCGAGATTCTGTTCTCTCGTACCGTTCTCTCGCATAACGGTGTCCGATGCTTGGCCAAGGACGAAATCGAGGATGAAAAAGCGGGCTGAAGAGCATTGTGAGAACGGGCGAGTTCGTGACGTCACGCGTATCCTAGCCCCTGGCACATTCTAACTGGAATTCGACTTATCCATTTCGTTTTTTTTTTTTCACTACAAACTGACACGCGGTCGAATATCTACCGCGTATGTATAAGGCGAGAAGTAGGGTAAGGACCCTCGTAACAATGTCGCGGGTAGGAAAGAGATGAAGGACGTGTAAAATAAAAATTTGAAAAATTGCTTTCTCTGTTGGTATTAATTTTACGACGTAACAGTGCACGAATACGGGTTGTGCTTATTGACTGACAATTTATTACGATAAAATTAATGCACGTGCAACGTGAAAATAATTTTATGCGGTCGGACAAAAATCATGATATGATTTCTTTTTATCTCCCCCATTCGTAATTGCTACGTGGCATTAATTTTTTCTTGTCTTTCTTCCAATTTGCTCTTTTTCAGTTGTTTTTTTTTTTTTGGTTTTCTTTCTAACAAACTGACAGAATCCGAGGAGCAGGAACGTGGACGCTGGGTGATGTTACGTTCACTGACCGCTGACTCTGCTAGTCACGCGTAGTCCACTGGCCTAGTGCCCAATACCGTTTCACAATCAATACCCCGGATCTTTCGAGCAACGGGACGTTTTTCACCCTAAAATTATCCATTCGCTGAATGGACTTCGTTCCCTAGGGATTTTTCTAGGGAATTTATAATTTCTTCAAATTTTAATTAAACGGCTCAACTCGTTCACCCAGTGTAATACATTACGATCTAAACCGCTTCATTAGTGCCGTAGTAATATTATTATAGATATAAAATAGTGATCTGATATAAAGAGCAGTTAAGACATATAATATTTTATTAATCGGTTCAATTAATCATTGTTCCATATGCTTGTTAACGATTAATATATCTATATGATTCTTAATGATCGAACGATCTATTTTCTTCCTTCTGTACTTCTCGTATCTGGCGCACATTAAATATGCGTGTATCACATACGTAGAGAATGGTAACATAATAATCCCAGTACTATTAGAAACTGGTGCCGCAATGTGTCGAAAGCATCGACGCCGTTGTACCTCATGGTGCTGCTCGTTTATCGTGTCACTTTTTAAGTGACCCGCTTCGTGATATCGTATCGATTACTTCTCGACACACGAGGAAGTAAAACAGCGATACGTTGCATATACGTAGAAGACGGCGGGGTCGACGTCCTCTGCGTTTAAACCGAAGCTTCTTCAGTCCGAGGAATGAAAGAACGTTTTCTAATCTCGCGCAATATTGATCGACCGGTACGATCGTCCATTTCAAAGAGAATTTTAACATCGGCGCCGACGCCGTTTACGTAAAAAAGAGAAACATGAGAGACGTGTTTTTGAAAAAAGTTCCTTGATCGCGCAAAAACTCCATGGTTCCCGCGATAACACGTATACAATACATTCTGACGTTAAGCAGACGACACTGTTACTCTGTTTACTTTTTTAGGGGTGGTTGGCCGAAAAAATAAGCACAGAGAAAATTCATGACGAGCTAAAAAAAAATTTTTTTTTTTCAGGGTGGCAAACCCTCGATGTTAGGTTTGGTAGACTTGTTCGTATTAGGTATATACGTATAGCTTATGTTCGGGTCATTCCCCTCGAGATATTCTTGGCAGTCTCACTCTTCTCTTCTTTTCCTCTCATTCCTCCTTCACTCCCTTATCCACTGCTGTTCGTTCATCTCACCCTCCGCTATCTTTCACTCACAACTTCACAAGGATTACCCACTCGTTTACTCTCGTTCCTCTTGTTCGTCTTGAATCCTCAGCCTCCACCCTTGTCTCCTCGCTTCGAGTCCTCTTGGCACGTTACGTTCCTCGTTATTATTATCGATCAGCTTCTCCACTCGGTTGGAAATTCCCTTTATTCTTTCTTACACGCGTTTAATAGATAAGACAATGACGACGATGACGAAGACTCACTCGATGCTCCACAGTCGGTCGTCATTTCCCGGTTGGCCATAGACGCCAAGACCACCTGTGGAGCGATGGACTAGAACTGTACAAGAGAGACGAGAAGTCGAAAATTATACCTAATAAATATTAAGTGCAGTGTGTACGCGCCCATACGTAAAGTCCACGCAGGACGAGAAGGTAGCCGTCGTGGAACAGTGACCCCCTGGACCAGAGAGATACAGTTATTACATTTACTCGCAAGCTTACCTACACGCACGTATCTCTCTTTGACGCATGGCGTATCTATATTATGTGCACGCACCGGCATACCTACTCTCTCTCTCTCTCGCTCTCTCCCCGAGAAGTGCATCCTGTGCGTTAACATTGCACCACTGTGCACTGGTTGAGTTAGCTGAGCTGGTTGAGTTTATTGCAACACGCATGCAGAGGAACTCGCAGATAGGACGCCATAGTCACAGCTGGACGAAACGAGGTTACCGCGACCTCGCCGATGAGCCTCGTTGCATGTGCAACGTGCACCTTTAATATATTTGACTCGCTTGTCATTCGATGCACTTGTTCAGGTATAGACGAATTTACCGGCATTGCCATTCCCGTAAGTTTATGTAAATCGACTATATAAATGCAACTCGGTTTCGATATGGTTTGAACGTATACTGAATGCGTATACTGTTATGTGACGTATTTGATATTACTTTTTGAACGTAGTGTATAGCTATGGTACGTTTATGATAAGAGAGAACGGTTATTTTTAGTATACGGGTAAATTAGATAAATCTATACTAATTGCCTAAGGTCACCAGTTCCTTCGTCTGAACTTAACGCTATTATGGTTCTATGTTTTTCTCGCGGTCCAAATCTTTCTTTATTTCTTTCGTGCAGTCGTACTTATTATCGTTAAATACGCATGTGACATACGTGCGCGTATTCACGTACGATTGGACGGTTCAGTGGCCGTGGCAAATAGTAATAAACGTTGATAAGGAACGATCGAACATTCGATCGCTTCCCGATTGATTTGTTTCTTTCATTGTTATTACCAGCATGGACCGCTGGTAGGTCCTTACATTTATTCCCATGAAATTCACTGCTTTCGTTCTACTTCGTACGCGCTCATACGTGCACCTCAGTTCATTTGTCAATTAGAGTCTAAATTAGTTTCATTAACAAAAGTGACCAAGGAAAGTTGACGTTGCAAAAATTCGGCTTTGTCGCCCCGTCTGCGATTGAATTCGTTCGCCCTCCCTTGTCCCACCCTCCCCGACCATCCTTGTCAGCCCCCCTCACACGCCTGCTCGTTTATTCTCTCGTTCGTTCACCTAGAACAGTTCAGTGAACTTTCCGGGTTAATTAGAGAGCCGCGGTGTCGTTTTCGCGAACTTAACCTCGCGAATTCGCGACTTTATCGGGCGCCTCGTCTCCTAGTACCAATGAATATGACATCGTGATCAACTAGGTTGCTTCTTTCAAGGTTCTTCTTCATTCCGTCGAGGCTACGTGTATTACGTTGACACGTATATTCGTACGTTATGAGTCCGTTGTTGTTGATTATTTTGGCATTTTTAACCATCGTCTCAGTACGAGATATTGCATGCTGCCACTTTGACACGCTACGCTTTTGCTCGTGGTGTTAGGTCAGCTTATTTGAATTTTATGTAATTCAAGTCTCGGTGCTGTTTTCTTCTTGTTACTTTTGGCTTCGGTTAGGCTTTGTTCGCTACGACACAGCCTGTTTCGTAGAGTCAATGTTACCATGCAAGCAGTGCCGAGTAAGGCGATACGCGAAGCTGCCAAAACATTAGAGAAACATATACGAATGGATACCCGTGATCGTTGCTAATGTCCATGCGTCTCTTTTTCTCGACTCCTTCTTCATATACAGAAGTTCAATGAACCCCAAGATGACGCGATACCGCCATGTTGCGAATTTATTATCTCATGCGTTCAAGTGACATTTGATTCTTTGACTGTTTTTATTTATCTGTCTCCTTTTTTTATTATTCACTCGTGGATCGTATTCTTCTATGCGGGAAGTCCCAATGCGACCATTCGTTCGTTCACTTTTATTGTGCATATGCGTTCAAAGGCGTCGCGACGCTCCGGGATCGGTCACTTGTCATGTTTATAAGCTGCAGGTATACGCTAACGTTACGTTTAAGACGCCTTGGTTTTATTTTATTTATTAATTTTATTATTTTTTTTTTTTTTTTTCCTTAAGGGCTGCCATTTTTTGTGGAAAATTTTGTACAAATTTTCTTTAAATTCTGCGGTATTTTCAAAATTCTCTTTCGATGCACTTCATGACTTTGTGATCCAGAAGCGTCGACTATTATTGCACCGAGTGAACCGATTAGATGACGACGTAGGGGATCTCTTGATTTCTTACTGTGTTTTATAAGTGCATAGAATTTGGCGCGATATTTAAAAACATTATTGTGCCAGTGCATTCGTGTCTATATGGCTGGACATTTTTGTCTTGTTACAGAGTGGAAAGCTCGGCGTTGCAGTTGGTGTGTCCGCTGGAGTCTCGCCCTGTGCAGCTGGTCTTCCGGGGATTGCAAGTGGTCAAGGAGAAGAGGGCGCTTCTTCGTGACGTTTCCGGCGTGGTGAAACCTGGCGAACTGCTGGCTGTAATGGGCCCTTCGGGTAATTGAAAAATTTCTGAATTTTTTTCGAAAAAATAAATGAAGTTAAAACGAGTCGAGTGATTGAAATTAATGACGTAAATCCTAGGGAATTTTTTCAGCTTTAGTAGATATCACAGTAGAGAATTATTACTAGGCATACATACTGCTTGCAAAGTATAGATACTTTCTTGGCTTTTACAGCTTTTACTAGACATTGATAAATCATACGTAAATATTTCCCATGTTATTTCAATATTATTAATTAATGGCAGCTGGATGCAATAAATAAGATGATCTCGTCTACTAACGAGGATACAATTATTAGAAATATCTTTAGGCAGCGAATAACAGGTCGACTATCAAGACCATGTTATTTCCATGTTATTTAAAAAGAAAATAAATATTTTTCCCAAAAATTATATTTTTTTTTGCTCTTATACAGGGTGCGGCAAAACAACCTTGCTCAACTGTTTATCGGGACGAGTCGGTCTCGACGGCGGTGAAATTTGGTTGAATCGTGAAAGACTGACGAAAAGATGGCGACGAAGAATTTGCTACGTGCAACAGCAAGACGTCTTCTTTCCCGATCTCACGTTACGGCAAACCTTGGAGGTACGTCAAAAATGTTTCCTTTACATGTCAATAACAGCATCAATAACATATCATCGATTAAGTTTTAAAAAAGTTACACACGGTACCAATAGTGAACATTAAGTTTCCATGGGAACCAGTAACTACCTAGTGTATATAGACTGCGCATCATGCTCCAGCACGGAGAAATCTAAAGTCTTTCTCTTTGTATCTTTCTCGGTGTATACCTCTATGAAAAATCGTACGACCCATTTTCCGCGTTCCACTTTGATTTAGAACCGAAAGTGGACTCCGATCTCAAGAGAAATCCAATAATCCAAGACTTTCAATCCGTAAAGGAATTAATCTGAAATTTAATACAAAAGCATCTTCGACGTCTTCCTTTTCTTCTCATTGATTTTCACACGAATTCTCAGTGGGTGAAATTTATTTATATATATATATATATATATATTTTTTTTTTCTTCTTTCCTTTCTTCAAAACACATACGTGACATATGGTAATATACTTTTTGACACGAGACAAAAATTCTTTTACAGTTACTCCGCTATACCTGTGTATACAGAATAGAAATTTAAAATGGCCAATCACAAAGTCCCGATCAGTTCAAAGATGGCGGCTACCGATAAAATTCTGTAAGCGATTCCACATCCTACACTGTATCGAGCAAGCTGCTACGTGCATATGTGTAGCTACCGCTTGACTACAGGCTAATACAGAAGCGAACGACACAACACGGCGTCGCGTCGCCCGCGTGAAACCTCGCGTCTTGTCTTGAAGAGCGCGACCGTTACCACCGGGGTAGCAGATAGTAGAGAGGATCGAGGAGCAGAGGGCTGGTGGACATAGTGGGAGATCCGTGACGTCATAACTCGGTCACTGAACCGAGTGTGTCTTACGTGTTTCAAAAACATTCGGCGCCGTCTACGACGACACGACGCTGTAATGCAGAGACACATCTTTAGACACCAATTCGAATCCGACCTCGGATCGACTAAAATTTTGAGATTTTTTTTTTTTTTTTTTTTTTTTTTTTTTCAAAACCAACTGCCATCTCTTAGACGCGTATTACGTTCGTATTCAATTTTTATACAATCGATTATCAATATTCACGAAAAAAATAATAAAATTTGTATTTCTACAGCAATAAATTCTAGAAGCAACGATAAGAATTTTTTCGAAATTTACTGTTATGATTATAAATATCCACTAGTCGACTTTGTCAATCTTGCCAAAATTTGTATTATCGTTAAACAGTTTTTCTTGTTCAAATACCATGGTATTTCCATTGCTGTACCCAGCATCCGGCCCTACGTAGTTAATCTCGATTAATAAATTTTCCAATAAAAAATCTCACGTCGATCTTTCTCGCATAATAATTTTCTCAGCAATCAACACTGACCACAACTCTACCACACAGATTATTCGAGCCTGTTTTATCTCAGTTCGCGATTATTCGAACTCGCGTCCGATACTCCCAAACTTGTGTTATCCGAGGCTATCACGTGTGGTAATCTGTATTATCAAACCTTATCAAGACACGCATTGATGCGCGTGACATGCATTCGGTGACAAGTTCCCACTAGACCCAATATACTTATGCCTAGTTGTATATAAAACGTGCTCTTAATTTTCGAACAAACTTAAATCCACGTTATACGAATTTTTCAATCATTCGAGCTAAGGTCGATTCACGATAACTCGAATGATCTATATTCTATACTATAATTTATCATTACTTTACTCGTATACCTATAACTTGTTGCCATTAACGTTTCAGACCATTTACCTAGAAACATACTCATATACCATATACTTTAATGATATCGTTAATCAGCTGTTTGTCAAACTGAAAAGTTCATAGGACACGAGATTCATCGCATGGAAGCCCTCGTTACATAATTACAGAGTAAAATAGTAAATATGTACTGGTATAGGGTTGCACGTGGCATATGTGTCAAAGGTTCATATATGAGAGCCCTGTACAGGTACACACATATATATATATATATATATAATCCCTTTAGTCAATGCTAACAATCACTTAAACATTCTACATACATATTACGCACATGACATCGCACTGTAAAACTAGCCAAAGGTGTCACGTATGTCCGCACATAGGTAGCTCACCGAAGAAAGTTCATGCTGTACGTGCAGAACGACATGGATCCGATGGTGTTTATGAGATCGAGGCGTGGCAATCAGTTTGTTCGTACATATAGAATTGAAGTACAATTTTACTTCGTTATCAGAAATTCTATGCGTACTTATACATATATATATATATATATACGATCGTGTCGCTATGAAAAATAAATATTTATTCCGGGGATGTACGTGCGTTATCCGTAGGTAATTTTTAACAGCGTGTTTATATGGTCTAGTGATATTTTTAATTAAATCTTATCGCAGTGCGTTTGGCTGCACTAGAACAAGTGTTTACTACTGGCACGTTCGTTACTGTCTGACACTTTTCATATATCTCTACTGGACTGAGACGATAAATTGTATTATGCTCTGGTGGAATAGGAATTTTTGTCCTGATACTTTTGTTATTATCGTTTGACATAATGGACTGGAAAGTTTTTGTCGTACCGGGACGATCGTTAGTGTCGTTCTGGATGTTATTTTGTTATTTTTTTTCTTTTTCTTTCTTAATGGCTTGATTCGCGTATTACCCGGCTTGCAACCTGACTGACTTTCCGCATGATTCTATTTTAAAATCGCTTCTGCTTTATTAGATACGCCATGTGGGTTTCGCGCTAGTTCGCGTGTCTCGTGCACGAATGCCGTGGTATATTTTGTAATGCGCTCTGCGAATTGCGCGAATCGTTGGATTATCTAATTTTGAGAATGCCGCGGGGGTGTTGATCTTTATTTTTGGATTCAATTTTCGACAAGTGCACGAGTATCGCGTAGATTGATTCGCAAAGTGATTCTTTTCGTTTCTACGAAGTTCGTTGAATTGGACGGTTTTTTTTTTTTTTTTGAGGAAATATTTTTCATCAGTTTTATTTGTTATGCGAGCAATCATTTTTTTTTTAATTACGCTTCTCGTTACGATGAGTGGAATGGAGAAGAAATATTTTTTTTTATGTTTTCGTGTATTTTTCTTTCGTGGCTAAACGTTAACTAGGCTGCTACGTGTTATTGCGGTTATATCGTTACTCATTGTGTGGGAATCGAAGGCTAGAGGCGTTTTTCGAATTCTTGAAAAAATACATCTCCACCTCGGCTAGTTCGCTTAGCCGGCGTAACCGCAAGAAGCGCGACGGTTCGTCGCGGTGAAAGGAAAAGTAAATCTCACGTAGATCCGCGGTTCCAGTCGACGACGCTCGCAGGTCGCGTCGTAAAAAAATACGCTCTCGTAGAAACTTAACGGTTTTGCTTAACGTTGATACTAAACTCGTTATGCGCGTGCGCGCGGTGCCGCGTGCCGTCAGTATTCGTCAAGGTCGCCGGGCGGAAGGAACGCGACGGTAGAAAAGAAAAAAGACATATTTTTTTTCGTCATCTATGAATTCCCAGGACGACTCGTACGAGTAGATTCGTATACGTTCATACGAGTAAAATAAAAAACCGAAAGCAAAGAAATACGGACTTAACCTCCGAAAAAAAAAATAATTTTTCTTTTACAAAAATTTGAGAAATTCAAATTTACTCTATCGTACACCTACATTCGCTTTCAACGTGACATAACACGTGTTCCATTAAAAATTGGATTTTTGTACAATTTTCAAATATCTGCCCGACTCGCTCACAAATGAAATTCAAACATTGTACAAAAATAAGTGTAATGTTTCAATATGATTATTTTCTCGTTTCAGTATCAGGCTCGACTCAGGCTTCCGGACACACTTTCGCACTCGCAAAAGATGCAGTGCGTGGACCACATAATAGAGGTTCTCGACCTCGCGGCCTGCCAAGACACCAGTAAGTGTGTAATGTAAATGAAGCGGGGCCCCGAAGCAACACACATGAAAGTCCCGTCTAAACGTATACGATGCCGCCATCACATATACTAACTCATATGGATATGCGTATATACAAGAATGTACATAAGAATATACATATATATGCGCATTAAGCATATGTGGACACACGTATGACAGCACACTGGATAATCGAATGGACGTTTAGTGTTTCCGTGCGATACGGCGCCAGTCCGCCATACGTGGTGCCATATGTAGATATAAAATACATATGCGCTCGTCTATGGACACATTCGTAAAAGCAGCCATCGGACGCACACGCGTGGCCCAGTTTCTCCATACGAAACTCGTATGAAATGTCTCGTTTATTGAATCCCCTCCTTGCGTCCAGGAACCCTGAGAAATTCAAAGCGCAACACTGTCCGCCATTATATTGTACGCATTAGCGTCTCATGTGAATTTATTCAGAAGATTTTGCTTTTTATTTCCCACCAGTTATTGGAGATTATACGAAACGCGGCCTGTCTGGCGGTGAGAAAAAGAGGACCAGCATAGCCTGTGAACTATTAACGAATCCCTCGCTGATGTTGCTTGACGTAAGTAGTTGGTGATATTTTTGAAAAAAAAAATTTTTTTTTCATGTCATTACAAATTTGTTTTTTTTTCTCCAGGAACCTACTAGCGGCTTGGATTCACATTCAGCACAGGCACTTATATCTCGACTGAAGAAGTATGCCGAACAGGAAGGCAAGACTATCGTAGTGACTGTTCATCAGCCCAGCTCAAGGATGTTTCACAGTTTTAGTAAACTCCTGTTACTGAGCAGAGGACAGGTGGCATATTACGGATCGACTGCTAATATCGGCAGGTTCTTTTCAACCATTGGTCTGACCTTACTGCCCCACTATAACCCAGCAGACTTTATACGTACGTATAACAAAGTGACATTACGTGTATGTCTTACGCGATTATATTCATTATTTCTTACCTCACGTCGTACATATCTTTGTCGACGTCTACTTTACATGTCTTTCTTCTGTACGATTCTTCGTTTCACGTCGTACGTGACTTTTGTTTACAGTGGAGCAAATAAAGGGACCCGAAGACGTACGCGAGAGAATAGTCGCAGCTGCGAGAGCATCTCGACAGGGTCCCGACTGCCCGCCTGAACTCCGACCTGAGTACAATCCAAGTCAGCATCCGCTCTGCGATCATCTGATACATTATCACGAGCATCACATCAGCCATAATGGTATTAAACAGTATGCAAGCATGTAAGAGTTTCGTTACCGGAAAAAGGAAAGAAAAAGAAATAACGGATAAAAACAAGACGATGTAGAGGAAATGCGATAGTTTGGAGTGTATCGTTTGGTATTTTGTAGAAGCGAATTTTTAATCGATTCAAAAATTATTTATCTGCACATTTGAGCATTTTTCAAGTCTATATTTAACGTATGCCTTTTTCTTTTTTATTGCTAAACCGTTTTCCTTTCTTTATTTTACCTTTTTTTTCTCACATCCTTCCTCGCTTCCCTCCACGTTTGTTCACGTAATCGCGTGACCTTTGTCAGAAAATAATCCATGTTCCTCTCTACGCCCGATAACACCCCTTTCGTCGGTACGCTTGTGTTGAATCCTGATTTGGTACTAGGGAAGGAAGAATGCAAGGATATCGCGAACGGAAGGAAGCTCGACATGTGCGTGGTGATAGAAACCCCCGACCACAACAACACCACTCACGTGTACCCCGCCATTGGTAAATTTCACCACACGTCAGTAATAAATAACATATGTAATACGCGATAGTTAACGAGAGCGTCGTGAGTGAAGGAACAGAAAAAGAAAGAGAACGAAAAAAAAATGATGCTTTAATGGATCGAAAACACCGGGTGCAAGATCATTCCTTGTTAAAGTAAAAAATAAAAAGATAATCAAGGGTAAAATCGGGCATCTTTCCCTTCGCTGTGAGTGTCTATAAATTTTCTGCTTTTTTTTTCATTCTTTTTTTTTTTCTTTCTTACGTTATACTTTGCTTGGCCACGTTTAATTCACTCGACAATGATTATCGATATTGACGCCGTTGATCCTCGTCACTCTTTTCTTTTGTTTTTCTTGCAATTTTTTCCGTTTGCTCTTTACAGTCAAGGAAGACGAGGGACGCACGCTTTGGCTTGACACGCAAAGCCACGCAAGCAGCAGCGCAAGCTCTACGGACGATGACTATTCCTGGCAGTGGCCCACGAGCTTTTGGTCTCAGTTTAAAGTTCGTACCACTTTAAGTCCCGACTTTAATTAACGTTGTATCTCACGGATCGAATATATTAGTCGCATTGTTGTTCTTGGTATGAATTGACGTACTTTTCTTTCTTTATCGTCCTTTTGTTTCCTCGTTGTTGCTCTACCTTTCTCTTTCTTTACGTTTCATTGTTTAATGTTCCACCGTTTCCTTATCAGGTATTATCGGAGAGAAATTTCCAAGAGGCACGACCCAGAATGCTATCGCGATTGAATTGGTTGCAAACAATTGCACTGGGTCTTCTAGCTGGTCTACTGTGGCTACGACTTCCCAGGACCGAAGCTGCACTCCACGACATACAGGGTTGGATGTTTTTCAGTACCACGTACTGGATGCTCTTTGCGCATTTTGGTGCCCTCTCCAGTTGTGAGTATCTACATCCATATACATCTTAACCACACTTGGATTAACGTGGTTTATGACACTTTTTGCCATTGTACCACTCCCTATGGTTCATATGGTTCATATGGTTCATATGGTTCATATGGTACTTATATACTGTTGTTTTTTTCTTGCAGTCCCGCCAGAACGTGAGGTCATCAACAAGGAACGATTGTCAGGATCGTATAGACTCTCAGCTTATTATTTAGCTAAAATGGTGGGAGAACTGCCATTAACTATAACATTACCAGCCGTTTACCATATTATCAGTTATCCGATGCTGGGCTTCCACAGTCCTGCGGTCTTCGTTACCCTCCTAGCATTTCTATTACTCAACACCATTGTGGCCCAGGTACAGTAAGCTTGCTAATAATCTGTCTTTTATGGTCAATATAAAATATTTCATAATACAACGACAGTGCTTACGTTTATATTGCATTGCATTTATATAACGTTGTCGTCATTTTAGAGTGTGGGCTTCTTCGTGGGGGCTTGCTGCCTGGATTTACAAGTTAGCATAACGGCGTCAGCTCTCTATACACTAGCTACACAATTGCTGGGTGGTTACTTGGCGACAGCAGTGCCACCCTGGCTGGCATGGGCACGTTACGCCAGTATGGTGCACTACGCCTATCAGAATATGCAGATACTGGAGTTTGGTGTGGGCGAGCCAATCAGGTAGGTCAATAGAGAAAAAAGCTTGCCAATAGTCAATCTGTATTTATACACATAGCGTATACACAGTGTGAAATGAAAATATATAACGTTGTACCTGCCAAGGGATGGTTGGTATTGTGCGGAGACGAAGAAATAATAAAATACAATTTTTATCACAGTTGTTCCCAACCGAGCAAGTTCCCGGAGTGCAAAAACGGCACGACGATACCAGTCGCTGCGATCCTGGAGGGTCAGGGTGGCGCCAGAGGCCCTGGCTTACCGCTGTGGGCAAACACAGCCGTTCTGTTGGCCTTCCTCGTCGTCTTCAGGACCCTGGGTTACCTCGTTCTACGTTACTATCGCGTGCCCAAGTGAGGCCGCCCGTCGTAGAATTTCACTAGGTGGTCGTAATTGCTAATCGATAAATAATCCTCTACAGGAAATGCGTGGGCGAGGCGGCTACATTAGCATGAAGAATTTTGTACACGACTTTTCACCGATCTTCTTTTTTTTTATATATACACGTGTGCATATATACGCATTATATATGCATACGTTATTATTCGTATTCTCTTATTATTATTCATCAATTCATTCGTTCATCCATACGTTCATTGACTAATCAATCGACAAATCGAGCGATTCGTCGTTTATCCTCGATCTAGCACGTTAATCGATAAATCGAATTGTCACAGGGTTCCCCGAGATCGTGTCTACGCTCCTGAATATCTTCTTCAAGTGCATATACGTGCACCGTATAGAATGTCGAGCATTGATTTTACAGGCAAGTCCTAAGGGATATCGAATTCACGTTATACGATTTGCTGGATCCACTCTAGCGTATCCCTCGATGCACTCAAAGTGCATTGCGTCGATGCACGTTGCATTCGCATTTGATGTAACGCGAGTGATTTATCACTGGGAATCCTGGGTACCAAATTATCTATTATAAAATAAACGCGAGACTAAGAGACTTGGCGGTGAAGACTATATATAGAGATTTTATACGAGGGTTGAGAGTGTAACGTGAAGAATGCGAGAGAGTGAGAGAGAGAGAGAGATTGCCAAAATGGCAAAAGAGAGGCTGTACGAGAGAGATCTGCGAATATGAATAAAAATAGGAGACATGCGTGTAACTGCGTGCGTACGTGAATAGTGACGAAGGAAAATGAGAAAATAAAAGAATGAAAATAGCAGGATAATGATGAGTCGTGGAGTTTGTTCATTTTCGCGGAAAGCAAGGCTACAAGTAAACCGACGCAAAAACAAAGGAACGCAAAAGAGTATAAGATGTGAACGTTAGCGTTACGCTGAAACGAGTTGAAGAGTTTGACGCGAAGGGAGAAGATAAAACATATATATGTACACTCGAAGAAACACACAACACACACACATACGCGAAGGCGATTACCACATATTGACGTACGGCCCCTTATTGCGGGCTCGTATAAAAAAAAAAAAAACGACTGAAAAATTTGTACGGGCGATGAACATTTATATACGAGAATAGATTTTTTAGCCATTCTAAGCCTTTTATCGTTACTATTAATTATTATTATTGATTAGTTATTGATTAATATTATTATCCGCGCATTATTCTATTCGATTTTATTCTATTTTATTTTATTATATTTGTATCCTTAATTACTATTATTATTATTATTATTATTATTATTATATTACATTACTACTACGTTTTATCAATCATTCTGTCGTTTAATGTCGATCGACGCATCATACGATGAACCTTGACCACGCCCTCACACCCCGTCACGTAGCCCCTCACCCCAGTTTAGAAACAATCGTGACGCGAGGCCTCGATATACTTTTTATTTCGATTTTTATTCTATTTCATCTCGTTTCACGTCCCTACAGCTGTTGTTTTCTTGTTCCGCGTGTTCACGGGCGTATTAAAGAAAAAATAATGAAACGGAAACATTATGCTGCCAAGAAACAAACAAACAAAAAAGAAAATGAATTATCCAGTTAATTACGCGGTTCGCGTGCGTGCACCGTGCACGTAAATTACATTACATAACATAAGCAACGGGGAACGAAAAATTTGGAAATGATTTTCGAAAAAAAAACATTGTTTTGAATGCTCGACACCAATTTGTAAAGACACGTCTACCGGGTGGTCCAGTTAAAAGTATCCTCATCGATCCATTGTATTACCTACCATGGTTACTTTTGACAGGAGCAGTCGGTACATTATGTTAGCCTTTTACGAGATCCGGAAGGATAAAGGAAAAAGTTCGTTCGCGTTGGGAAAAAAACCAAATCTGACAAAATTGGATAAATTCACACACAGCCGCACGCACGTGGACGACGTATTTTATGCATGTGTCGTAACATAAGATTACATAGATATATAAAAGTAAATATATATATATATATATAGAGAAGTATATATATATATTATAGATATTAGGAGAGAATAAGGGAGTGAGATTTTGAAGAAAAAAGTGACGTAAATGTGGACGAGGCAAGTCGTGATAGATTAATGAGAAAGTCTGGAACACGAAAGGGGATAATAGATGCGATGCATAGTCATCGGTCGGACGGATAACTAAGAGTGTATAAAGCGAGGAAAGAAGGATTAGGGAGAGAACGAGAGACACTTGATTATTATATCATTAAATGTGTTATTACGGTCCTTTTCCTCTCCCGTGATGAAAACTTCGTGCGAAACCACGGCGAGCCGGCGTTTGTTATATCTGCGTATAAATACATTATGAAGGAAACGAGGAAGATGAATAATATAAACGATGGAACATGATTGACGCGCCACGTAATAACGATACATATTATTATTGCATGGTGCAAAGCTGTGCCATTGCAATTATTATTGTAGTAACATTGTAATGCCGACGAGTTAGCGTGTGTCGAGCCGTGTCGCGAAACGTGCGTGCGTGTATTAAAGGGCTATTTAACGAAAATATCGCGTTTATAGGTGAAGAACGAGTGGCCGGCCGGATGATGTGTGCGCATGCGCGCGTAGTAATGGCAGAAAATAATTCAGGCTCGTTAATACATTTTATTCTATTGATTGGCATTTTTTTTTTAACTTTGTCTATTAATTATTATCGTATAATTATTCGGCGTGGGGGGGGGGGGGGGGGCTGAAATTATTTTCTGCTGACGTTTAACGCATCTGGTCACCACGCAACCAGTCTCACCTCTTTTTAGCAAGATCCACCAAGTGTTCAATGAGTTTGTTAAGCGAAACGGGAGGAACGGAAGTGGAGGACTCGTCTGTACGAGTGGAAGTGACGAAGTTGCCACGATTGTTTTCTGTATATTGATTATCACGTTAATGGGAAAACGACACGAGTATCGTTGGGGTAAAACGATGTAAATTTTGAATATTCTTTTTGCTCTGTCGTGAAACAATTTTAATTCGCTTGAATACGATAATGTTGGATCTTTATGAATTATTGTGTTTGTGTATCGGTAGACTGGAAACGATCGTGAGCTGTCACTCGCACTTTGTTAATCGATACAAATAACAAATGGATAGAATATGTCGCTTCTCGTATGTGAGAAGTATGTCTGCAAGAAGAACGAGAGAGAGAGAGAGAGAGAGGAAAAGATAAAGAGAGAGAGTGAGAGAGAAAGAGTAGGGAATTGCGTGCGAAAATGTTGTCGAGTGAAAAATATTGTTAAAACTAGTTGCGATGAGAAATTTGGATAAAAAAACATGGCGGAGAGAAGGGAAAGAGTAACGAGAAAACAAAAGGTACAGTGTTAAACGTAAACATGTTCTATTATCGAACTGTGTCTATCTTATTAGAACCGCCAACATGGGGAAACAAATGTTTAAACAAAGATTTGGCTGTGTCTGACATTATTAATAATTATTGATTTGCATGGCTTCTTACCTTTTTCTTGTCTTCGTAACTTAAATAATTAGGGGGTTTGACGGGAGTGAGATGTGTGTGAGAAAGCGCGTGTGTGGTGCTTTTGTGAAATTGTGAAATTTCTTATGTCACAAAACAGCAACACTAAACGTACGATAGCAGTGCAACGTCTCTTCCTTGTAGTTGATCGCGAATGAGATTTTTTTTATTTAAACGACGTACGGCGATTCTGCGATCATTAAATTTCCTCATTTTTATATTTAAAACGATGTCTTTCATTGCGTGATTTTTTTTTGATATTTTCAATGTGGTTCCCTTTTTTTTTTTGTTCTCGATGCCGATCTTATAGAATATGCGTGAAAACTGCCACTGTTTGTTAGAATGATTGTCCTTTTTGGTGTAACGAGAAAATTTGGGTTTTTTTTTTTCATACGTCTTATCGAGCAAGCAGATGTGACCGAAGCGAAAGAAAATTACTATGGAAACCGATGGGCGAGAACGAAAAGTCCAAGCAGCTACTGAAATACATTGACATGCCTTATCGCTGTTTTCAAATTGGGATGAATGAAAAGAATGAAAAAAAAAGAACTCAAAAGACTGATAGGGAAATAAATGATAAATAATTTCTCGAAATATACTACAACACTTTTCGGTCGCATCTGTTGACGTCACGATGAAAACTGGTGCTGGAAATTGCGCGTGGTAGGATTTTGTCAAAATTTTTTATATCCATATTTACGCATCGAGGCTTAACGAATATTCGAATGGTAGGCGGGAAAAATGGAAGTTTTTTAAACAGGTAATAAGTAAAATCTTTTTACGCACTATATAGACTCAACAAATGAATAACAGACTGGATTAGTTTATGTAAACTAAAATATAAAATGTGATTATCACACGGGGACGAAGGATTACGAAAAATAATTAACTCACGTGGATACAGTCGCGAATGAAATTTTGAAACGACACCGAGGATCGTGTAAAATGTTTGTGCTTACTTGAAACCATGAGGGGAGGAGATAGGGGAGTCTCGCAATTTTCGAAAATCTAACATCGTCAGAAAAGACAGTGCCTTTTACGTGCCGAGACTCTCTGGTATCGTGCCAAGTCGCCCAAATGAAAAAAGATATCTGAATTAAAGAAAAAAGATATATAAGAAGAAAAAAAAATATCAAAGTTATTGACAATTTTTTAAATTATCACATCAATCTCATTCGCAGTCCATGAACTTTGCAGCTGCGTGATTTTGCAGTTGCAACCAACTGAACAGAAAACGCTAAAACATTTCATACTGCATTTAACATACAGTTTGCAACTGCATCGAGAATGAGTAATGGATGGCAAAAAGTGTTCGAGCAAAGTTTCGATGACTTTGCGAGATAAAAGTTGAGAGTGATAATGAAATTTGGCAAAAGAAATAAAAAGATGATCCAGAAAGCAAAAGAGATAAACATAAACAATCGAAGTATCCAATTAATTATTTAATATCGAAAACCATCACTAGCAAGCATGAAATTAGCCAATAGCAATGAAAACGTATGCACGTGCAAGCATACATACCTGCATACAAAAACATATGCATTAATAGCCAAAAGGGAAACGAAAGAACGAATTAATTCCACATACAATATCAATTGCATAAATAATTACCAAACGCATTCCATATGCGTCTTATAAATTTTCCCAGTCAAATAATACAAAAAAAATTATATTCCCACAATGCAATATAAACCCAACCTATAAACTTTCTTATTCCCAAAATTCATTTAATTTGCCCCACTCGCTGGCAACCATCATTTTTATAATCATTATCGACCATGACTGTTTTCTCGAAAACAAAACTTTTGCTACTAAACCAATAATAATTTTCTACTAACCACAATCAGACTACACATCTTCCACGAGTACCATAAATTCATCGTGCACACATATTTGACAAAAATTCAACAAAATCATCCATCACTTCCCGTTCACCCTTAAAGCATAGAAAATAAATTTCCTTTCTCAATCACCAATCGATTCACTGTATCTTTTGTACGGGTGCAAGAGCGAAAGAGACACGAGTATACATGTGAAAGAGCGAACGGAGTGAATAAAGAGACACGAGCAGTGCGTGTACTTGTGCGTGCGTGCATATGAAGGTGACAAGGGGATAATAATTACCAGTTATCACTGATAAAGCATACACTGTGACGTCACAAACGAATAGAAATATCCACAAAGCGTTATTAAGAATAAAAGCAAAACCGATTACCGTGATTTTTCTTTTTTCTTTTATACGCGTATACCATATGTACTAGGTTAAACCTGACGTAACGGATACGTTAGAATTTTCGAGTAAACTGAGTTCTTCCTCGTGCGCGTTTATAACAGGACACGCATTGTTGCCCATGTGCTGTGACGCCTAATGATTATCATGCATATACAATACGATGAATAAATCTGTTGTGTGGGTCGTTGGCTGTGCTGTGTAATTCGTTAATTGCTACTAATTGTGATAGAAAGTGACACGGAGCTTGTACGACCGTGATATACACACCGATGGAATATTTCTTTTTTTTTTTTTCAAAACTTTTTTCATTTCTCCTCCACCTTCCCGAAACAAATAAAACTTCCCTTGCTACCCGCTTTTCCTCGTCGATAAAGCTAAAACGAATTCCAGTGACATCGTCCCACGTGGTATTAACGAAAATAGGTGGAAAAAAAAAAATGTATTTATATACACAGATCATAATTTTCCCATGACTTTTCTACGTTGCTGGCAACTTAGAGAAAAAAAAAGTCATCTTATCATTATATACTCAGTTTAAATCACTGCCAACTTCGTGTGATTCATTTCTTTTTCGTTTCTCTCGTTTCTCTCCCCTCTCCTTTCCCCTCGACGTGTCAAAGTCCTTTCCTCGTATTAGGGGATGGGACTATTTATTATTATTATTATCATTAGCCTTAGTATTACCATTTTTTTTTTTTTCTGAAAACGTATCTTTTTTCGTCGTGCGTGTCAGTGGTTATATAATTTCAATTGTAACGATCCAACGGACCACGTGACTGTGATGACGTACGAATAGAGATTTACGTGATGAGAAAAAGAAAAAAAAATATAACGCTCCCTTGCGTAGACGCGTTCTTTTAATTATTTTCGTTTTTTTTTTTTATTACTAGTACGTACGTGCGAGTCTGTGTATGCGTGTTGTGTGTGTGCGTGGAAGTAACGAGGGGAGGGTTGGAGGGGGGGATAAAGGGAATTAATTAAAATAATTAAAACAACAGCAACCACAACAACAATTAAGTATACAGAGCAAAGCAGCGAGAACCATTTGTCCTAGTCCTAGTATTCAAACTCATCACCATAATTTATAACCGATTTCAATTTAAATATAATAAAATGATGTTATCATACTAGATCAATGGTGTCTGTATTTTTCTGTCTATTCCCATAACGTGTCCTACGGCCATAAGAATATGTAGGATGTAACGTGATAAATCATCAGGTGCTGGATTTGCGTACGTATGGAATTTATGAATCGGTACTTACGATCGTAGAGTACAAATAGTAAATAATTTATTTGACAACTAGCATTAAGTATAAAAAAAAAGAATATGAATAGTAAAGAGAAGTAAAGATGCAAGAGTTTTTCGTGGAAAAACACTAGTCGAGGCGATACTTGAAAATTATCATGAAGCGTCAAAATTAGACGAACGAGACCAAGGAAAAGACATAAAGTGGACCTCATAGTGATGATAGTCGGGTATGCACTATGTAAAATGGACTATATCAATTTTACAAGGTACTACAGCCCTGGCGTTTGACACACGTATAAAATAGTCGAGTACGAGGAGTATTGTTTTTTTCTTATAAATAATTGTCTATTAAACACGTTGGGTACTCGTCAACTGATCGAAGGATTCTCCGTTGTCGTTTATTATTATTATTGGATCCTCTTCCTTTTCCTTGGCGCAAGGATCTTCAGCATGCTCACCACTGGTGCTTCGAAGGATACTGATATGATGAAGGATAGAACATAAGAAAGTACTACCTGACCGAGGAAAGTGATCATCTGGAGGAATAAAATGATAATATGAATTACTTTTTGTTAATTCAATTTTATATCAATATTTGATATACGTTATCGATACTCACCATGGTATCTTTTCCCAAGTGAAATGGCGAATCTAAATTCATGGCAGTCAATCGGATTACTATTGGATGCACAAGATAGGCGCAATAGGTGACTCTGCTGAAGGGATATAAAATGGGTGCTGATAATATATCATTAACGTATCCTAGAAAAGAAGTATGAATTAATATTTTATAAGAGTGTCGATGGTTTATAAGTCATCTAGAATGTTCTACCTCCGTATCCAGTGCTACACGCTATCACTATCCATGATAAGCCCAATGCCCAAGCACTGTGGCTCAAGGACGAGTAAGCAGCTGCAACTGCAGGGCTTAATTCAGCTTCGTACAGTCCATAAAGTAAGCTCAATAAACAGGCTATGGATAAAAACCAACCGACGGTGACAGCAGCCTAAATTTTGTATAAATAAAAAGAATGTTTGGTTAGGTATCGTTGATAAGGTTGATAACGAAAAATTCTTGTCTTATGATATATATATATATGGGTATGTGTATATGTACCTTTGTCATCTTAATTTTACAATTTGTTCTGTATAAAAGATATCCTACAGACATTCCTATTAAATATGGACCAAGTCGCGTCCATGGCTTGTCGTATATCTTATCAAATAGTGCCAAAGGGTCATCCGAACTTGGCATGTGGTTATTAACTAGCGCTATATAACCAGTAGTTAACCAGGAGCTAATTAATAGTGTCACCAGAGAGAAAGCAGCTATTTTGAAATGGCTGGTAGCCACTATTAGCATTATGGCTCCAACTATGTAAAACTGGGTATCGTCAGCCACGTACCAACTCCACAACATGCACTGTAATAAATGAAACATCGTATGAAATATTACTAATCAAGTGAGCGGTAGTCATGTGTACTGTAAATACTAGAGTAGACTCTGTTTATTATGGGTATTACGTATTCATTTACCATTTGATCCACGGGGAATAATGTATTGATGTAGAGTAAATTTCGCCACCAATAATTTGGGCAGTTGTAGTGATCAGCGGTTGGAGGTTCGAAAACTGAATTAGCGTGAAACCATTTCATCGATACTTCCACGACACCCAGTACAAACATATAGGGCGCAGTGAGTCGACAGAATCTGTACGCTAGGAAGCCAACGAATTTCAAACTTCCCGCTACGAATCCTTTAGTACCTTGGGTTAGCTTATTGAGGTCGCCCTTGGCGTTTGTTCGAAAGTAGAGAAAGCTGACGAGTAGTCCACCCATGAAGAAGAACGTGTCGACACTGAAGGCTCCATTCGTCACGGTTTGAAACAGAAATCTCTTCTCGACGACCTTGCGGTACTCCATGTTATCTGAATATTTGAATACCACTATGCAAGTATGTCCTAGGATTACCCACGCCATAGATATGGCTCTTAGCCCGTGTACGGTGCTTATGGTGTCATGGCCGACGGAATTGTCACAAATTGTTTTCATGTTGGCACGAATCGAAAATGATAATAACAATTCCTCCGGGATATCTAAATGTAAGAAATTTGATTAATCGAGTAAAAATCTAGTGTAATATGAATTTTTGTTATTTCGAAAACTTACTTAATTTTCTAGGCTCTGGGGTTGGTAGTGGTAAACTACCCTCGTGATCGTTATTATTATTCACTCTTTCGGATGCGTTCACAATCGGATCTGATACTGGAACAGGAAGGTAGACCTTACGTTGAAAAGCTGCGAAATTTAATAATAACACTACGTCACTGTTCAGTTTCCGTCCACGTCTTACGGTTGTCAGTTTTGGTGGTCATTCATGAGAATTGAATTGTACGTTAAATTGTACTGAATGATGATTAACATTCATTCATTTTATTCGATCTTAACTAATAACACGTACCTGCATACAGTATATCTGACTACTTCGTATATCCATTAAAATAATACTGAATTAATTAGATTATTTTTCAGAAAAATTCTTACCAGTCAATGACTTCACATTTCCATTAGTTAATTGTTGCTCTAATTTAGCCTGTTTTTCCAAATCATAATTTCTCCATTCCTGAGCTAATTTTCTTGATAAATATAGATCATATCCGGTACCTCCCACCATTAGGATCAGTACAACGGAGCTTACGCCACTGCAACATATAGAATAGTCACATATTAATTCGCTCTAATTAATCAAATTTAATTAGATTAATTAATCAAATATTACTTACAATAAAATCCAGAATATCGGGTCACTATATATGTCGTATAGATCATGCTGATCTCGTATACTCTCTATCGACGAATGTCGCGATGCACTTTCGCCCGATGCGACTCTGCCAATCACATGCACGTCCGATGCAGTGCAAGAAAATGGCAGACACACTCCCAGGTGAATAGTCCTTGTCTAAGGCGAATTGTAGATTATTTAATGTACTATATACCTATATATTCATTTGTAATCATTGCAATACTTACGACAGGAACTATTGTGCCATTGATCTTGATTTTCATCATATAAAATCCAAGTTCGAATGGCGGCCGATCCGAAAGGCTAGGTGGCAAAAGACTCGCCCCACTTAATCCAGTATTCGCCTTCTTCTTTGGTTCACTCGTAAACTCGCGAGCCTCTGTAACCATAGCTACGTACTTTTCATTCTTCTTTGAATAATCACGACCGATGTAAGCGCATTCTGTCGCGGATCCAGTGAAATAAGAATTGCCCCAGAAGAAGCCATTTGTGAATCGACCCGAAGCGTCATCGACTGAAACAAAAAATTGCATTTAGTTTGCAGCTAAATTTTGTCTACGTCCCTCAAAACTCATTATGAGTCATAACGTTTGCCACGGGCAAATAATAGTAACCGGTATGGATACCAATTGACTTTCAACCAGCTACGATTAATTACCTTTGACACAGCAATATAGCCAATGGTAATTAATAATGAAGGTAGCAGAGTAGAGAATTAATTTTGATTAAAAAAATTATTTTATGGTAAATAATTTCAATTTTTATTTTGTCGCTCATCCTATGTCTGCTATTCAAGTTTCTTTAGCATCCGTATACATGTATATACACGTATATAAATTTGAGTCAAAATATCTGACAAATGATGATTTTTCAAGAATTTACTCAAATTTACATACTATTTTGGTAACTATTGGTAACCTATAGCTATACTACGATCGGATTGGTCAGACTCGAAACGGAAGTGTCCTCCACTCGAAGCGCAGGGAAAGTCTTCCTGCTCCACAAGTGGGTCATTCGATGATGACTAGTGCTCATTGAACGACGACGGTCGCTTCGTGGAAATACAAACAGGCCGAATGTCTTTCTATTTTCTCTGCCGTAATAAGCCACGGGATAACACGTGTGTACGCATGCACCATGCATGTACCAACAGCATGTACCTTGTACCATGCCGGTACCAACAGAACAGAAAACACCTACAGACGTAGTCATTGCGAACAGAGAAAAATAAACAGACAAAATTTATTTCCTTGCAAACAATTGACAGAGTAACGTCGACAAAAATTTACCTAATTCGTAAAAATTATAGAAATTCTAGAGAAAATAACGACACGCTTTCCTTTTCGATTTCATCGAAATTCCCCAGAAGACCAAGACTCACCGTACACACACAGGCATCAATTGGATAAACGAGATGAAAAAAAAAGTCGAACAAACAAGATAGAAAATCATTTATCACTTTCACTGCTTGTTATTCTATTTCTATAAATACTAATTTCCCATTACAAGTATCTTGTGGTCAAGTAAAACAGTGAGAATATCCTTGTTCAGGTTTTACGACTTCCGCCGAGAAATTATGATCCGAGAGCGAAAGGTTGGTAAATAATAATAGCAACGCAGCTGTCATAAGAATCGCCATAACGGGAGATTGGCAGTGTTGCCAATCGTCCTACCTGCCTTTTCTCATCTCTCGTTATTCGCGTTTACACCTTAACGAATATTATGCAGTCGTAGAGCAGATAAACAATTAATTCCAAGCATGAAAAATTACTGCGGCACAGCCTCTAAATATTCATTACCATAGATTCACCACGTGCACGTACGACTTGCACTACTGATTACAATGATTAAAATGATTATAGCAAGAATTCGAGAAACCATAGAAAACGTCATCTTGCGGCTGAATGACATAAGAAATTCTTTAATGGAATTTCTCAAGGAGATCATATCTTATTTACAGGTATACCAAGTATATATATACATACATATACACCTAATGATCAATATAGCATATAGCTACTCCCGTATTATAAATCATAATGCATATACGTTGTACGTAGGATACTTGAATAAACCACAATTTGTCAGTTGAATGCATGCATATTTGAAATGAGGTAAGACTTTCTCTATTCGGGAAGTTAGTGATATTATCTAATGGCCCTGACGAGACGTTCACCACTTCCGAGATCTGCACGTATACATTATATAGACGTAATCGTGAGGTTACGTCAAACCAATGATTTCTTAGATATTAAACACAGAGACACGATCGGTTAATATGCTAGAAAGATAGATTAGAAATTTCTCCCAGGGAACACAATATCGCCATAGTATATTATCTCGAGATTATCTCATCTTAAGATACATCGCTCCATTCGATTATTGTATCTACTTGATCATCTATCGATCTAACCTAAAATCAGTAGGTAATATAGACACGTTACTGGTTTTATGCTTTGACGTTGTTTTACGTGTTTTTGATAATAGATGGAAAATTATATATAATTTATTGAACGAATTCAAATTTTATTCCATAGCGATTAACACGTCTATGATATGATCTAACCATACGTGTACACATATGCTTTAGCATATTACACCTTATTGAGTAGTCAAGATCGAAATCGAAACTATCAATGGTACCGTGTACAAAGATACCAAAGTGACAATGAATGACAATGCAGAACTGCCAATAGGTACTTTGCTATTGTGATCTTTTCAATTCAAAGTCAAACCTGATTCTACATATGTGACATAGGTAGTCATTGACATGTGACTATTTTTGTATTACATATACAGCTATAGTAAATATAAACATATCTTTGAGTAACTTTTTTTTAGATGTTCAATTAGCTAGGAATAATAAAAAAATTTTGAATTACTTGACACAATTTATATACTAAAATTTATAAAAATTATCGGTGATTGTTTTAATTGCATAATCTTATATGTATGTCAAGTGCAAATCTTATATGGACAAGATCGCCTTATCGGTCGTAAGAAGGAATGTCAAGAAAAAGTTCAGGAATAGTCTACAGTCTCTGCCATTATAATTATCATGTGTTATATCAGCCTGTGCAATATTTTACATGCGTGCAACCGGTTTATAAGGTTAGCTCGTACGTGAAAATGGACGTACATGGATATATTCACTGTCGAGGTTGGCATGTCTCGTGTCACGGACTTGTTCTAGTCTGGACTAGTTGCCAAAAGAGTGATTAGTAAATTGACGGAAATGACGTGTAAAACAAAATAGTGTACGTAACGTAGTGTAATAGCGAAATAATATTATATCACGATAATCACTATTTTTGACAGATAATTTGATTTGTTGACACGTGAAAAATATTTGACACGTGACAACCGTGTTAATTTCTCTATATTGACAGATAATTTAGTTTTGTTGATACGACAGTAATATTTTACAGTTATCAACGAGCCAATGTAAATCCTACACTTCTAGTGGTGCCTTGCACGCTTTTTGAATGTGGCGGGAAAATGAGGACTTTTAAAAAATGTGAATTCCGCAGCTATTACGCGTGTCGCTATTTTCGAAACAATGCTCTTGTATGTTCGTACGTTGGTATTTAAACGTACGTTTACGTGTGTACGAGTACACGTGTTCTCGGGGAAAGTGATTTGGACGAAGAGAGCCTTTCTCTTTTGCCATTTTATTTTTTCAGAACAATATTATGTGACGTGCGCAATTTTGATATCGATATGTAGTAGAGAGAGAATCGATATTTCATCGAAATCCCATGAACGGCTGACCTTTTCGTATAAACGATTAAAATTTCTTGTATTGAAAGAAAGTCGTAATTATTGCCATTTTGCCACTTTTTAAAATCACATAATTTACATGAAACGTCCTCGAGCCATTTTGTTTACCAGACTTGCGTAGCCTTCGGATTACCAAGAATACATAATTAGTAACCTAGATTTACGTGTTAAATACAATATTAGAACCGTTCCAAGGTCTTGACATATTATATTTAAAAAATTTCTTTCGATTAACAAAATTAAGAATGAAAATAAAAAATAAAAATTGTATACTATACGTATCACGAGTGATGTATTAAATAACGGTGTTTATCGCGCAACATTCTTTTTCTTTTCCAAATACCACCGTCATTTGACACTACAGATAGAACATTTCTCGAAATTGACTATCTAATAAAAAATGCTATCAAAATCTTCTATAAATTTCTTAATGTCAAATGTGAACAGGAACATCATCTCTACACGTGGCTATGAACTTTATGCGAATATAATATACATAATTTCCCACAAGTCCATCTCTCACCAGAAATACGAAAGCGACGCCAAACTCGTTCGGTATGGCACCGGTAGTAGCACTGAGTGAAAGTATTTACCGTTGATTGGCTGTTCAAACTCTTTTTCTAATTGTTACGAATTAAAAATATCCGCTCTCAGCAGGTAAACGTTACGTCTCTTATTGTCCGATCAGTAACACGATTATTTGTCTGGTCCGACCGTCACGGCTTATAGTCACTCAGTCAGTTATAAGATTCCACGAGTGTCTAAGATGGAAGAAAATGCCAAGTATTTTGTTTGATCAAATAAAAAAATTTCATATTGTAACAAAACGATGCAAAATATTGAAAAACTTAAATAAACTAATTTCATTTATAGTCAAATACACGTGCATTCATTATTGTCATTGTGACACAAACAACGACTACGTGGACTATTTTGAATTTGGACGAAAAAAATTAATCGATAGACTAACGCGTTGCATAACTGTATTAATGGGACGGGTGTCTTAGTATATACTTTCTATTTCGTGTTTCGGAACGTTATGGATTTTGTGTCGAGACAGAAAGTGACGGCAATCTTTTTTTGTCTTTTTATACCTTTTTTTCTTATATCCGGCATGCCTACGGCACTAATGCACGCTGACCATGACTGACTGTAACAAGATCTTTACAAAGTTGCTTTAGGATGGTGAGAGGAACGACACTATATATATATATATATATATATATATTTTGTGGACGTATGTACATATAACATTATACCAATTGAAATTCAGTTCACGAAAAGACTTAACGGTATAACTTATTATTACACATATTTAGTACGTAAGTATGGCAGTTTAATGCTTTCGCGTGAAATTTCGAAAATTCTGTATTCTAACCGCCGCAATTTCACACCCAGGAATCCATAAATGTATACGGAGACGTTTAGTGTGTCATTAGGGTTGATGCATGAAATTTCACAGGCATTTCGCCATAGGGGATATACAGGTAAAGACGGTGAATATAATTAATGTAAAAATAAAAATTTTCCTTTGGTCCAATAAATTTTTGAATTTTTGACTCCATTCCAAAGAATTATCTGCTCCATTGTTTATTACGCCCTGGAGAAATCGACATTTGCGAATTGAACTTTGTACCGGTAAATTTTATGAAAACTCTCGCTCCTGCATTGATATTACTAGTTTCATATTTATGTCGCGCAGTAACAAAGCCTGTCGAATGACACGTGACCGATACTTATTAATCATTCTGATTAAAGTTACAGAATTGAACTTGTAATTGCAGCAATTAGATATACCGATGAATATCATATGGAATTATGGTCTAATAGGATTTCCCAGAACTTTCTATGATATCATAATATACAAATTACGAGTGACTGGGATCATTCAAAAAACATAGAAAAGGATTGAAGAGAAAATATTTCAGATTACGTAACACAAACTAGGCCCAGAAAGGGCCCCAAGACCACACCTGATGGACGTATAGTTTTGTACGCGTACGTAACAGGAAAGAAATACGTGCTATTAACCCATAAATAATGAATGTAATTTTATATTAAAATACTTATTAGAATTTTATTAAAATCTTGATATTAATGATTGCAGTTATTTATATATTATTCAAAGGCCCCATTTCCACGTATGGAAAATCTTCCAAGGCCCTTTAGGAATCCTTCAACAAATATCACTAATGAAAGTCGTCTATTACCTATACAGTCTTCGAAGAGAGTCTGGCAATGCTTTCGAGCCGCATTAATGGAATTTACGTCGCGACAAAGTTGCACAATTTCGAAAACCATTTGTGTAACATAACATAACAACACGACGTCCTATTACCAGTGGAATATTTAAATGGGTTATTTATGCACAGAAGCCACCATATAAAGAATACATTGTAAAATATAAATATATGAATTAACAGCGAGTAATGGACCAGGATTTGTTTTTTTTTCTTTTTTTTTTTTTTTTAATACAAAAATCAAAAAGTCATGGTCACCGTTCTCTGACGAGACTCGTTATCCTAGGTGAAATTCTCCTTGAAACTTTTTGTGGTGACTACAACGGCTAATTGATAAAAGGAGTTTATTTGGAGCTACCTCATTTTTGAAAATACACTCTTCTGCCTGTAATGACGAGTAAATAAGTACTTTCGAAAATATTATCTCTGGTAAGTTTGTACGGAATTTATTACTCGTCCCGGCTAATTGTGTCAAGATGGCCGACGACGAGAGACGAAGCGTGGGTAAAAATGGCATTGACCGAGGAAAGTAAAACGTCTGATGAAAGCGAACCTTTTCTACTCACGGCATTGTCCTCGAATTAGCTGCTACTTAGATTCACTCTGTCTCGTGCCTGCTTTACCCTGGACATGCAACACGGCTGAATTCTTTAACACGGGTCGTTACAGTCTTATGGTCACTTGTAGATGATATATACCGTATATGTCGAACAGAATGAAATGCTTGAAGGAAAGCGGATGGTGAATTTAGTTGGATCTTTCCTAATGATCTTGTCAAGATTCTGCAATTTCACACGACTGAGAACAATTATCACTAATCACGGAGAAAGTTGGTCAACCCGTGTTGACGGTTCTGGATTTTAATTTTTCTTCTCTAAAAACGTGCGAATTACTCACTCGTGGGAATTCACACGGGAATAAATTTGGCAATGACAGATGATAATATTGCGTTTAATTTTAGGAACGGAATTTTCACTTTAAACATTCGCCCTGCACTTTCACAATGGTTGCTAAGTCGTTTCAAGATAATGCTAATGATCCTTGGTTTATATTTTGAGTCGTCAAGGAGTGTATCTCAAGGTAGCTTTTCTATTGGTATAATAAATTTTAGCTAGTCGGTCAGGATATGCTGAAAATTTCGCAATGCTTGTATCTGCCTTAAAACGAACACGTATCTCAATATTTGTCGAGATGTAAAAGAAAGATGGAGAAATTTATATCACAGTGAAATACTGACACGAGATACCGGACAAGTTGTCGTAGCACATATGGATCATCAAATTATGATAATTTAGTACTTAATAATAGTTTGATTCAATCTATAAGAAATAGTTTTTTAAACTTGTTCATAGTTTCTAGATATAGAAAAAAATAAAAGAAATATTTTTCTTGCCTTTCAATGCCCACAGCTCTTGATTTTTGAGGGCCTCGACGTATCGCGTCATATCGTCGTCGCATTGTGGCTCCACTGGATATTTTCCGTGAATCCAATTTTCTATTAGATTCCGTGAGTTATACACGTCCAGCATTTCCGGTAGAGTCGTCCAATTAACGGAAGCGGAAGTTCCTATTTTTGGAATACTTCTGGTGCGATGACTGTTGTAGACTCCAGTCTGAGTCTCGTCCGAAATTGCAGTATCGATATCCAATAACGTCTCCGCATCTTGAATATCGGCCAAATTAACGTTAACCAAACTCCACAAAATGAGAATCCAGGTGGCGGTATACATTTTCGAAAAAAATAATCCCGCGTATTATTTTTCTCTTCTATTCCTTCTGACACTTTTCCAAAAATTCGATATCGATCAAACCTCGTGGAAATTTCTTTCGAAATTTTTCCAAAAACCTATTATTATGTCATTGTAATCCTTTACGTCGTTGAATTTTGAAACCCGAGGAAAAACTATGATATCCAATGATCGTAATAAAAAAATTTGTATTTTAAGAAAATCCGTTCCAGTCGTCACATCACACTTGTTATAGCAACACGCGACGCAGCCTCCCTAGCGAATCGTAAAATTAAAATTTTCTTGAGAACTTCGGAAATCCTTGGACTTCGTAAACCACCGACGAACTGTATCGACTACGACATAGTGGCTGGCAGAGAAATGATTTTAGTTGTCCGGTTAGACTGACGAGGTACACGCTTATGCGGAAACCGGTTACATGGTGGGGGAACAGAGAAAACTTAAAACCATCTACAGAAAGAGAGGAAGAGAGGGAGAAAGTGAAGAAAGAAGACGAATCATAGTGGTCATTGGGGCCCAGTCAGGTCTAACCAAGCAAGAGAAAGAGAAGGAGAAAGAAAAAGTCCCATACGTACATTCTTGTACATAATGTATATATACATTATATATATATATATATATATATATATATATAACTAGCCACAGACATATAGATATAGTGTACTACGTGCTCTATCGGACACTTTTACTAATAACGCTGGTGACACGCATATTCATTTGGTTAGTAAGACCCGAGACACGGTTTGACCTTAAAGGATAGCGAAAGTGTTGATTCGCTATGTTTATGGCTAAGAAAATTAATAGAATCTACATTCCACATACCTGACTGTCATGAAGAATTAGAATGAAATAAAAAAATAGCCAAATTGACTTCGTACCCTTTTAATATTTGAGATTCGCGCCCAACCGCGCCATAAACGTATCAGGAGGATTTTTTAAATAATTAAAAACGATAAGCAGCCTCTGATACAGTAAACACGTACACCCAGTCACGTGACGCTCTTACAATTATATATACTGAGATGAAATATTCGTTATCGAATATAAAAAATCATTACCGTAAATACTTTACTTGGTTCAATAAAGAATTTGGCTTTAATCTAACCCAGTTAAAAAAATGATGAAAATACCTAAAAAATTTACTAGCGATTAATAATCATTAATAATAATTTTATTTTATTTCTGTAAGCATCCTTACTCCAAATTACTTTCGTAAAATCATAACCCTTCACTCAATCATAACACAGTCCATGCAAATGACATCCAATGCACATCTGATGGACAACTATGACGTTTGAACGTTCAGCATTTTCCGGATTGCATGATTGAATAATTTTTTTAAATATAACTCGTTGTCAATCATTCGGAATATCTGACACTGTAATAACATTCGCAATCGTATAACAAATGAATATGAACCACGTTCGAAATAGGCTAAGGAAAATCCTTCGCTTTCCATTTCCATGTCAGTAGTTGACATGACTACTGTCATCAGAATCAGAATCGCGCAAGTCATCGTGCGGAGAAGCAAGTATGTGCCTTGCATAAGAGACTTGACCTGGATGGGCCGACCAAACGGGAATATCCTGTTTATCTAATTCGCAAAGTACTTGGCATCTCACGAATAGGATAGTCGACCTTTGGCCGTTGAATTAGCTTCCGGTTTGTTATATGAAAGAATCGCCAAAGCGACTCTTTGAATAACTGCCTATTACGTATTAGACTCGCGAAACATATTTTTGGTAACATTTCTTTTTTTTAACTATCTTTACCAATACACTAAACGTGAGTACTGTTTGTGGACACGTTAGACGTGTATGTACAATATGATGCTAGTCCGGAACATTCTAGAACTTGTGCAATTGATTCGAATAGCCATTGCGCAAACGTCGAGAGAAAAATTCATGATATTAAAAAAAAAAAATTACTTAATAATTGCCTGGGGTGCAGTCATGCTGAAAAATTTCGCTATCCATTTATCGGGAACATCGTTATGGATTTTCTAGAAGCTAGTGTAAATAATTGAGACTTCTTTCATTTCTTGTCTCTTTCTCTCTCTCTCTCTCTCTCTCTCTCTCTCTCTTAAAGATCCTTATTGCTAAAGCTTTCTTGGTATTGGAATATAATAGATAATTTGAATAAGCGAAGATACATTGTTTGCGACTTACTAAAAAATTATATATATCTAAGATGTAATTTTAGATACGTATTGCTATGGTAATAAGAAAACATCTTTAGAGCATGTATAATTCTGATTGCAAAGCGTATATATACTTAAGAATTTCAATATGGTAAAAAAGAAATTTCAAAATCTTTATAAATTGTACATTAAGCATTATTCTCATGCATTATTTGATACAATCCGATATACATGTATATGCACACAAATTCTAGCACACAAGTTTTATTAAAAAATTATACTTATATCTACATAAGCTTTACACCATGAACCACAAAGAATACCGGCGACTATCTTCGTTTCTAGATATTCCTATTTTTATCTAAACACGTTATGGATACATATCAAGTGTACCAGGAGATTCCAATTGCCCCCCCCACCCCTGACTGTGAATTATGTATACATATATATCCTGCTAATCATAAATGTTTATTCCATAGGTTATATCTACGTGTCATAATTTGAACATAGAAAAACGTATAAAAAATAGCTTAGGTATAGACGTCTTAGCAAATTAAAAAAAAAAAAAAACACGAAAGAATACTAAATACCATTTCTCCTAGTAACGATTCACTTTTTTATATAAGCTTTACGTAAGGATAACCAACGTCATCAACTAGTAACTCTGTGAATCACACGTTACGTTAGACTACATTGTAACGTGCATGACTTGGAAGAATCTTGCGAAAAATAAATAAGTGCGTACTTTTCGTATGAAATATATAAGAGTAGTAAATTTTTTAGAAAGAGAAAAAGAAGTATATAAATTCAAACGTTTCACTAATTCGAGCAGTATTATTGTTAACCATAAATTCAATAAGTAGGTGAATGTTACGTTAGACTACATTATCCTGTGTACATCTTGGAATGGTTACGTAGCAAGTCATTGAGTCTTCTTGTATGAAAGATATAAAAATAATAAATTTTTAATCGAGAGACAATTAAATTCTAGATAAATTCAAATACTTTAATAATTCATACAGCATCCTCGTTAACGATAGAGTTTGAAGTGTGACCGGTGAGATAAAAAAAATATAAGAAAAAATAATCTAACTGCTGAAAACGTCCTCGCGGAATGACAAAAAATTCTCATCGTATTTACGTTGAATTAGGTAATCCTCTTTCAATTCTCATTAACATTTCGGGTCAAGTAAGACTGCCAGTGATTAATTACTCCTAGTTCGTCTTCGAAAATTTTTCACTTTCCTAGAATTTGTTTTTTTTTTGTTTTTTTTTTCAACGTCTCATCCTTCCTCTGCATCCGTGCCAAAAGAAGGCCCACTGATTATATACGGCAATGGAGAAAACGAAATTTCGTGAGAGAAGGTCTTAGCCGGATACATACGTCTACGTAATATAAATTCGTACGAAAGCGAAACGGTGCTTCGCGTTATGTGACTAAATTAGATTTTTTAATGAAGACACGGCTAATTAATTATAAATCACGTAACACGGTAAATACCTTTAGTAAACGCGTTCGTTAAGTCCTAAAAAATATTTGCGAATCAAGACAAGCGCCACTTCTGCTTTTGCGAAAATTGTAATAAAAAAAAAAGAATTTTGGAAAAAATTACATAAATCTCATAACTCGAGTTACACGGTTAGGCGATTCTAATTATGCAGACGTATTACGATGTGATTGACAAGGCTTATAAATTATTATGTACATAGATACGTATATACATACGCTAGTTATTACGCAAGCACTTGCACGCCATAGTATTTATCATCTAAGAAAATGTAGTTCAGTATACCTATATATTAATGACATGTAAAAACCATTTTGTATCTTAATTAAAACTTACAGTAAATTAGTATAATTATTCAGTAAGAAATTATACGCGTGTAGTACGTTAATTATTTAGCATAAATAATCAATCCCTCTTCCATTGTCTTAAAGGATGTACGATCCTCAGTAACGACACCATAGGCGCTTCGAAGAGTAAACTTAGAACGAGGGATACTGCGTAGGAGGATACAGTCACTCCGAGAAATAAAATAGCCTGGAGAATAAAGGATAAAGTATTAATTAACGTGAAAAAGATTGCTCGAGGAGAAGCCGATAAAGTATTCATGCTTGACTGTAGACACAGAGTCGCTGAGATTTTTAATTAATAAATTAAATAATATATAAAAATAATTACCACTAAGCCACGTGTCAGGTGAAATGAACTTTCGCCTCTTAATATCATAGCTCGCATTAACGCTGGATGTACCAGATAGGCGCAATAAGTTAGTCTGGATATTGGATATATGTATTTCCAGGATAAAAATGTATTGACAATACCTAAAAGCATTGATTATTCAATGAAAAAAATTCAATTAAATAATTGGCAAAGTTATTCGTTCGAAGTAAATGATAACTGAGAAATATAATACACTAACCTCCATTGCCAGTGACGCATGATATTAGGACCCAAGATACGCACAAGGCCCAACCTGAATGAGACAATGCTGTATACAGTACTGATAAAATGGGCCCAAACATATTACCATACAATCCATAAACAATGCTAAGCATGGTTGCTATGGATAATGTCCAGCCAAATACAGTAATTGCCTGTTAATTATAAAATTGTATTATTACAATGAGCCTGGTGCACTATGATTTATTATTTCTGTTTACCTTGTTCATACTTATTTTACAATTTATTTTAAAGAGGTACCACCCTGCAGCCATCCCTATTAAGTATGGGCCTATTCGAGTCCAAGGCTTATCATAAAGACTCTCGTAATGGGCGAAGGGGTCTTGAATGCTAAAAATTGAAAAAATTAATTAATTATAATACTCTAATTCAAATTATCTTTGTGTTTTATGCACCTTGCAATACTCACGTCGGCGTGTGTTTTGTATGTATAGTAACAATGGCCGTTACGATCCAGGAGAGAATTAAAAATATCACAGAAATGGCAGCTCCTACTGAGAGAAAACTAAAAAAAAAGAATTTCATAAAAATGTTACTAGGTCAAATTTGAATTGCGTATCATTCGCTTACTTTGCTGCAATAATCAATAGAATTATTCCCACAGTATAGAATTGCGTGTCATTCGCCAAATACCAGCTCCAAACCATACACTGTAATAATAAAAATAAAATCATTAATTTACCCAAAATTCATAATTCGTATTTTGAAAAGAAATTTTCAATGCAAAAATTCGTCTCACTCTGTCATCCATATCGAAATACGTATTGATATACAAGGCATTTCGCCACCAATATTTTTCGCAGGTAACGTGATCCAAGGCAGGCAATTCGATCATTGAATGATCGTGATACCATTTCATGGAAACTTGTATTAATCCAATGACAAGGAGATATGGTGGTGTCAATCGGAAATATCGATACCACATCATTCCAAGGAATTGTAGAAATTGCCCGAGGCAACCCTGCGTTATTTTCTTCTCGCGCATTCGCTGCTTGGCTATCGTGCGAAAGTACAGGAAGGAAACTAAACATCCACTGCACAGAACCAATATTACGTATAAGAAGAAAAATTGCTCTGTATATATAACTCTTAATGCAAGACAGATATATTATTATACTTTAATTGTGCTTTTGCCAAAGTGCAATGATTTTTTATTTGTTCAAACCTAACCTAACCTAATAAAGAAAAACGTATCCACTGCATAGCTGCCATTGCTGATTGTCTGGTAAAGAAAATCATCCTCGGCCTTACGTCTAAACACTTTGTTGTCTGAAATTGTAAGTACCGTGTTATTTCTTTTTTTGGGAATTCTCAAACGTCAAAATATGGTCATATATATATATGTTATTGTCACGCTTACCGGAGACCTCGTTTGCTAATAGGCAAGTGTGTACCATAATGACCCACAATAAGGAGACGAAACGTAATCCATGTATCGGTGCCAATGTGTCGCTGCCAACATCCAAACTGCCAAGTTTTGACAGATTGAGCAACAGACTGAATGACAGTAAAGCTTCCGACAGTGGTTTAGGTACGTCCTTTGAATTGCATACATCTGATAATTATAAAAAAATTAGTAAAATAACGATAATTTTGAAAAATTATAATTTATTATAATTTTTTTTTTTTTTATAAACGTAGACATTGATTTTTAATTGTCAAATTTTCAAATTTGCGTTTACTTGCCTAAAGAACCATTATGAGTTTTGACCGACCACAATTTCGAAATAGTAATTTCTTCCTCGAAATCAATACCTGGTCGTAAAGTTTTCATTTCAGTTAAAACATTTCCATTCCTCCTTTTTTCCTCGTCAGCTCTTAAAACTCGATACCTCAAAGTAATGTCGTACAGAGTTCCAAAAATAACAAAAAGTATAACGAAAGCAGCCACGATCCTGAACACAAAAATAAGAATATGAGTTATCCAAAAAAGAGAATACAGAAACAAACATATTGATGACTTACAATAAAATATAAAATGTCTTATCATTCCAAAGTGAATATCCCTGCGAGAGATTCCGTGCGTGATTGAAAGTAATTTTTCGAGGATTTTCATTGGCATTTTCCTCGTCAAAGAATATTAAAATTCTCATAACATCCTGTACGGTACAACTAGCCGGTAAGCATAAACCAAGCGTGATATTGTGCGTCTGAAAGAAATAATAAAATGAAAAAAAAAAATTAATAAAATTACAAAACTCAAATTTTTTCTTATCACATAAAAATACTAACGCCATTGATTCCATATTTTCGAATGTCCAAAGTCAAACTAACAGAATTCACATTGACTTCGTACGGAGGTAAATCCATGGTACCATTGTCGGCCATAAAATTTTTCGAAATCAAATTCAAATAATCCTGTTGCATTTCACGACACAAATCCGGCGCCCCAACCCAGTATGCGCTTCCCAAAAATAATCCCCACACATGCTTACCGCTGGCGTCGCTCACTAAAAAGAAAACAGGAAAAAAAAAATAGAAAGATTGTATAATAAAAATCAAAATCCACATAAGGTTGCATTCCAATTAATTCGGAAGTGCAATAAAATGCACCCGACAAGCGCAACGAGATGTTGCGCAACAAGTGCATATATATCCACTCGACGAACATTGCAAGGAAACTAACCACGAGTATCCTATATTGCACTAAAAGAGCCCAGCACTTTCTCACTTTCTACAGGAAACATTTCGCGACCGCGGCTCTCAAATCGCACGGAGCCAATAACAAAATGTATAGATAACAAATCGAACGAAATATTATCATTGAATCAGTGACGTCACGATCCAATAAAAAGCTTTTCATAACTTTCTTCCTTCAAATAATTATACTAAATTGCATCTCTTTCATCGCGTGCTTAATCCCAATTACTTTTACCCGCAATGAAATCCTTGCATCCACTTGCATCTATAAATGCATACTGTCGAACGTCACGAACTTCTAATGACATGTATGTATTAAAATGCACTCGAGACTAGATGCACTTACGTGCCGTTTGCTATTTTCAAAATGATTTACAAAAGAAAGTAATTTCCGCTTATGCACACTTATGCAATACCTGCATACTAGATGCAGAAGATAATTTCCATGTTACGCTTGTTACGTCTTCGATTGTATAAGGCTGATCCTCACGCGCTCCAACGTCGTACGATTATTTGATAGGATTATTTTAATAGGGCTTAACGGTCAACGTGTAAAATGTGCGATATGTAAATTCTTTTCTTAATGCATGATTTCGAGTTGGATAATGCAATAAAATATTTTTCAATTGATAACGATTTCCGTAAAGCGATACTGAGAACACCCGCGCCAACTGCCACCGAAAGAAAGTTCACGCCGTCGTTGATCGGCGACCGGTCTTGGGCGAGTTTGCAACTTTCTGCCGCTGGCAAGATACTTCCTTGTTGTATGATGGCGATAACAATGGTTCGTGGGTTGGATATGCGATGCGTACTGCGTTTACGAGCAGATATATTGATATGCTATTTTCATTGGAATGCACTTTCAAAAGGGCGCAGTTGTGTCGTATATTGACTTACTTTTCAAAGCCCAATTCTCACCGCGCGATACGCTTTTCGCGTAGAGCGATACATCCACTCGGCACTTCTCAGAGATTTCGAGACTCTCCCATTTGGTTGACGAAATAGTCTCGATTGATTTTGGATTCCAAATCTCTAATAATTCATCGAAATCGATTGCGTCGTACCAGTCGTTGTTAAGGACGGTTTTCGATAAATTGGTATTCTTGTTTTCGAAGGGCAGCACTGCTCTTTCCTTCTTGGAGAAAAACTGTTTTTTCGCGTCAGTTTGTATTGCCGGAATAAGGCTCTTATTTTTCTCCGGAAAGTAAGTGGGATAATCGGTTTCGTTTGCTACTGACAAATTTTCTAACTCCAGCGACGTTACAGAATAAAGCAAAAGTAGAATCGAAAACGCGGGTATCCATAACGCCATTTTTTGTTTAGATATGAATTGACGAATTTTGAACGAAATGATACAACGTCTAGCAATATGTATTATCGTCGAGCATTAATGTAATCAAGCAGTTCGTCGTATGCAATTTTCAATGGACTCTGTGATCACTCGATTAGAAAATAACAGTATACAATACTATTTTAATGAAAATAAAAAAGCTAATTCATTTTCCGACATGATAATTATTAATGCACTTGCTAAACACTTAAAATAAAATACAGATATAACAAAATGCAATTTTCGTTTTCCAGTGTTACGTTATCGATTCTTTAGAGATGTCGAGTAAGTCACTCACATACTTATGAATAATTAAATTAAAGAATCAAAAGTTGATTACTATTAATGAAACTATCGCTAAGCAATTTCCCAATGCACTGTGGGCATCCGATCAAGTGCATGTTCTGATATATAATCGGGGTATGGTCTCCCACCTTTTGAAATGCAACGCCTCTGTGGTGCTCTTTTAATCCACTCGTCGACTTTCAACGAACATTGTTGCTTTTCAGTGTTGTGGGTTTCATATATAACGCCACGATCCATTTTAATGTAGAATTTCTCCGCCTAATGTATTTGTATCAGTGGCTACTCGATAAACGAGCAACCACCATACATAGATTATCCAACGCTTCGTAGTAGAAAATGTAGAGAAAAGAAATTCTATAAAATTCAATATGATACACGGCTTGAAAGAAAAAATAATTGGAGTAGGTAATTCAATTCTTATTAATTCATAGACAAGAAATACATTTATTTACCAATGTGCGTTTCCCTAATGCAACATACAATACAATAACAAATGCGTAGAAAGAAATGCAACAAAAAAAAAATCAATGAAATTGACTTGATTGCAAGAGAGAATTGCGAATAGTCAACTAATTTTTGTTCATTGATCTCGAAAAGGCGCCGTCAAGCGGAATTTCTTGGAACTAACTGTCGAGACATTACGGTGCACGAAAATCTACTGGAATAAATGCAAAATGGCCTATTCTTTTTTTAATGGCATTGGATGAAATGCCGACTGACGGAGTCAGGCTATAATTTCATCTAATAAAGGAAATTAAAGAAAATCGTAACATAAAACAGTGACACTTAATATGCTATTGATATAATCTTATACTATCCTGATCTGTAACACCTTTAATATGAATTTTATAAACATGGTATGTACCTGTTTAGTTCTTGTTTCAACGATAACATTGTCAAAGATTAGATCAAAAGTTCATTAAGCGCCACTCACCTTTTCTATTTTTATTAGTTATTATTATTTTCCTTTATTACAATAAATTATAGCCAATAACTCCTAAAGGCGGTACTTCAGCTAATATAAAAAATAATTCATGATTAATGAAAAGGGAAAGCTCCCAGAAATATGTCACAGTTCCATTTAGTTTTCCTGTATCATGATATCTTAACGTAGCTCTGGAAGTTCGATGAGCGATACAAATTGTTGCAAGATGTCTTTGTGAGAACCACTTTCAGTTTCGGAAAATTTCCACTTGAAGGCGCCTTTTGGAGACAACCGAATAAAAATTAATGAAGTCCTTCTCCTTGCATTTTCTCTTAAAACCAATTGAATTTTATCGAACGTCTTCACTCAATTTGTTTATATGCCTTTATTATTGTGTTGTATTAGGCTAGCGCACATTGCTAAGTGCTAATGCGGACTTAGATCAAATCTGCGACGTTCATTGGCATCTCATCGATATGAGTGTTGTAAAATTGCTCAATATCCTTCAAGGTCCGCTTATCATCGGCTGTTACAAAGTTTATAGCAACTCCCTTACGACCGAAACGGCCACCGCGACCAATTCTGTAATATAAAAACATATCATGAATACCCACGAATAATTTAAAGAATTAGATAAGTCTGAAATCCACAAATATCCTAATGCCATAACTTAATTCTTGGATCCTTAGACACGTACCTGTGAATGTAGTTCTCACGATTGGATGGTAAATCGTAGTTAATGACCAAGGACACTTGCTGTACATCTATACCACGAGCAAGGAGGTCCGTAGTTATGAGGACACGAGATGAACCCGTACGGAATTGTCTCATAATGAGGTCACGCTCTTTCTGTTCCATGTCACCGTGCATTGCGGAGACAGTGAAGTCGCGGCTCTGCATGTTATCGGTAAGCCAATCGACCTTGCGTCGTGTGTTGCAGAAGATTACAGCCTGAGTGATGCTCAAAGTATCGTAGAGATCGCAAAGAGTCTCTAGCTTCCAGTCTTCACGCTCGACGTAGATGAAAAATTGCTTGATACCTTCCAGGGTCAGCTCCTCTTTCTTCACTAAAATGCGAATCGGGTTGCGCATAAAGCGCGTGGATACGTCCAGCACATCCGAGGGCATCGTAGCTGACAAAAGTATAACCTAAAAATGAGAAAAACAAACATATATACATGCTAATGTATTGAAGTAACACTTACGCTTAGATTATTTTCCATTACCACTGCTTCATGGAGAATAAAAAACTATAGATCAATATCTTTAACATGTCTTTCTTATCACATTAATGTACCTGGACTTCTTGGGGCAACAATTTGAATACGTCGTGAATCTGATCCTTGAAACCACGAGAAAGCATCTCGTCGGCCTCGTCGAGCACGAAGAGCTTGATAGTATCAGCTCGTAACGCCCGTCGACTGATCATGTCGTAGACTCGGCCAGGTGTGCCGACCACAACGTGGACGCCCTGGTCTAGCTTGCGCATATCATCTCGCACATTTGTGCCACCAATGCATGCATGGCATTGCGCGTGCATAAAATCTCCCAAGGCGATCACCACTTTCTGGATCTAGATTTCAAAAATAAAGCAAAGGATTAAGCGTTGGAACAGTATTCTTCTTATTCGGTCGATGATGAAGATGTATTGTGTAATGAATGCTAACCTGTTGCGCGAGCTCACGAGTAGGAGCTAGGATCAAAGCCTGACACTCAGGGATACTGGTATCTATTTGTTGAAGAATGGAAATTGAGAATGTGGCTGTTTTGCCAGTTCCTGATTGGGCCTGGGCAATGACGTCGTGCCCCTTGACACAGGGCAAGATGGCACGCTGCTGAATAGCAGATGGCTTTTCAAAACCATAAGCATAAATACCACGCAGCAACTCTTCTTTTAAGTTCATATCGTCGAAATTGTCGACGACCTGAAGCATCACAATAACAATTATATTATAATATGATTACAAGAGGTAATTACGATTAAATTGTAGGAAATAATCATTATACGATGACTCACTTCATCCCAGTTGGACTCAATGACACCCTCAGGGTCCATCCCTGGGGGTCCTTCATAGACAGGCTGTTCACCTTCGCTCGGACCATTTTTAGAGTCGCCCGACCATTGCTCATCATTTCTAGAAACATTAACAAATGAAAACATAAGGATGATTCATATCAGTTACTAGATAAGGATCAAAATATACTTATTAATTAACAATTACTAATATGAATATTGTATTAGGTTTCTTAAACAAAATATAAATCCAACAGCAAGAAAAATTCATGTACGACATCCAAGCATTGTGTGTATAATGAAACATTTTAGGAGTTTTGACCTAAGACCTACGATATCAAAATAACTGTGTTCAAATACATATAAAATCACTAAAAGATAATGCATAACTCCCTTTTCCAGTGATTATTAAAACTGCTTACAAATAAAGATCCAATTACAGTTAATGCTGGCCAGATCATTTCTATGACAATTTTGCATTACATATATATTTTCTATTAACAAAATATTGACAATCTTGAAGTCTAAAAATCTCCTGTATAAAATATTCATACTAAAATCCTCAGCCAAGAACAAGGCATAGTTTATTTTTATAAAACCAAACTACCTACAAAACCTTGGATTGACACAAGGAGAGAAAAAAAAATCATTTACTGATTGCACTTTAAGCCAAGTATCTGTATCCGTTATTATTTATTCCCTAAAATGACCTTCAGACTAAATTAAATGAGCAAGAAATTTGTTATCGACAACAAAGATAATTTCTACAGTCAGAATTGCTGTATGGAATATATTATGACCGTTTTGCGTTACAACAACAAAAGATTCCGGTAATGTCTCATAACAATACGCCAGAAACTGGTTAAATACGAAGATAAACAATATATCGAGTAAAAGAATCGATAAGAAAATGAGCTAATATCTCCAACTAGAATAATTCTATGTAAAACAGATAGCAAAATCATTCTGGAATGTTTGATGGCTAGATTGACAGTGACTCACGCGAAAGCATGGCTGAACAAGACAACGAAGGAGTCTCATCGCTGCGTGCAGTGGGCATAAAAGCAAAAAAAAATTGAATGCCGGTACTAGTAAAGAAATAAGAAAAACGCAATCATCCATGCGAAATTGGGAGTCTTAATGATTCTGATATTTCGAAAAGCCACGTTATTACGTAATTTCATATCAGAAAGAAAACGTGTTCCACTCGCCTCACGCACCGGAGAGAATCTTTCGCGTGTATAGTAAAAGGCAACGCGCCATTCTGTAGAATGCAAAAAACCATGTAGCATACAATAGATACAAAATTATGAGCCATTTCTATTTCTATTTGCTAGAACGCCAACGCCCGTTAAAAATCATTAATAAAGCATGTCTCGTAGAACGCTGTGATTATCCGACAGCTACTCCAGCAATGTGACAAAAAGTTTGAGCACACGCCATGTTGTCAACTTGTACCCATGCATTCGCAATCGCGGCAGGATTTTTCGAATGTACAACGCGTACCGGCCAAACTCGTATTTTCACAATTGAAGAGGCACACGGGAAACGCAAAGTAGATGGTACTGGAACACGCGGAATTTACTCGGAGTAACCAGAATACGGAGTAAAAACGGAACTTACCTTCGTTCAGACGTATACGACATGTTCCACTCACGGTAGCGCGACGGAAAGGACGAATTCCTATTGCGTCACGGGGAATATTCTTGCGTACGCCGCACTATGGCGCTGCAGGCACACACGGTGGTTTTGTCTTTGGTACTCTAAAAATAACGATGTATCAACACACGAAAATTTTTGATGCGCGCTTATGACAACTCCGACGAGTTCTAAACGATTTCTGATGAAATTTTACAGTTTTTAAAGCGATTTATTCGTCACTGCAGTTACTGCGCAGAGGGGGCAGTTGCGTTTATTACCCAGAATACTTTGCTGTGACGACGGTGGGGGATAAGGCGGGAAACCCGGCGAGTATTGAATTGTACCTGAACCTTGTTGGCTGAGATTGGTAAGACCTTTTTCCTTTGAAGTTCCTTCTTGACCTGAAGTATCCAATTAATCAGTAATGGGAGAAACTGTAAATTTCCCTAATAACTCTTGGGTGCACTTTCACGGCACAATTATGAATGGGACATTGTGTTATATTGTATTAACTGTTCTATCCCTTGATTGATTTAAGTTGAAATACACATGGCGGGTTATATCTTGGGTTAACGTTTTTCGATAATTTTGATTTGATCACTGGACCTATACGCGATACTTAACAAAATTAATGAACTGTATATTAAAAATGTGAATAATTCATAAATATCTTTCTGGATAAATAGGAAGACTTACTTTTTCAATAGAAATATTATTTATTTATTACGAAATTCCAATTGAAGTAATTCCCGTAGGACAAGATGGGCATGGAAGCCTTTGGCAACAGATGCCATTTTGTTTATCGTATATTTGACTCACGTTAAACATTTGAACGTCATTTTTTAACAGAAAGTTTACTGCTAACTGTTGTAATGCACGTGATTAAATTTAAAAAATTTTCATCCACGTTTAAAACTAGTATGGTTGGCGAACTTCAAAGAATTACTTATTTCAAAATAAATGTGCTACATGACTATTATTTGTTAATTACATTCTGACGTTTGACACTTAAACAGTTGGAAATCCGTTACATCAATTCCGGATAGCTAACAATCAGCAATAATAAAATGATTAGAAGTGACCCGGCATTATGCCAAATTGCTAAGGTTGATGTATGCAGTACTGTTAATCATTTACGGTGGAAGGATTAACAGGACTTTACATTGATTTCGTACTATACCGTACCTGGCACAGTGCTAAACAATCACGTTTTTATGAAGCTGAAGTAACCCAAAATGCGACTAACAATACACCTTAAAAACAGTTTATGCTTTCGTGCGAAAACGTACACTATACGCTACTGGAAAAGTACATTAATTACAAATGACAATGTATGAAATATTGTAAAAATATATATAGTTGTCTTTTGTATATACATGTACATATATATTATACAATTGTGATTCAGTTATGAAATCAGTTTGATTCCTAAGGGCCATTTTGTGATTTACAGTACAAAATAGTCCCCTAAATATAAAACTGATGTTGTAGTTGAATCATGTACTATATACAGTTAGAACATATGTATTATTACTAATATTGCAACCATTTATATACTTGTATATATTAGCATGAGATTGAGAACAGTACTGAGTAAACACAAAATAACAGTTACGTATTGGCAAGCTTAAAATTTTCTACTCCAACATGCAATAATTTGTAAAGCACCTGACATACGTAACTATTATATCCTTAGTAGGAAATTGTAATATTACTGACATGTGCCTTTTACTCTGCGTTTACTAGGTAAAGATAAAATGGAGTGTACTGAAATTTAGGTACTAATAAACTCTCTAATAATAAAAAGTGTCATTATATACAAGTGACACTATTCATCAGAGAAAGGCACAACCTAACACGAAAAATAATACGGAAACGGGGAATATAATGTACATGCCCATACGCGGGTGACATGTCGAGATAAGTAAAGTAACATCATTTTCATCAAGATCTATACCATCTCTGGTTGGTACTTCAACAATAACTCTATCAGACGATAATAAATCCAACGAGAATGAACATTCCGTACTATTGAGGCAAGATTTTGTTACATTTTCATACTGAAAAGTTGGTTTATAAATATCAAAGACGGTATAGATATCATTAAAGACGAAATCGTTGTCGCTATAAAATATATAATAGTAGTAGCCATCCTCGGTAACGTTATGCCTCGTTTGCATATACTTTCCAGTCATCAGATAATCCACATTAGTGCAGAGATCAGATGGCTCAAATTCACGTGCAAGCAATACCTGACCTTCGTAACAATTCAGTAGTCCATTTTCGAAACTCGATACTGACGATTCTTCGTATAGTTCGGAAATATTTTTAGCTGCATTATTCCCACCATGCTTTATACCGCGATAGAGAAGAGCTGGTGGATTTACTACCTCTTCGCTCCGCTTTATTCTGATATTCTCTTCCTCCTCTTCTTCACCGCCATTGTTCTCTTCGTTTGAATTGAATTGAGCACTAAGACGCCTAATGAGAATTTCGCGGGACTCAAAATGTGGTGTGTCTGCAAAGTCTTGTTTTTGAATGTTTCTTTTCTTTGCGCCCTTCACGGCAATGTTTTCCTTTTCATGATGCAGCATATTTCGCATTTTCTCCTCATACATTTCTTTCTCTCTTTCCTTCTTCGTCTTCTCAATTTCCATTTTATGTAAACGCTTCTTCGAGTGCCTCAATTTTCTTGTTTTATTCTGTTTTTCGGAATCTTCCAGATTTATATGCTTCTGTACATAAAGCTTTGCTGTACGAAATAAATTATCTAATTTAACATCCTCCCTTTTTTCATCTTTTATAGGCACTTGTTCGGTACTAGTTATAACACTATATGTGGCTGTAGTATAATCAATGTTAGTACTTGTTATGGGAGTATTTTCAGTGTTAGTAAAAGAGGTGTACTCATGCATAGCCTTATTTATAGCTTTTTTATGTAATACATCATTGCGAATCTTAGATCCTTCTTGAGAATGAATTATTTGAGCATTGCTTTCGAAAGTCACTTTAACTTGTCGTTGTGCTTCTGGTAAATAAATACCAGTGGCAGGAACTTTATTCTTATTATGGTCTAAAAGACCACAAGTACGTAAGTTGCGTTCCCCCTTTACCACAAGTATTGAAGCTCCCTGAAATCTGAAATATAAAACAATTGAGATCAGCACAATCATGAATAAAAGTAAGAAGAATTTAGCAATACAGCTCACCTGGAGCAAACTGATAATCCAACAGTAGCTCCTTTGAGAAGATAGAACCCCCAATATTCCAAAGTATCATCTGGTAAAGTCATGCCTTTCTTCAGTCTTATATGTTTCCGGTAAGATGTTATTTCTGGTTTATGTGCCATTTGGAATGCATTAAATGTTCCATTCATTTGTAGAGTATGTTCCTAATACCAAAGAATTGTGCTCAGTCCAATGAAAGATTACAAAAACAAATTAATTGAGAGCCAATCTCGCATTATACTAAGATACTATTTTTGGCACTTTTTACATTAGAAAACTTAATACAAATTCATAAAAATCTTACAGAACAAAATACAGTTGAAACACCATCATTGATTTCAAGAATATCAGATTCTGTCACGGCATAAACCACTCTAGCATAGAGTCTATGACGTAGATAAAGTGGAAGCACAAGTAAAAATATCGGCAAGAGAGTAGTGAGTGCACAGAAAATTATTACTCTTTTAATTCCATGCATTTTGCCTGTGATTAATGATAAACACAGCGCTATAATCTAATCCTAATCTTCTAGTATGGAAATCATAACTCTTATTGTCTGTATGAATAATCTGCCTAGAATCTACACAAAAAATAAAACTTTTGATAAATAAATTATGACCCAAATTAAACAATTATATCATATAAACTGGTTTTGTACTATTCAAACAGAAGTACGATTTTCTTATCAAAAAAGAGACTTTCGCCTTGCTTGCAAACCCAAACAGGTGAAAATGAGTAATTTCCAGACGTGCGATAAAGAGTTATACGAGTGCGAGACCAATTCAACGAGATAATATGATCTGTCATAGGACTGATATTGTTTTATCTGACAGTTCATTTTGTTGTCATTATGCAGGGATGTACAAAAATACCAGCTCTTGGTGGATATGTCAGAGAAGTGTGGAACGATACGTATTAAACGACTACAGACTTTTAAAGATACACGGAAGACATTAGTTAGGAATGATGTAAGGATTTCACATTCATTTAACTTTTAATGCAATTTACATTGTTGTTGGATATGTGATATATTTCTCAAGGATATACTCTTTCCTGTAAACCTATGGACTTTCAAGAATTCTCAAAGATAGGAAATCATTTCCGCTATTATTGTACTGTTTTGCGATTGGTCATAGAATACAAAAATATAGGAAGACAAGCGAAAAAATATTTCACGAAATATATTAAATGATTGACAAACGGATTATAATTTTAAGCGAGTTAACCAATGGGAATATCGCGATTTCACGAGCTGACAATAAAGTCACGTTATAACAATGAAAATGTCACAAATGGAAACTACGCAGTAGCTTTAAAAATTAAAATATTTCAAGGACACAAACAGCTTTTACCACATGCCGATAAAGCAGATTATAGCATCCTCTAGGATGATCATGATAATTTTTATTGCATGTGACTTTATCGGCAGAGTCGTGTCAGTTATCGTACAAACATTGCAGCTAGATGACTCTATATATAAATAAAATGCAGTATTCCTCGCATCTTTACCCTAACGTTACGTGCTTGAATCAACAAAATGTAAAACAAACAAATAACATGATTAACAAATCTATGTCAAAGACATACTGTTTTTCAATATTCAATGTTACTCTATATGAAAAATGTCAAATTCATTCGATACAAGAAATATTCAATTCAAAATCTATACTGAATTAGACAACCTAAAGTAGTTCAAACCCATCGAAGGAAACGTAGCATCCTATAAACCCATTCTTGTCAAAGGATTTATTCGGCCAATGGATCACGCAGCGTCCAGAATAAATGAAATTAATAAGCAGCAAGAGGCTAGGAAATGGTTCTATACGTGACTGAATGAAATGAAAAAGAAAGGAGCCACCGGTAGTGAAATGGAGGACGAATAAATAGTATTCGGCAGGGGCCAAGATGGAATCGGTTACTGCTGGAAGGGAGGGAGACTATTTCGTCAAGCTGCACGTGAAGTTCATTGACCTAAGCAACAGCAACGATCAATAATAGACCCTACCGGATCCTGGGTTGCGACAAGATTGTTGTGGATGGTAGAGAAGCAGCTTCGTTGGCTTCGTTACGCAACTCTTGCAGCATTAAGATACAACGCATGCCTAGCTATACACATTACTCCAAAGGTGTTGCAACATTCCAAAGTCCTCTATATCTTTTTAAGTCTCTTTCCTGCATCCGCCATCGCTACCTTACCTAAACTGACTCCCTCACTTTCTTTCCCCTAGGTCTTCTACGTTGGCCCACGAGTAACCTCACTATACAACCAGTTAAAAAATTCTAATACAATTCCTATCAGCATCATAATTACACATTCTACACATCATTTACGTGAATTATATTTTGCCATTTTACAACTCTTTATTTTTAACTTCTTTATCACTATATCTTCTAAGCGTCAAACGATACCTTAAAAATACAAAAACTTCATTACAATACTCACTGACTTTCTCCCAGGAAGTTCAACATCCGAAAGCATACATGTGTATGTATCTAGATTGATGTAACCTGTACAACATGTGTGTCCCGATGAGAGTGTAGGTGTACTCCTTTTTTTTTTCATGAAAGTAGAACAAAGGAAGTGACACCAAAACTTCATATCAAACATGATCCACATAGATAAGAGCAAAATAAAATAAAATTGAAGTACTTTGTACCGGGTATACATTTTCGTATGTGGTTCAACTACGTCACTCTGTTTACTATTCACCTCTTGACACGACATCCTCGTAGTTCTATACTCTACGACCTGGACCCATGACATTTCAAACAAATCGAACGCATGTATTTGCGATGATAAACTGATAGAAGATAACTACATCACGTACGTTGCCCATGTAAATAACAAACAGTGCCTACGATACGTTCGATGAATGACAGGAGCCAATGTGGCTCTCTTATAGATAAAGTACTCGACGATAAGAAGAAATAGACTTTTAACAAAAAAGTTACAAAAAATTCTTTAATCTATCTGTAGAACTACGTCCATTCAAGAACCTATCCAAGAAAATATCAAGTCGACAGCTGAACGATAAGACAAATTTTCTAATCGAATTTAAAGGGAATTCAAAACGTTTACGACGAATCTAAATACCTTTTAATATTGATAAAAGCGTTTGACCTTTACCAAAATTTTATCGAAGCTAATATCATGGCGCAATTTTCGATAGTCTTATTAAATGTTCATTTTGGTACGCAGAAAATATTATTTTTCGATTCTAATGCATACCGTCTCTCGATGAATGCGTTGCGTGGTAAATTTTCTAAGATAAGAAAAGATGCCGAAGGAACTTTACTTTTTCCTTTTTTTTTTCTAAGAGCCATTCCAACATCTCCATGTTACGTAACCTGGCACGGATGACTCGGAGAAAGAAGAGAAAGCTGGCGGTGCATTAGTCTCTCACCGCACGGCCTTGGTGTGCTGCAGGGAATGGCATACAAACTGTTGCACGTGGTACCTACTCGGTCAGCGACCTTAACCGAACCATTTTCTACCACCTTCTCGAACCTTTTGTAAATCTCGACGTAGCTAGAAATCACTTACAACGAAATGGATCTTGTCATTGTATACATATGTGCGCGCGCGCGCGTGTGTGTACATTGCACATATTTCTTAAGCATATTACGGCACGAGATTTTCCATGTATACAAAATACCGTTTTGGATCGAAAATCAAAATATGTAAATCCTCAAAAAATTGTAATCATACCAGATAATTATTATCCGTTCTAAAAAAAAAAATAAAAACAAGCACCCACGTTCGCTCGAAGTTTATGAGAAGATTTAAAAATAACTGCTAGACCACGTGAAAAAGAATTATTGGTATCATCTAAATTTTCATCACGATCGCTATTTGTATTTTATACTATCTGATTTCTTCTGGGACTAGAAATATAGAATAAACTACTAGACCACGTGACTAACCTGACCCACCTTTTCTTTTTTCTTCTAAATTTAAGAAAATCCTCTGGGATTCCCGTGGGCTGACTTTAGTGTGTCTAATATAATTGTGTACCTGGGTACGTTTTATATGAACAAGAGTAGATAAACTCACGGAATACGAATGCATTGTGTACATCGTATAGCATGCGTATACGTATATCTATATACACTCGTCATTATACATGGTAGAAACATGTATTGGGATACGCATGTGCGTGCATGCTTACTTGCACGCACAGCGTACGCTCCAAGTTTTCCGTTTTCACGCGTTCAACGTATTTAACGATGTACTACGAAACACTATGACCTACATTCCCTTTGCCACTATGTTCCCTGGTGAATTCCTCTTTTTATTCAACTGCTTCGTTATATCTTTTCCGTTTCGTTACGAATAGCTAATACAAACATAAATGGAAGGACTATCCTTGTATATTTAACTTTGCAGGTTATTCTCGCTACTATTGAAAGTAACGACTCGATATACGTATAAACATATAATACATTTGGGTACCCGAGACGAAATAACCGTCCTAAGAATTTTGACTCACTTGCAAATCAGTGCGTGACTATATTTTTCACGGTTTGAAAGCGATAAAATTATTTCGATACCGAGAACGATTGAAAGGATGAAAAGGAAAGGCGGAGACGAGAGGAATATATATTTTTAGAAATAATGGTTAGACTTTTTTTTTTATTCAAATCCGAGATAATATTTAAATTTGTATAGATTCGTCTTAATCTCTTTCAATCAAGTCGCCCTAGATTGACCATTTCAATGAGCTTTGTGTTCTTTTCACACAAAATTTGACTAGACTTTACCAAAAATGTTAACTCACGGCCAACGATTATTGTCTATGCTCTCAGGTACATCTGTTTATTTCTATTTCTCTTTCTCGACTCTCTCATTTTCTCTCCTTCTCTCTCTCTCTTTCACGTTCCTTAACCCCGAGCGTTCTCTCGAAAAAAAATCTTATCCCATCCCACAGTTCGATAACCGCGCGTAATCATTCGTATTGACGTGAAAAAAATCACGTGGAAAGAAAACAAAGCGATAATGTCTCCACGAGAGCGGGCTCGACGTTTACACATAATTTAGTATCAATCGCGCCACTGGACTATCATTATCATCTACTAAGGTTATCATGTCTCATACACTTGCGAGCAGCACATTTTTTTTCGAGGAACGACTTAGCGATATTAAATACAATTTGTAGTTAGCCGCATCGTTCGACTATTATTAGAAGGACTGTCGATGATATTTACCATTTCGATTTTTTTTATAAAAAAAAAATTTTTCCCTACGATCCAACACTTTGTTGGACGTAGGATTGAGTTTGATCGCTCATAGACGTAAAATGAATGATTTTGATTTTACTAACGACTCTGACTGTACAGCAGAACCCAAGAAATATGTCTCGTTGGACGGTACAAGAAGATACTGAAAAAACAAATCCAATAAGTATCCGTATGGTTACGTATTTAAATGCATACAGTAGAATAAAGCAACACGTATCTCGGTATGACAAGAGACAAACAAAGGCGACCAACCGCCTTGACATTATAGCTTCTTTATATCCTTATATACATTTTCGTCTCGTTGCAACGTGAACGGCAAGGCACGCGCTAGCCTTATCAACAATTGGCAAGGCGTCATATTACGTCAGCGTAACGTACACGCACACTTACGTGAGCATAGCGAAGTAACCAGCATGCATTGCAATATTTATGAGAATAACGGCGGATGAATTAACGATGGGATTCGTTATACAGTAATGCAACAAAGAATCTTTCGCAACAGTATAAACACTGAGGACAATGAAAGCTACAAAGACCCGATCAAAGTTTGGCATTATAAACCCTTACGAGTCACGTGACAAATTGAAACGTTACTCAGCAAAGAAAGCATGGATGATCCGTATGAAATTTAGCGTCTGAATAACCTTTGTTAAATTTAGGGAATGATATGATACGTATGAAAAAAGAGCAGTGAAACAACAGCCTTCGACATATCTGTAACTCGTGTCGGGTTATTCCATGCAGTGATAGAATCGCGTCACGAAGCCAACAGCCGAACGTCGAACGCGCGTGCGTTGGAACATGCGGCGGGACGCAAACGAAAATGGCGCAAGGATCGGCAAAAAGAAAGAAGCAAGTGAATTGGCTTTGGCTTTGTGCGTAACGAGATTACCACGTGCCGGCATAAATTTATAGTTGAAAAAGGTCAGGGCTGTTGGGTGCGGATATCGTTCGTGTGAAAAAGTTGAACGAATTTATCGCGGGAATTGTAATGGGAGATGGCGCCGTAACTGTAAGATTGAAGGATTAGGTATTATTTTTTAATTTAAATTAAAAAAAGAAATTGGTCATATCAACGCATAGGTTTTTTTGGTTATGTCGTTATTGATGTGGTTAATGAAATTTAGTGTGCGCGAAGACGACAGTCAATTTATGCAATAGTATATGCATTTTAACTGTTATCGTATGCGTATGTGTTTGAATTATAAGATTACAATTAATAATAGTCATTACTGTACGGATCTGCGAGTAAATATGTTGTATACAATTAACGAACGGTTACGCAACGCTTTGATAAATATTCAGGTACGTTTGGCTAGGTTCGAATCTATTGGACTAAGGTAAGCCAATAAGTATGTACGAGAAATGATTATCGCTTCCTCGGTAGGTCTCAAGGACGTATTCGTGCTGTTTGTCGGACAACTGTTTCCCTCTGTGCTGTCAATCAAAAAGAAAATGTCACAAGTCATTTATAGCTTCCTTCCAGCTTTTATTTGCATGCTTGTTCATCTTTTGGGACAAGGACACTGTGCAGCGGACAAGGAGACGAAGAGTTAGTACTATTTTGTATTTTTCTCAAAATTCCAATTCGCCAAACTGTCTTGTTTCGTAGTGACTCAGAAAATCTGTTCCACTTCCAAAAAACCGTCCCGTCGCACACATCAACATTCAAGACTAACAGACGCGTGGCTGTTTGAAGTCTGCGAATGAGATTCTAGGTCAACGTTAGAGCGCGCGTGTCTACGTTTAACCTATGAATAAGTAACCAGTCAACCTAACCTAACCTATCCTAAGGTATTCAAATGAGAATCGGCCCTAATTCGTGTCGCAAACAATTTAAAATCCACAACTCGCATTCGTCGTCATTCAATACCTACGAGTGTTTTATAAGCTAACATCCTACGCTTAAAATTCGTGTACGATGACGATTTCCTGAGAGCTCAACGGAAGCAGCGTCATCGTTAGCGTATCCGGTTTTCAATGCTCGTAACGGCAACGAGACTGCGTCAGCGTGTGTGTTCCCTTCGCCATTTCGGTTCGGACGAGACGATTGCGATGTGTTTCTCTAAGGTCGCTCTCAACGACTACGACGTCGGCATAGCTTAAAACAAGTCGCGTTGAGATTGGTCAAGGTACGACACCGCTCTAGAGACCGATCCCCACTACTGCGACTACTGGTCGACTGGCTCGGCTCTTTGAGCGCCATGAAAACAGGCTCTTGGCAGGAGCAGCGGAGAATAGTCTGATATATCTGTATTAACATGTATATATTTATATATATACATACGTCTACGTGATAAACCAGCCGCATGTAGTATACAGATGGAGCCATTGAGAAAGCAGTGAGAGTATTCGAATAAGGCAAGAAAAAATCATACAAGCGCAAAAGTACGCGTCACACCAATGACGGCTGTCAAATTAAATTGTTAATATAATATATGTAGAGATGCAAGACGACTCGATAATAATAATAGTAAAGAGTATTTATAGAAATTGTTAGTCGACGGTATTGCATGAGTGTGATACAGTAATGATCTAGTGATTTCAAGACGTGACGGTTATTTAATTCGATCGTTTACCGATAGAGGCGCTCACTTCCATAAATTCAGTAATGGCAGGAGAGCAGAAGGGAACGTTGCCAGCCACGCAGCGTCCAATGCTCCGAGCTTTGAGGCAGTCGTCGCGGTTTCACCATTCTACACGTGCAGCATACACAGTGGGTCATTGCTCCTACACGCGGCACTGTCAAATAATATTATTACACGATGGCTGACACCTGCGTAGCGAAAAATTCATGACCTTCGCCGTGATATCGTTATTTTCATTGTAGTCATTCAATTTAATCATTCGAAATGCTGACATCTAGCGTGGACGCACCGTGAAAAACCTATATTAAGACAAAAACAACGAGGAGAGAAATCGTGATCGGTACCATTATTATTGTCGCAGGATTCTCGCGGTAGAGAGCGCAGACGACAGCCTACGTGACATCCACGATGAAGTCCTTTTCGGGATTTGACCTCGAGCCGGAACATTTGTCGGTAGATGGTTTATTTGACTTCTTTTTTTCAGATAGTTTTTATGCAATCACCAGCATAATAAATAAAACATGACGCAGGGTGTGGTCACGTTTGTTTTTAAAAAGACAAAGAATCTTTCAATTTTCTGAACATCCGATCAGCTATTACAGAGGACGAAGGGGGTGTCCACTTAAATCACGTCGCAAAATGTAGATCCGTTTATTCAATATCTGACGCATGGAATCACGACATTAGCCCAAATTCATGTTTGCACGTTACATTCGCAGTGAGCTGTGTCCTTAAAAAAAATGGTATATAGCAATAAAACCTGCATCTATTCATTGCACGTAAGGGATTTCGAAGGGATCGATACTACTTCTTCTCCGTGTCCTTTCACCCTTCAGAAAACCCACCCTCGTATTCCCTCCTCAAGATGGTGCGTTAAGGCTCGTGTCACTTTCTCTCCCGGAACATTCGGCGCCCTGTAAACTTCAGCGTTGGTAGTATGGGGGGTCAACGTTACCCCCTGTGGTAGAGGTCGTGGGGTTGTGATTCGGTGTTGGTGCACGTGTCTGGTATGTGTGCGTAATACTGATGTGCAGGGATAAGGGGTATACGTTGTGACCTCCCCCGCCCCCCTCCAGTATCCTCAGCCATTCTATTTCGAATATCCCATATATATATGTGTGTGTGTGTGTGCGTATATATACATATATATACATTATTCGTTTTTCGATGGGTATAAGGGCTGAGTGGGAGTGGCGCACGCGTACTCGCACGTACATAGTTGCCCTGTACGTATGTCAGTGTGTACACTGTGGTAGGAGAATATGGCCGAAAACACGTTGATATAAATTCTAAAATACCCCAGAGCTCCGAAATCGATGGTTACGCTTTCCACGTGGCGACGTCGGCGTCGGCGTCGACCGTACGAGCCACGATATTTACATTTGATATGCTCACACGTGTACAATTGCTCGCTAATATAATTTTACTCTGGCATTCTTTTGTTATTTAAGTCATTTACATATAAAGGATTTACGAACGATCAAGTATAGAGTTTTTGTAATACGACGACGTTTTGACAATTTCTTAAAAATACTATATGACTGATCAACGCTAAAAACGTTTTGACATTGTCTTTCTTCATTTACGAACATTGTTTTCGCCTATGCAACTTGTCGAACCTTTAAAATATTATATAATCGTACTTTTGTAATACAATCGAATTAAGATATGCTGCTTGTACTATGTATAGATGTATTAATAGATAATACATATACCTATGATATATAATACACAATAATACTAGTCAACTTTCAGCTAGATTTTATGTTGAAAGTGTTACGTGTATTTTGATACGTCAATCTTTGCACCTGTAGGCACAAAGGATTGTTCACTTGCATACAATATTGTTAATTTTACGATAACGCGCCTGCTTCTTTTATTATCGCGATAAAGGAGTTTCGTAAAAAAATGTTTTCCAATATTTTTTTCTCCCCGTTAATCGTCTGCTTGTCACAATTGCAAATTAGCCTAAAAAATTTGGACAAATTATATCGCGACGACAAATATCGTTCGCTTGTCAGAGACGTTCGTGAGGTGGTGTATCGACGACACGAGGCACGAGAGCTTCTGAGAATACGGAGGGCATCGATAAAACAGCGATAATACTATTTTCAAGTGAGTGACGTAGTCGGGCGCTTGAAGCCGTGTTAAACACATTCATGCGAGCAGAAGCCGAGCGCAAATATTCGAACTTGGCCCAGATTCTCTTCTGCATATTTTTTTTTTAGGTTGCGATAAACCTTGCCCATGATTCACGAAGTTTCCAGAAGAGATCCAGAACAAAAGAGAAAATATTGTTAACGACATTACACAATATTGATTCTGTAAAATTTTCGTTTTATATTTTATATACTAGGCAGTACCTTCAAGTTGCTCGGAGTGCGTCGTTTCGACATACAGTGGGCACACTGAATATAAAAACGCCGAGTGCATCGGTTGCAGCAACGAGTAACTCGAACGTTGGCCCCGTTAGACGCGCCATCCTTATTTCTTTTTCTTGATCCGCAGTGCTTTCACCATCAAAATATACGCTCTTGGAATGGCTCCCAAACAGTATGCAAGATTCGGAGCAGCACTGGCACTGTAGCTGCATTATAACCTAAAGTATTTTCGTGGTTAAGTAGGAGGTAACGAGAGAACATTCATCATGGCGGCGACTGCAACGTATAATAACAATGTTAAAAAAGTATATATTTTGTTCATCTGTAGTCCTTAACTCGGGACAGGCTATAGCTATCCTAAATTCACAACAGATGTCTCCCCTAGATTGTAAATAAAACTATACATTAACCTAGTAGTGATTATACACAAGGTAAAAAGAAATGAGATGCATTAAATATAAAGAGGTATGAAAGAAAGCTAACTTCATCGGAGGAAATTGTATACGTGTCATGTGAATACGCCTGTATTCACATGCGTGTATAATGTACACAACGATAGTAGACCCTCTATCAATGACAAAGCAGTTCCACGCAAGACGCAACGCAGAAAACAGAGACCAGGCCCATGGTGCGAAGAGGGGAAGATAAATAGTGAGTCCACGCACAGCTTTCCAACGGCAGAAGGAATCAAGAGAAAGAGAGATAAATAGGTGGAGCATAAAGAGAGAAGCATTTGATATTTTGTTTCGATGTGGGAGTCATGAGTGAGAGACATGTGCGTGAGAGTGAGTGCGTCTGTCTGTGGATGCACGAGTCGAAGCCAGTCCGCAGGTCACCGCGTCCTCTGAGTATGCGACAGCCAACTCTGTTTCACTCATTGGATGAGATTCTTCGTCTCTCTTCGATTTACGTAGCCCCCAGTCACTTTCCTCGTACTCCACGTCCTCACCGTAACCCTCGACGCCTAACCTAACCTCTTTCTTCTCCGCCTCCTTCATCCACCGCGACCGCCAGCAGCTCCTCGTCGACGAGCAAGAGTATCCCCGTTGTTGTTCCTTGCTTTGCCAGACTCGTCCTTGTCTGACTCGCACGCGCGACTCCGGCAGAAACCGCTACGACTGCCTCCACGTGCTGCCAGCGAACACTTAGTCGCCCTAAATTGTAGGTCGTCGTCGCACGGCCACCAACAAGGAGTGGGGGTATCGTGGCGTCCCTGGCGCTCGACTTCGGCTCGGCTCGTGCATGCTTCGGAAGTGATCGATCATTTCCGTCGCTCTTCGGCTCGAGTAGGAGGTAAACATTACACAGTATGATTGGTCGTCCCGAGGCGGGTCCTTCGGTTTTTCTCGCTTTTAAACGTTTATCCCTGTTATACGGAGAGCAGTGAATTAAACGCAATCGTGGGAAATACCTCCTTTACTCGAGTGCAATTGTTATATGAGTTTTGACACGAGCCACCGGAGTATTTCGACGTTCGGAACGAGAGACACTTTTTCGATAGTCTCCATCATAACCTGTGTACCTGGAATCCTTTTATCTTGGTCTTGTTTTTACGGGCATGGACCACGGTTCTTTGACGCACATTACTACTACTGTTACTGTTAGTACTACTATCAACAATATCATTGCTACGTGATTTTACGCATTCGACATATATGAAGATTATCGGCACTACTGTCGCCCCTTTGAGGTATGTTATCATTTTTACTTACGGTATATTTCAATGTGTAACAATACTCTGTAATATACACTGTTTTTGGCAATGCATACATTTTTGTGCTTTTTTTTTATTTCGTTGCATGACTCATTATTTCGAAAACTGGAGCAAGCGTGTTTTTCTGTTATCTTTCTGTCATCGTTAGGCAGATTCTTTTTCTGACACTCGTACTAGTAATACGATCATAAAGTGATATTAAAAATATGTATAATAGCGCGAGCTTTTAATGTCAAAGTTTCGTTATACGAATTATATTAACAAGATCTTGTTAAAACAACGTTAGAGCATCGTGTGCGCAATATTTCAGTCTCCTGTGTATTCTGCTTGAATCAGATTTCGCAAATTCTATACCCGAAAAATAAATCCCTACATCCTGTCAACTCCTCGTGCATTCCATCAAAATTCTATTAACACTGCGAAATATACTTTTAAAATAAAACAATCTCAAAAGGATAATCATTGATGCAACGAATTGCGCATCCTCAACGGCGCAGTCGAGTTAGGCCCTCGTTAGAAGGTCCCTTCCGTTACAACACTAGGGCCATTTTGTCCGATCAATAATATTTTTACATCGCCATTCTCCTCTGTCCCACTCTCCTTCTCTCGCTCACTCTCCGTCTGTCTCCATCTGACTGTCTACTCTTGTACCCCTTTAACGATACAGCCCTGTAATAAAAAATCATCGTATGCTCCTTATACACACACATGTAGTATGTTTGTTGCACATTACTAACTACATAGTACACTTAATATATCTATACAATGGATATAATTCTCGAGGCATCGTGATTCTTTAAAACAGAAAAACTGAAAGAAAAAAGACGTCTCCTTTAGGTAGGTTCGCGTCGCAAAGTACAGCACAGTGATGTAACGCAACGTCCTTACCGCGCGGCGAGTTGCACGAGGTCGGTGATCGCTATAAAAAAATGTAGAAGGTACACGTGGAGGCAGCGGCCATTGGTTTCTACCGTAGTGGCTCGTCTCGTTGCACGGGGGCCGCTCCCGACTGCTGCCTCACGGCTAAGAGCGTCGCGCGTGTAAGCCCCAGCCTACCCTGGCGGCCACCACGGCGCGGCTATCGTGCAGCATTAATAACATTGCGCGTTCCCCAGATAGGACCTGGATCGTTCTTCTTTTTTTCTTCCCGTTTTTTTTTCTTTCTGTTTCTCTCTTACCAATTTCGGATATTATCGAGAGTCTACGAAAATAAATGAAATTATAGGCCCACGCCTCTATCGTAGAATTTGGGGTTGTAATTTCATTTTAATATCTTACTACACTAAACAAAATTGCCTACGATCCCTGCTTACATAAATCGCGTATTCATTTACTTTGGTTTATGGTACGCAAAGGACTTGGGGGCTTTTTAAGGATCATTATTCGCGTTGAGAATGATTCGTTAAAAGGATTTTTCTTTCTTTGTCTCGGATACCCGCACAGGTGTTGCGTTTTATATTTTTGTATTCGACGACAATGGCAGGAACCTAAAGGTTTAAGGCCCTTCTTCTGTTGCCTAGTACGTAATAAAGACAAGTCCTGGGAAACGTGAGTGTGCGCGGTTGAGAAAGTGTGAGCGCGCGCGCGCGTTCTTTCCTCTGCGCTCGCAGTGCGTGGCTGCACAAGTGGGCGTTTTTGGGGGCTTGGAAAAAGAGATATAGTTGGTGGTGGACGATGGTAGTGGGGTCGCGAGCTGCAATACGCAGCGATTCAGGTCGGTGCGTAATCAACGCATACGCATACGCACAGTCGCATCCTAGTGGTAAGGAGTGCACTGGAACGACGGCTTAACGATAGTCTCCGATCTACCTCAAATAAAGCTACCTCATTGAAATAGTAATTAAATATAAGACTATAAGCGCCAGCTGTAAAACGAAAAAGCAGTGTATTATTATTAGGTATTATTACGAGCGTACAACTAGGAAAAATCGAATACCCGAGCATTAAGCAAATACAATAAAAAATAAAAATACGAGTATCATGGATCCGATTCTACGCGATATTACTAAGACTGGTATGAGACTTTTGAAAAATAAATTTATAAAGATAAAATTTAGTGTGAATTAATATATTTTTTATTCGTTTAATATGCTCGTTTTTCATTTTTTTTTCGTGTTTTCTCTTTTTTCCAGATAACCCCTGGACTCGTACAACCAGGATGGTGGGTTTCTATCAAACGGAAATTATCTCTGGCCGAGAAGCAACAACCATGCCGATATCTACTACTGTACCAGAGTGTCTCGATCCCATGAACTCCGTGAAGAATCTCGTATGCAGTCCAGACTTGAGTGTCTTCGGTACACCATCGGCGGATACCCTGAGTCCGATAAACGACGAGAAAATCTATCAGTGTCTATTGTGTCACAAGAGTTTCGATCAGAAGAGCGTGTATCAAAGTCACTTGCGCTCCCATGGGAAGGAGGGTGAGGATCCGTACAGATGCAACATATGCAGCAAGACTTTCGCGGTTCCTGCGAGACTAACTCGCCACTATCGCACGCATACGGGCGAAAAGCCCTACCAATGTGAATACTGCAACAAGTCCTTCTCGGTGAAGGAGAACCTGAGCGTACATCGGCGAATTCATACAAAGGAACGCCCTTACAAGTGCGACGTGTGCGAGCGCGCGTTCGAGCACAGCGGTAAGTTGCATCGTCACATGAGGATACACACGGGCGAGCGACCGCACAAGTGTTCCGTATGTGCAAAGACATTCATTCAGAGTGGCCAGCTAGTGATCCACATGCGTACACACACCGGTGAGAAGCCGTACGTATGCAAGGCCTGCGGTAAAGGTTTTACGTGCTCGAAACAATTGAAGGTTCACACGCGCACGCACACTGGCGAAAAGCCTTATACGTGCGACATATGCGGCAAATCGTTCGGCTACAATCACGTGTTGAAACTGCATCAGGTGGCGCATTACGGTGAGAAGGTCTACAAATGCACTCTCTGTCACGAGACATTCAATTCGAAAAAGACGATGGAGATGCACATCAAGACGCACTCGGATTCGGCGAGTAGTTCGCCAAGGGACTCACCGATTGAGCCGATGATCGAAATTTCTCAGGGTGGCAGTAGCACTCTGAGTAACGCCAGTAACAGTAGCGATAAAGAGAATAACAAGACTGACGAGGTTTGCGTTGTCAATGATGCCGCTGCCGTGACTGCTGCTCACGCCTACATACAACCTCGTGACTTTTCCTACTATTTGTATTCACGCGATGGACAATACACGCAACCAGTGAATTCAGTCGGTGTCAATCCGGCGCTATTGGCAGCTGCGGCAGCGGCTGCAGCTGCGGAAGAGAGGATCTTCCAATCATCACCTTCGACTCTGTCGGTAACTTCATCGTCGGGAGGTTCCTGTCTATCTCAGGGTGGATCGACGCCGGATTCTCATGTATTCCTCTATCCCGACGTCGCGACGAACTACAATCCTTATGGGTTGCAGTCCGAGCTAAGTAATAACGAGTGCTCCTTGCTCAATCTACCTGGCAATGACGCGAGGAGGAGGGTCGAAGCCGCCCTGGAAGCCGTCGAGGAGGAACGTCAACGGGAGTACGGTGTGATCAAGGTCGACAGACAACCCATACTTACGCCCCCAAGTAGTAATCCTGTGAGTCCGGCACCGTCGCCGGATCCCCTCGACCTGGCGGTACCTGTGAGGGAGACCCTGATCTTGCCACCTAGGAAGAGGAGCAAGATAATCCTCGAGTCTATGGAGAGTGAAAGGACGGAATTGGCGTCTCGGAGACAAAATTCCGTTATACAGTTTGCGAAAGCGTCTTAGTGCGTCCGTTTATTATTACTATCATTATTATTGCTACATATTATTATTATAATCGTCATTCAATATCAAATTTAGTATTACGGGCTATTTTCTTGGATTACAATGTGGTTATGACACCCTTTTGTCTATAATTGATTTTGAATGATGATTATCGACGCGTCGTCCGAGGATCGTTGCTTCTTTCTTTACTGTTATTTTTTCTTTCTTTGTTCCACGATGCATGCGTGCGTACTATTAGTACTATTTACTACCGCTATTATTATTATTATTAGTACTACTACTATTACTACTACTACTATGCTACTATTATTATTACAACTACATCTACTACTCTTCTTCTTGGGAAGAGATCATTGGTGCACGAGACACTTTTATTAATTTTTCAAAGTGTCTCTAATTTCTTTGACGTTGTGCGAGATAGCGATTTTTTTTAAGGGACTGAGGGGGGACTGTTGATTTATTCTTTCTTCGTGATATCCATCCTTAAACTGAGTATTGTTCTGCAGTAAAGTCCGTATGTTCGTGCACGAAGCATTCGATTTTTCACTTTAGCATTAGAAACGTCATAGACTGTGCTCGGCGGTACGTTCGATAGGGAAAAACGGGACTGGAATCAATATGAGAAAAGAGGGGACAAAAATAAATACTGTAAACATCATTGACGGATATGTAAAAATAATATTTAAAGACGGCGGTAAGTAACAAAGAGAACGATATACATACATACGTAGGATTGTAGAACGTGACGATTTCTCGGAAGTTGTATAAAATTATTTATTACTCTATCTATAGTATCTCTTTCTCTATGTCTATGTGTCTATTGTTTAACTATTAATCCTCGTTAAGAAGTACCTTTTACATATTCATTTTGAAAGAGGCGGTTCAATTTTCAAGAAACGCAAAATCTACCTTTCCGCACGACACATGCTTACGTTCGTCACTCGGGTCGACCCGAACAAAACCTCAGCAGGGCGCGTCCAGGAGAGCCTCGTGGTATCCCTTAACCCTTTAACTACCAAATTCCTCCTGTAGTTGTATTTTCTTATTATGCATTATATTATTTAGTAAAAATCAATACGAAATTTTTTTAATATGAAATAATTAAGTAATGGTAGATTCGTCGAATTTATACCAAAGTTAGTGTCTCTTCAAGAGGACAATTTTTTTTTTAACCGTAATACCGTCACGTGGTACTTGAAGGGTTAAGATGGCGGAAAGTGAATTTTAGAAATTTTCATACCCGAAGACAGAACCGACAAGGATGAAAACAAAGCATGATACAAAAACAATCGAGTTACATTACTAAATGTTCGACAGACTCTTACGGAATCGAGATTATTACTGCTTCTCATATCCTCCTGTTACGGCGTCCGATATACAACACTGACAATATATGGGAAACGCGCGTGCACTCTCGCGTACATCTTGAACACCTGCAACACGACAGTGAAACATGCACAAAGGACACACGAAAAAATAATCGTAGTGATCGCGGCTAGAGACTAAAAGCACCAAACAATTGATATCTCTGTGATAAGAACTCCGTACTACCAGAGTATTGAGGGGAGCTGAGCCCACTGCCAGTACAAGCGTATATATATATATATAAAAGTATATATATAAATATATATATATGTATTATACAGGCGTATATATATATATAGATGTTGTGTACAGTATAAACTAAAATGCGAAACAAGACGATGCGACAAACTTATATCGCATATGCATATGCACGCATGTATACATATATATATACGTATAAGTATATCGCGTGGTCTACTGTGCGCATAGGCTTATATTTATATTATATTTGACCTATTCTTTGTAATTGAACGATTAACGTGTAGTTATTATTATTATTATTATTATTATTATTCTTTATCGTAACGCTGAATTAGATTACGTTTTTTCCATTTGTATTTTCATTTCTTCTCTATCTCTACTGCTACTGCTGCTACTAGTACTATTATTATTATTATTATTTATCGAACGAAAGATACGCTTGGCTAAGGGTATTTTGCGTTTTCACAAATCGTCCTTTTTTTTTTCTTCTCTTTCCTGCACTTTCGAACGATTACCATCTTCGTATCAATCTTTATGTTTCTGGTATAATTCGCTAGGATGGGAAATTCTATCGAGAGTGCATAGAGGTGAATGAAACGAGAGAAAGAGGATAATCGAGAGGAGTGGAGAAAGCAGATGAATCGAGGAAGAAAAAAAAAAAAGAAAAGTCGTTGCAGCGATTACAAGCGCGAGTTGAAATAATTGTGGCGCGATAAGCAACGTAATCTGTCCTTTTTCTTTCTTATCCATTTTTTTTTTTCTTATCTTGCGTGGCACCCGCGGCGGATGCAACACCATCAATAATTAATTAATAATTAACTTCGCATAAGGATACGCACTGTATCCCCGTTGGCGCATCGAACTGATTACCGTATAATGACTAAAAACAAAATCTACTAGAATTAATGGTTCACGCGTGCAGAATAAGACAGAGACTCATACGTATATGGAATTCAAAAGAAAAACTTACATTAAGTCTCATTGGTTCGACTACTAGGCACGCATCACACGACAGTGAATTTATTATAATTGTTACTTCTTTGTATTCAGCATCGTCCAGCTTTAATTTTACACGGGTCTTTACCTTTGTATCTTAAGCAATAGTTTTTAGCTTCGGTGAAATGGCCTGTTCGCACGACAGAGAGAAAAAGTCGCAGCTAATTACATCGATAGCATAAACGCCATCGTGAAAATTCACATTGTCGAGGATTGAAGTCACTCGTCATTATTGTACACGTGGGTATGTAAAAATATATATTTCCGTGGGCACGACACTGACCCGTATCCGTGAGTTAATTTCGACCAGAGTAAAGTCTCATCGTGAGAAAGAAAGTAGGAAATTAACCCCAAAAACAAGGGCACTAATGTTTTGCGAATCACGTACGAACTAAATGACACGATAAACGGTAATAATAATAATAGTTGTGTACGTCAGGATCGCGTGGTGCGTGCGCGCGAGGAAGCGAGATTAATGAAATTGAAAAGTATCAGAAGAAGACAGTACATCTATAGGCGTGGAAGATGCACGCAACTAGAAACGTAAACGTTTCTCTAAACTCGCGATCGGCGTTGTTTATCGTCGCGAACCCTCGTGGGGATTTGGCGAAACGAGATAAAGTATCCTTTTCGGTTGCGGCTACGGGGGAGGGCAGGAAAATAAAAAGGAAACGTAACAAAAAAAAAACTCCAAATTTCTCAGGATCTTAAAGATAACGTTCACGAAGACTCTTTGTCCTCGCAACCGTTAATTAATCATTGACGCAGTGAAATTATCATGAGCAGCCCGTTATTACTATACATACATATACATATACATAATACTTAAAAATAGCGCCAGTCTGACGCGAACCGCCTGCCATTAAAGTGTATATTGTATGTTAATATATACACACACACACATATATATATATAACGAATATATATTTATAAATTAATATCAGCGAACAGACGTATACATATTATCGTATAGCGTAAGTTTATAATCGAATTTGAAAGTAGAACAGTTTGTGTACTAGCTAGTTATTAATGATTATGTGAAGTGCGAAATGCAATAGCTGCAACTCTCCGCTGCACCGATCGTCGCGCAGAGTCATCATACGTAAGACCGCAATTGCGTGCGTATGAGGATACGCGTAAGAGTGACCTAAGGACAAAAGGAATTAAAGAAAAGAAGACGAAAAAAAAAAACAGGTTACGGAGGTACTGAACAGTAATGGACGACGGTGGCGGCGATGGTTACGTCGTGACTGTGTGTTGTTACGTTGTTTATTTTTGTATATAGTCTCGAAAGCATTATATTTAAATTTAAGAGGTTGTCTGTTGGTATGTACATGATTTATTCGTGGTATAGCTGATTTTATTATTAATTTGATAAAGTTGCACTACATCAAGTGCAGTCGCGGCCACGTGAGCCAAATGCACCGTCGTAATACAAGAGAATAAAAAGATTTTCAGTTATTAAAATATACATCTTGGTTGTCGTCTCAATGCTTCATTGTCCACTTCCTAACCGAGTGCTTGTATTTCAAAGAGGGAGGAGACTGGTACACACTGTAATTACATGAGGTGAGTTACGTGTTGTAATACTTGGCGCAGTGACCTCTGTCGTTCAAGATGGCCGACGCCTCCGTAGGTCCGGACGAAGATTTGAACAGTCGAAGAAAGTCAAGCTTCTCGATTGAGTTATCGTGACGTGTCACGAGGCTCCCGATTTCGTTTTTGTTCACCCCTTGAGAGAAAAAGGGGGGGGGGGGAGTATGCTTGGCCATTTCCTGTCCTTTGCCCACTTCCTTTTCTACCCAGCTACTCTACACGTACTGCTGCACCCTTCTCGCGAGGGCCACCGAAAAACCCTGGCCAACCCCTGGGCAATTTAGACTCCTGCTTTTCGACAGCATTTCATGTGGCAGGCCTTCCTTTCTTCTGTCGTGCTAACCCCAAAGACCCACCGACCCATATTAGGTCATTGAACCTTTCAACCTCCCCTTTTATAGTACCACTGTCGCTGCTACTACTAGACCAATACTACTGCTGTTGCTACTACTACTACTGCTACTACTGATGGCTTCTCCCTGACCATACTGGTAATGGTTTATGCACCCCAAGGCTGAAACTTGCCGAAAATCGTTGGGGCGCAAGTACCCTAGGTAGGGAAGAAGAAAGGGCCACGCCTTGTATGTATATATACTTTACATATATAGTTTGTTATATACACGTGTACAGATGTATATAGCTATATACTATATCCTTACTTCGTTCCCTAACCTTTTCCTTATCCTCACATTCTAACCCACCTTTCATCATGTTTTATGGTCTTTTTATTCTTTCTTACCTTCGACTTACTCTCGCTCTTCTCTAACCACCTTTCTTCGATCCTTGCGCATCTACAGCGATTAATGGATTATTTTTTGGCTGATATATGATATATATATATATATTGTGCGTATTATATATTGTGTAAAGAATACGAAGACAAGCCACTTTTATTGGAGATCAATAAAGTCCTTTTTGGGAAATTTTAAAATGTTATTTCAATTGTGATATATATTTGTGGTTGGCAATCTATAGGTTAAAGATTGTATATGATAGGTACTAATGTGTTATGCTGCTTGTATTATTAAGACACCACGTGTCTATGGATTTGGTCTCTCTTTCGGTTATTCGAAATTTTTTAGAGACATTTTGAAACCGGATTTGTAGCACAACTTGACCGTGGGACATCATGATACTCAGAATAGTCCGGTTTTCATTCTATAGGAAACTTCATGCAGGTTTAATTTCTCCCAGTGAAATACTACAAACTCTAAGCCTTGTAGTGAGCCTAGAAATTAGACAAAGTCGAACTGGACTTTGATACTGAGAAGTATTTAAGAGGATTTACCCAGAATCCTTTAGCGAATGATTATACGAGATCTCTGCACGGCAGTCTCTCGTATCAATAGCGAATTTCGTATATCATATATGTGTTATTTGTTACATGTGACACATTCGTAACAGTATGCAATATAGTTGCTTTGGCCACCTACAGTATTAATTGTGGTATTATATTATAGTCGACATTATCAACTGTAGCGATGCGTACGTACGTACAAACAACACATAAAAGTCTCGTTCGAACAAACCACTGGTCAAATTCATTACCTACGCAGTAAAAACTATTACAAAACGCATTGCTGGTAAGTTATCGACTGCTAAAAATGGCGCCGTGAGTATAGTCAATAATTATCAGTGAAGTTTACACTCTATTCTCGTCATAGTTTATGGTGGCGCCATTTACGTTAGAGGGCGGGGTTGGCGTCGAATTTGTTACCCACATCCGGGAAGCCTCCATTTTCTCTCGGTCGTCTTGCTGGTGCGGTCGTGGTGAAATAATCATTAGTGAAGAATCGGTCTTATATCGTACTGTATCGTTCCGTGTAGAATTTGAGAATAACAAAAGCAGCAAAGAAACTAGAGGAAGGGAAGAAGGGAGAACGACAAAGAGAGAAAGAGTTTGAAGAGCTAAAGAAATAGAGAAATAGAAATACTTACGTTTGTTAATACTTAAAAAAAGATCTCTCTAGCCGTACGTTATAAATACATAGAAAGTTTAATAATCGCGTACTCCTCGATATTCCTCGTGTGCTAATGCGTGGCATTTCAGAAAGCTCCCCAAGTCGCACAATGGCGGAGGACTTGGATGTCGAGGCAATGCTGGAGGCGCCATACAAAAAGGGGGTAAGTCATTTCAATTTCATTTTATGACAAAACTACTCATTAAACATCTTGTGCTATTATCCGCGTCTGTAATCGTTTTCCTATTTTATTTTTTTTTCTCGTTTCGTACAGTAATAGAGGCATGTGCTGAATTTTACATTTTTTTATTTTTGTGTTTCCCTCGAGTCCTCTTGAATCAATGCTACTACCAACGCTTCTCGACGTTGTAGTCGCGGACATTTTAGTTGCGTACCATTTTCAATGATGGACGCTTTTGTAACGTACAATTCTTGTCTAATATTTTATAGTAGTATAGCACAGTACAGTACATTGCAAAAACGTACATACAACACACCAATGTCCGCTCTCTGTCCTATGCGCGCTACCATTGTGAGAAACTTAGAGCCAAAACGTAACACGTTTTCTATTCTTGCCTACTCTATTGATCAATGCCGACATTTTCTGTACTTATAGATGGTACGTAACATGTACCCTCGCGCTCGTGCGATGTTCCACAGCGAGTTCCTAGAATGCACTTGAAATACGAGGTATTAAGAAAGACATCACTATCATCAATTTTTTCTATCTTTTTTTTGTATCTACTTTCTTTCTTTTCTTTCTTTCTTTTCCTACTCTACTACTACGACGAGATTAAAAAAGTTAACTCTAGGGAATCTTAGAATATTCGTGTATTATATATATATTTATGTCGTGTTATATGTATATACTCATCAATTTATTAACGTAAGTCTCGACACCGATGGGGGAAACTCACTGGGAAGTTCAGGATTCTTTTCCATCCTAGTTGTACACTGTATCACATTGTATTTTTCTTCTACGCTGCGAATTATTCGCCACGCGGTGCTGCTGTCCCCCAAACGATGCTTTCCATACGTTGCGACATACATCCTATGTGTACCAATTTAATTCTGACCGTGATATAAGCACATGCGTATCCAAATGTAACAACTTTTTTCATTCTGTGTATATATATGCATATAATAATGTGGAAAAAACGGCTATCATTTCCATAGTGGCAACATGGCTGCCACATAGATAAGCATAGGATTTATCTAAAGGGGAAAAAGAAGCACGTTAGATGATTCCTAGTTAGTTAAAAAAAAAAAATAGTTTTTGTTTTACTCCGTAAGGAATTCTTCTGAAATTTAACCAACCGTCTTTCATATTTTAACGGCAATTACAAATTAGCAGTAAATTTTCACGCGATTGTTTGGCTTGCAATTGATAATTGTTTGAATTTTTTTTATGTACTCAGGGTAATGATTGTCGAACCAGTTATTTTGCTGCCGTAAACAGGAACAATAGGACGGGATTGAATGGCTCTATGAAGGAAAATATAATTCTTAACACATCAGAGGATATTTTGACGACTCACAGCGTACGGATTTCCACTGGCGTTAAAAGAGCTCTGCCAAGATTTAAATAAACGGTCAAATTTTTCCAAGCGGGTAAACAAAGCTCTCATCCTTCGAAGAAATCTGAGCTCCTCGACCTCTTTCCCTTTTGTGCTATTTATCTTGATATTGATAACTATAATCGTTAACTTCGTGACTACCATAGACAAACGTCATATTTTGACAATTGATTTTTTTTTGTTAACGAGCTATAGTTTTGGGATTCTCGTGTAGGAAAACAGGAATTCACGCTGCTGAGGCAGAACCGTTATAACAAGAATTTTTACAATGTTAAATACAATCACGTTTCGCGGATTTAGGATCTCCGAAGAAAAGTTTCACTTAAAGTGCGGTTCACTTCGTATTGAATTCACTGGTTCGCAATCATCGTACATATCCCGTTAGAAATGAAACACAGTAAAACGAAAGTAATACAAAGTCTGTATAAAATTGCTCACTTTGTTCCTACATGATAGAGGCCATAAGAGAAGTTATACTGGGTCACGGTCATTAGAAAGTAAGTCTATCTTTGTACAAGAAAAATGAATTAGCCAAAACGGTTTAATGGAGAGGGAAATGATAATTTTAAGAATCCATTAAAACTTATTTAATTATCCTTTAGCTTAACTCTACTTTACCCCAGCTTAATGACGTAGGTTCACATTTCCCTTGGGGTGGGAATTTGATAAGTATATGATGGTAATGAAAGTTTAAATAAAGAAAAACAAACGTAGGTTTAGCTTTAGGGTCATCACGTGTTACTTGAAAACGTACTGTCTTTGACGAGGGCTCTCTTTTGCAGAAGAAAAAGGATGTGTGGTTGGCCATTGGTAGTTTAAGACCAAGGCATGCTCAACCCAAGATTGCAATGCTTTCCTAAAACCCGAATAAACACGATTGGTAAGTTTGAGCCAGGTGTATGCGAAGAAACTCGCGACGCTATGCTCAGCCGTATCCCCATCAGTCAGCCCAACACCGGTTAACAGTGAAAAAGAAAATAATGCTAAAAAATAAAACAAAGTTCTAGCTGTGAAAAATCCATACCATGATACAAAGACAGAAAGAGAAACAAACAAAAGATGTGACAGAACAAGAAAAAGCGTGAGAGAGAATGAGAGGTTACGAGTGAGAGAAGTTGCGCCCATCAAAGGATCCACAAGATTTTAGTATTAGATCAATCAGGAGTGTTGCCACGTCTCTCATGCTGTTATATGAAAAGAAAAGAAAAGAAAAAAAATGTGTATAATAATTCCAAAATCATTGTTTTTGATGATCGATTGTTATGATGCAACTATTGTTATAAATGCATATGTCATCATTGCGAGACTTAACTAACGTCAAATGATTTGCTTTTTGTCCCCTTGTTCGCGCGTCCCTGCCACATCGGCTGGCTGGCATGGCATTCAACTGTTTGCTGTTCGTAGGAGCAGGACTCCTCGTCCAAAGACAAGTCCTCCAAGGAGAATGGGTCTGGCCGCAAGTCATCTGGGTAAGTGAAAGTTATTTAATTTATTTACAAGCCCTATAGTCACTTTTCACTAACGACATTTTCATAGATTAACATTGTTAGGAGATATGCTGATGTTGACTCCTTCGTACTCTTGTAACATACTGTGATGTACTTCATCGATGTCAATAGTACTAAGATAGGAATCTCTAAGCTTCTTCAAGACTAGTTGCTTGCGGTTTACAATTGTACCCTGGTAGATAACAAAGATACTTGCATCGAACAGCTGCAACTGCTATTGCAATTGCTACGCACAATGCAAGGTCTCTCTCAATATCCACCTCAAGTTATATTCTCTTTGTTATAGAGAACCGTACAGTTAGTGTAAATGCTGCTTATTTTCATTATTCCAAAGGTTATACCTGATACGAAGGTGAGTATCTAGGAAATACACTCATAGCCAAAAAAAATGGATTATATATATATAACATTTTTGATATAATTCTAAACAGTATATACTTCTATTATGGTATTGTCTAGTTAGTGATTTTAGTTCCACCTAAAAGTCATTCATTTCTTCAATGCCAATGGGAAAGTCTAAAACAAAAAGCTCATTAATGTATTGACGAGCAGCTTATCCTATTCATGAAAATAAGTCTTATTATATAATAATATTAATGAATTTTATGCAGAGATGAGCATCCATTAATTCACTATTTATTTTATTCGAATCAAGTATAATTGACGGTCATTAATTAAGGATATTTTTTAAACTAATTTCATAATTTATTTGTAATTTACTCATAAACTCGTTATTATTTTTAGGAAAAGCAAGCATCGCTCTCGTTCCCGTTCACGATCACGAGATCGGCGCGACAAAGATCGGCGTGATCGCGATCGCGACAGGGATAGGGATCGTGACAGAGAAAGGGATCGTGATCGAAAGCGAAAATCTAGATCACGCGAGAGACGAGACCGAGATAGGGATCGTGATGGCGATCGTGATCGCGACAGGCGAGACAGAGATCGTGAGAGGAGAAGAAAACGATCGTTGACACCGATCACTCTTCCCAGAGCCCGACCACCATTTGGAAAAGGAGTAAGCCCTCTTGGAATGTAAGTTTTTCTTTTGAAAATATTTTATAAACTCGAGTGTCTTTACTTTCTTCAGCATAATCTGACTAGACTCGATCTTTACCAAATTGAATTTTAAGATCGAGGGGTATATTTATGCGGAAGAAATATGGCATAAGTAATTTGTCGTCGACTTTTTTTTTTTAATTTCAGTCCCGACACCGTACTTGTGCCAAGCAACACATTGCAGCATAAACTAGTTCTATTTTGTAAGCTGCATTTGCTCATTGTTGGCACTGTTACTGACCTTGAGGTTTTCGTTCAAAGAAAATAAAATCAAGTCGTATACCTGCGATTGTCACAAATTCAATAGACTCACTGACCAAATCTATTTTATTTTTTGTTATTTGTTACTAGAAATGACGAATTAACACCTGAGGAACGTGATGCGCGTACTGTTTTCTGCATGCAACTGAGTCAGCGCATTCGAGCACGTGATCTTGAAGAATTTTTCTCAAGCGTCGGCAAAGTTCAAGATGTCAGACTCATTACATGTAACAAGACCAGGCGCTTCAAGGGTATTGCATATGTGGAGTTCAAAGATCCTGAAAGTGTTACACTGGTAAGCTATTTTTGCATTATAATTATAGTACCTTCTTTTGGAAAGATTTCAATAGGATGTCTGATCATATAATAATGATACATTTACCTTTTATAGGCTTTGGGATTATCGGGACAGAAACTCCTGGGTGTTCCTATCGTGGTGCAGCACACACAGGCTGAAAAGAATCGCATGGGAAACTCTATGCCCAATTTAATGCCCAAGGGACAGACAGGTCCCATGCGACTTTACGTAGGATCTTTGCACTTTAATATTACCGAGGATATGTTACGTGGAATATTTGAGCCGTTCGGTAAGATCGACAACATTCAGTTAATCATGGATCCCGAGACTGGACGAAGCAAAGGTTACGGATTTTTAACGGTAAGCGTTACACTATGTTTAAAGTACAGAAAAGGTGTTCATAAATAACCTAGTTCTCGTTACTAACCAAAAAATTGCTATATTACAGTTCAGAAATGCTGACGATGCGAAAAAGGCGCTGGAACAGTTAAATGGCTTCGAATTGGCTGGCAGACCTATGAAAGTTGGCAATGTAACAGAAAGAACAGATCTAATTCAAGGGCCTTCATTATTGGACACCGATGAGTTAGATCGAAGTGGAATTGATCTTGGTGCAACAGGCCGGTGAGTAATTACATAACATGTAATAATTAAATTATTTTCTTCTAATAATAGAAGATTTATATTAAAAATTTTGTTATGACAATGGATTATTTCTATTTTAGGTTGCAACTAATGTTCAAACTAGCTGAAGGAACTGGACTAGAGATTCCTCCAGCAGCAGCGAATGCCTTAAACATGGCCCCAGTAATGGCTGCACCACAACCACCACCACAGGCCGCACCACCCATAGCCACACAGTGCTTTATGCTTTCCAACATGTTCGATCCTCAAAAGTAAGCTGCAAAAATATCCAGTAACATTTACATGAACAAACCCACGGCATATTTAGTAGACCTGGTATGGAGTTATCAATACTCCTATCAGGGGGACAATAGTATGCAAAATTAAAAATGTTGTCTTAAACAAAGGAGCTATTCTAGGCTACTTTAAAAGTTTGTTAGACGACATAACAAACTCTTGATTAAAAACTAAGACCAAACTAAGAGTCTTTATTGCATGTTCTAAAAAAAATTGTTTTGGTAAATGTTTTTAGTGAAACTAATCCAAACTGGGCAAAGGAGATACGAGATGATGTGATTGAAGAGTGTAACAAACATGGTGGTGTGCTGCACGTGTATGTGGATCAAGCTTCACCACAAGGCAACGTATATGTAAAGTGTCCATCTATCGCAACGGCAGTAGCTGCAGTTAATTCGTTACACGGTAGATGGTTTGCCGGTCGTGTTATAACAGCTGCGTATGTGCCTGTTGTCAATTACCATTCGTTATTCCCAGATGCAATGACAGCATTGCAATTACTTGCACCAAGTGCACCAAGAAGAGGGATGTGATCTTGAATATAACTGTTATGCCCTGATCTAACGTAGACTCCTTTGTAGTTCTCGGATATTTCGGTTTCTCTTTAGTATCTTTGGTATTAACACATTGGTGTTTACATGCGCGCAGATACCGATTTGTTAAATTGAAAATATACCGAAAGCCGAAGACAGAATAATAATAATAATTGTAACACACGAACAACAGTCGATTTACTGCAAGAAAACAGGAAGTGGCGCGTCGAACTGTTTAAGAAAAGAACACAACATGCATTTTTCAGACTTTTTTTTAATAAATAGCAAGTCGCTTGTTAAAGGTGAATTTCTTTTTTTCTTTTTAGACACTTTGATCTACTTAAATTAGTCACGATTAGAAGTGCTACGAATATAGAAACTTGAAGAAATATTTCAGAATTAAATGGAAACGTCGATTTTTTTTACCATCATCTTTTTATCTGTAACGAGTAATTTTCTTACTGTTGCAATTTTTTAAATTATTTTTGTCGTTTTACATACGTAACTAGTACGAAGTATTATTTTCAATAACAAATTTATTCATCGTGATTGATTAAGGGTTAAGTGAATGTTAGACACGCCCATGATGTGTAGTTCACACCAATTATTATTGTGAGAATCAAGTGTCGCGGTTTATGATGTGTGGTTTCAAATTGGAGTATTAACTTAGGAGAATCCTTAGGATATCTTAAGATTTTTTACAAGCGTGTGTTGCAAATATTCGAGTACTTCGAGGTCTCCAGAGAAGTCCGCGTTTTTCTTTCGTGCACATGCGACGTAGATTGTTTCGATTTTTGAAATAATCAGCGTGTTATGAAAATCGCGGTAAATGTTTCGAAAGAATGCGAGGGAAACAAATTGTCTCAGTGATTCTTGAACGTTATCGCTCTTTCTAGTTTAGAAGATGACGACAGATGTCTCTTGTAAAAGGGTATGATATTTTTGTTGTTGTATTATACTGGCAATGATCGTCCAGTCCTAACGACATCTGCAGTCCTCTTAATCATCCTCTTTCGTTTTTTATTTCTCTTTAAGTCATGGAGGGAGGGATAGTCTGTATATAAGTTTTGTAAATTAACTCAAAAGCGTTAGAGAAGTAGAAAGTAATGTAACGTTACCCTACTTGTAACACTTCATATTACAAAAATATGGATGTATACTTTATGATAATATCATAAATGAAAGTAATGTGTATAAAAACAATAATCTGGTACGAAGAACCTGTTCTATACGATATGAAATTGAAAATTGGTATTACCTGACAATCAATTGTCACTTAGATAAAAGAATAAAGAAACCGAAGAACAGACGTAATTTCCTATTATAGAACAGAGTACTGAGCATGGGGTCTTTAATCTTTTTACTCTTCACGGTATATGGTGGCGTGAATGCCCGAAAATTACTCAAGAACGAATATTTTTTAATAAAAATAGTGATACCAATCAGACGTTATTCGTTCTTTTATTTAACAACTAACGCTTCTTTACATAATTAATTTTTAATTATCACCTATCAGCGATAAGACCAAGTACCTCAGTGTTTTATTTGATCCATTCTAAATCAGCACACAGTGATATGTGATCGCTCGGAAATACTACAGACGGTAAGGCAGTATGTAGTTTTAGTTCCTCGTTACTTGGCATCGGTATCACTTGTGAGACTTTTAAATTATCTGTTTGATAAAAAATATAATCCAAACAGTCAGCAAATTCAGCAGTATAATTCGTATATTCTGGTGTGCCGCAAGCACTGTCAAATGACAAGTCATGGGAGAGAGATATATTCTCGACAACCTCTTCGGGACCTGAAATACATTTTGTCAACAATAATAGATCGTATTTATTTAATTGGATACATTTTTAAAACTTACAACTCCTCCAGTCCATACAGTCATTTGGTACATATCTTTTTGTCATTAACTGATATATCCCGCATTCAGGAACACTGTTGAAATCGCCGCATAGTAAAATGCTTACGTTACAATCGGAATTCTGAAAATAAATTGAACTTAGGACTTTGGAAAGAGTTTCAGATCTATGCTATTATTTAATATATTTTGTTTATATTGCAATTATTTTGTGTACAATACCTGCTCCTGTATCCTTTTGGCTACTTCGTGAGCATAGCTCAATGCATAAAATCCTTGTAATAATCTAATATGATCAGCATTTGGATGGAAGTATAGATGGGTGTTGCCTACAAGAAGTATTTTTGAAGGATCTTCTTTGGACTTTAAAGTAGTTATCTGAAAATTGTGTTACTCGTAGCGTAATTTAGGCAAATATATTAAATCTAGATAGCAATATTTTTGTTTCTTTAATTTACTTGGACTGTAGTATTTCTTTCCGAGAACCGCTCCTTCATTTTTTCATTTGTGATTGTATTCCACACGGGCGCAAAGTCTTTTAGGTTTAAATTCTCCCCGATAACAGTGAACTCGAAATTTAGCTTTTCAAATCTTTCATTATTATAAAATGTTGACAACCCTTCAGTAACACCAGCTCCTTTACGATTATACACACCACTGTAGTTTAAAGATGATAAGGTAGGAAATAGATCTATGTCATATACCTTATTGTCCACTTCTTGCAAACAAATTATGTCGGCATTGTATCCTGGAAAGAGTAAGCTATGCTTTGAAAGAAATCATATTATTTTACTACCAAGGGTTGGTACAAATACAGAAAACAGAATATTACCCATTAGTTCCTTAACTATTAATTGCTTTCTATAATCCATATCTAAGGCATATGGTGGACAATAAGGAAACAATACTTCTCTAGAGTAATCCGAATCGGTATAAGTATCAGCTAATATATTGTAGGATGTAATTCTGAAACTAAAGAATACAAAGTCATCTTAATCACTGCAGTTTCTGTATAAAATTGAAGTACAGGATATACAATATAATGTACCTCTTTCCAGATAATTTATTTGAGGTAAATAACTGCCGTGTTTCAAATGGACAGTGACCTGGACCAGCACTGATACTAACATGAGATTCCACTTCAATAATGGGTCCTGTTGATTTAGTATTTTTGGGCAAGCATCTTAATTTAAGTCGACAGCCAATATCTTTAGAACTTGGTGTATAAAAATACCCTTGGCCCACTTCCTCCCAAGACTCAGTTCCTTGTCTAGAATTCTTATTCTTTGTATTTTTATACCAATTAAACACTGAATGTAATCTATCTGTATACAAAGCCTCAAATTTTGAAGGATATGTAGGAAATCCAGCTAAAATACAAGCAGGCAAAGTCATGTGTGAAACCCATGGAGCGTTGTAGCTTATTTCGTATGGGACTCCCATAATGATAATTTGCAATGACGAAGATTCATCGAGTAAACTTTCACATATTGTGTCTCCATTAACTCTTTCATTATTCATAAGTAAAACAATTTTATCTTCTCTGTTACTAGACTCTGCACCCATTTCATTAGTATCCTTCAGATTATTTTTTCCTTTGCTCTTTTTCTTTTTTTTGATCAGTGTCTTTTCCATATTTGTTTCAATTCTTTTTAGGAAGTTGGAAATAGTCTCGTTGCACTTCCTTGTTAAATTGAACTGTCTGTCTATATTCAACTCAGTATTGACATACCGAAAATTCATTTCAAAAGTCTCACTGCCTGACTCGTATCGCAAAAAAGCTTGATTCATATTGAAAATATGTTTTGGTTGATTATGGTTGTATTTGAGGCTACAGACAAGACTTGATTTTATACCATGTAGCACTGGCAATATATATTTCCGTGTGGTGAATTTGTGTAAAATCCCACTAGACATGACAGATCGTAATAATCGTTATATCACAAATTGTCAATTACCATACAGACAGTATTAATTATCAATCACTTAAAATTCAAGTGAAAACATTGCAACTCCTCACATGTGCTTTTTCAACAGTATCCATTTAACAATTGTGATCGCCGCCATTTTTATGCGCTGTGCAACCCACCGAGTAACTATGTTTTAAAGTATTCAACATAAGTTATAGATGTCGACTCAGCTGCTAATCACGAACAGTAAAAGTCGTAAACATACGTCAAAATTTTCATAATGAGTGCAATTCCAAACTGAATTTCACTAGCAGGATCAGTTTATTACTCATTATTGATCTTCGTTTAAATTCTTGAAAGAAAAAGCGTATTTGCAACTGTAATAACTGAAACGGATGGCTTCAAATGATCTACTAAGAGAAAAGGCGAAAATAATAATTTTATAATATTAGTTTACTCTGATTGTGGAAACAAAGAATCGGAACGTGCACAAACGATTTCTCAGTGAATCGAATCAACATTATTTGGGTTTGAAATTTCTGTCCCTATTTAATGTTTCGTCATCTCAAGGAACAGCTAAATACTAGAAATTATGGGAAGGAATATCTGGAGATTAAGAATTATAAATAGTAAACGTTAAAAAATTAGTATAATACTGAAAATTGAGAAATGTGTTGACGGAGTGGGGAGGAGTACTTGGTAGGACACAGACGCAGGGTGGGGGAATATATAAGTGCATGTATAGCCTCAGAGCTCACATTCTTCCAAGAGCCGGTTCTCTCAAACGGAATTTTTGCCACTGCCGTGTTACCTATTTCTATCCTTCTTTCTCTCTTTATTTCTTTATTTCCTACCTTTACTTTTGTACTTCTATTTCTTCATTTCCTACTTCTTCCAAACTTCCTCATTTCTATCTTTCCTTCTAGTTTCTTGTTTCACTTTGTTCTCTCTGTCTCTCTATTGTGTTTGACTGGCTTTTCCTATGTCTTTTGTCAGGTTAAACATATTCATTCGAATAGTCATATGAGAGTAGTCACCCTCTTAGAGTACGTACACGTAGACCACGGCATCTGGAGTTGCCCTTGCACCTGATTCGCTGAGCTTGCTCAGTGAGCCGGGCCCAAGTGGTGATCGCAACTAGATCCTCCAGGTTTCCAGACGGGAACTTTGAGCTCCTTAGTGAATCTGACGAGGATGTTAATCTTCCGTGTGTGTAGAACAACTATCGTTTTGATAAGAATGCCGCTTCCGATTCTTTTACTCTTTACTCGATTTCCCTCATTCTCTGATCTAATCATTTGTTTCTGTTTTATTACTATGTAATATTATCTCTTCTTACCCGCTTCCTTTTTCTTCTTTCTCTCTCGCGCTATCTCCTTCCATCCTTGGATTATTATGACCTACATACGTAGCAATCCTTAATAGCAAAGATCTAACGGCTCTTCAACTGCAGTTTCCAATTCGATTGACGTATTTCCAATATTTAGCACATCTCCCCTGGTAGATGTCACAACCTTTAACGTCTGTTTGCTGAGTGTGGTATTCACTGCTGAAGATTCATTTGTGCCTTTATTAAATTTATTAGGATCCTGAAATTCTTAGTTTCCTCTTTTGATATTTGTCTTCCTTCGACTTCATCTCCCTCAGTTTCCTTCTCTTCTTTCCATTCCTTTTATTTTCCTGCTTCCTTTCAAGTTATCTGTATATTCTTCCTTTGTCTCTTCTGAAACTCATTTCCTTTTGCTAAAATTTTCCATCTCCTTATTTCCTTCTCATCTTCAATCATATTTCCTGTCGATGTTTCAGTCCATTTGCAGATCAGGGTGATATTTTTACAAAAATTGACATTTCTTTGGGTTGCATTTCTCTTTGGTTCCGCGAAATTCTATTAAAAGGTGCTGCTAACCATCTTCGTTAGTTCCTTGAAATTCCATCAGATGGCGCTGTTAAACACCTCTGTTAGTTCCGGAAAATTCCACTAGGGGGCGTGGAATAATTTTACAAGTGTTGCGTTTTCGCGAGACGCATTTTCGTTAGTTTCGGGAAATTCCGCCAGATGGCGCTATTAAGCACCTCTGTTAGTTCCGGAAAATTCCACTAGGGGGCGTGGAATAATTTTACAAGTGTTGTGTTTTCGCGAGAAGCATTTTCGTTAGTTCCGGGAAATTCCGCCAGATGGCGCTATTAAGCACCTCTGTTAGTTCCGGAAAATTC
>JARQTG010000380.1:1143508-1247704 GCA_030142615.1 Syrista parreyssii
CCAGATGGCGCTATTAAGCACCTCTGTTAGTTCCGGAAAATTCCACTAGGGGGCGTGGAATAATTTTACAAGTGTTGCGTTTTCGCGAGAAGCATTTTCGTTAGTTCCGGAAAATTCCGCTAGGGGGCGTGGAATAATTTTACAAGTGTTACGTTTTCGCGAGAAGCATTTTCGTTAGTTCCGGGAAATACTTACAAAATTAGTCCGTTGCTTTCGTTATTTCTGTAGAAAGTAATCATAATAAGGAAAAATGAAGTAAGGAGATGGATGCAGGACGAAAAAACATTGAGGAAAGAGTGGATCAGTAAGCACGACTGCCGAAGCAATGGCAGGAGGAGTAGAGGAGAGCTGTCACTATGGAACTACAACAGAGGTCTAGGAGAATCGTATACGACAAAGGAAAGTAAAGGAGAGACAGAACTTGTTTATGCTTTGGATATTTCCAGAAGACAAAAGAGTAATCACGCAAAGTATATTACTGTAGCAGTTTCAAGAAAATTTATTCAACAAAAAATACAATTTCAATTGTCTAAAATATAAACATACATATATTTGGCTTTTAGAACATTACTAATACCAGTAACAGTGAGTGAAATGGATTCCAACCCGCCCTATCTCTTCACAAGGGAGCTACTACCCTTCGAAAGCCCAATCGCGAGGACCGTGTTTTGAAGAATGTGGAAAAACCGCCGAGTCCTGAGACTGCTGGTCTGAGGACTAGGATGAAAAACCTCAGGAACGAAGGGATACAAGACCGAGCGACAAAAAAGATGCAAAGGAAGAAAGACACTATAGAACTTCAATTTAACAGATGCTGAAAAGCACCTATACATCTCCAAGTGAAGCTGACCCAAGACCACGAGCACAGGCAGAACTTTGCCCAGAGCCAACGGACTAAGTAATAGAGAGAGAAGGGAATTGGTAAGACGGAAGCGTCTAAAATTCCAATAAAGAGACCGGCTCTTGAAAGAATAAAAGCTCTGAGCTTGTGCACAGACTTATATGGCCCCCCACCCTGCGGCTACTCCTTAACAAGTTCTCCACCCCGCTTGGGCAACACATTTCTTAATTTCCAGTTCGCGTTATCGGAAGAAGCATCCTCCGTTTTTTGCGTACCTTCCGTTTCTTGGTGATATAGATATATCTAGCATTACAAAATTTAATAACGCGTGGAATGATGAAACTAGATGAATCTTGATGTTCCACAATCCTGGAACGATTTTTAAAATAGTAATTTGTAGTCAGTTTCCTTTGTTAGTCCATTTTGGTAATAGTTCAGTAATCGTCGCTACGAGATATAACATAAAAGTCTGCGCAGTATCAACAGGTACACGGTTTTATATAAGTAAGCTATCGCCATTGTCTTATGTAACATTATCGACAGAATTCAGTTACCATAACAGTCGATGTTTGTGTCGTGTTGTTACCATGCGTTGTAATCCAATATCTCAAAAGTTTCGACATAAACCCATAGATGTCAGGAAGTCTGTTCACTATTATCTTGACTTAAAAGAGGCACACGTCTAGTACTTATTTCCCAGCGAAATAATACTACAAAAAGAAATAAGCAAAAGAAAAGTATATGAGAAATGCAATTACAGCAAAAGAAAATACTTACCACTCATAATAAACAACATTAAATGAAACAAATAAGGTAAAGCCCCACCGTTGAAAATCATACCTTTTTTCTAACCTAAGAATTCAATACTATTCCAAGGAACACGGAGAAACATTAAAATAAACGTAAAGGCGTACGTTCGACAAGAGTTGAAATTACCTAAGATCCATAAATATGCCTGAATGAAACCTAAACAGAAAACACGAGTAAGACCTATTTGAATTTCATAATGATTAAAAGTCTCAAATAAATCAAAATAATTATAAAAGTGGAATCACGCCACCAGTCGAAATTTATGACTAATTCCGCAATATGCACGAACCCAACGATAAAAATGAAAGAAGAAAAAAAGAATCTATACTTCGTATCCTTAACATGCACAATGCATACACGTACTAATGCATAAACCACAATCTCCAGAAGTAACACAAAGTAAAGATGTAAATCGGTCCAAAGTGTTTTTCGCCCACGGGATCGGTAGTATCTCTACAAACACAAAGGACAAACACGTATAGATCCGTTCGTATAAATCGACTTAAAAGCATACCACCCGATATATGAACGAAGAAGGATAAGCTACACTGATTCAGACTAGTCGAAAACAACATGTTCCTCGCATCTTATGGTTGCTGAACAACACCAATACTGTATTCGTCATAGTTAATGCACTTTTTATCTAAATGGACCAACGTACATCCAATGGAAGTCACAATCATCAGAAAGTCATCGATCCATCCGTATGTTCGTTCATCCATTCATCTCTCTCTCTCTCTCTCTCTCTCTCTCTCTCTTTCTCGCACACACACACTAAAAGTCAACCGGTCAAGTTTTAGGTCGTACAAGTTTTCGTCTACGACTTTTACTTTTAAACCTATAGCCATTGTATGTCATGATAAATCACTGTAAGTGGTCGGATGATAATTAATGGCCGGCGTCATTCACGACTGTACGTATGCACGTACGTGGGGTACAGTATCGTAAAAAATTGTGTATACCGGAAATTGAGATTTGAATTTTTTAATGATTTCAAAAATAATTATACTCATGGATGATTAATGTTTCTTTCTTTCTCAACCGTCAAAAATGACGGACGATGATTTTATCGTTATCCGTATGTAACCTGCTTAGATTCCAAGTGCAAAAGCACCTAGTGCGGTTTTGCACGTTTTATCAATTTTTTTTTTCTGTCACAGTTACGAATTGCGCAATCAATAACAGATTAATGACTACAGACATACTGATATCAAGGTCGACTGCATCTGGTAGCCTCGAGTGGCAATGAGATTCGAAGTGATCCATCAAAAAATATAGATCGTCCAATTATGATTGATCCATAATAAGAGGACGGCTTTATCGCGTTGCACAGCATATCGGGTAATCTAAAGTAGCGAGTAATAAAGATTTCGAGTGAAATCAAACGAAGCGATAAATAATTAAATTATTCTTTTTTTCTAGGGTCACAGAGAAGAAGAACCGGAAAGATTTTTTTTTTAATTCGTTCGATACATTCAGCGGGGTTCGGAATGACAATTTTTTTTTAATATCCCATAAGATTTTAATGCATCAATCAATTTTGACGATCGGCATCATTTTTTCTTATCATCAATATTCATTTTATTCCCTTCGCGACTCTTTGACACCGAAAAATTCGCATTGACCTTCGACGACGCTGGTTGTTTTTTCCTTTGAATAGTCTGTAAATTAAATCACGGGCAATCCGACGAGTGAATACGTTTTTTTTTTTTTTTTAATGCAATTAAATTCCTTTTAATTACCTTTCGTAACAGTATTTCCTTACGTGCAGTGGGTTTTGCTAGTAAATCGTTCCAAGCGTTTCGTTCCCGCCACCAAATTCTCTGATACTCATTAGTAATTAGCTGATCCATGCACACACGACAATCTCTGTATGTAAATTTGTGCAATAAATAAGTTGATAGAGTCAACAGGAAACACGTGTCAGGACATGGAATTAATTGTTTAAAAAATAAAAATCATATATATATATATATACACATATATCATCAAGCATAGAAAGCGTGTTGCAAGTGCAGCAAGTCAGAAGGTGTAGACGCCATTTTATTTCGTAATGATGAACCGTGTCGAAATTGAAAGACGTCGAATGTGCCCGCGTAAAGTTCCAAGTGTCTGCGGTTAAAGAATAACCGGCGTCCTACGTGCAGCGACATGACGTAGGCCGCAATTGGATTTCATAGAAAGATACGAGTAGGTTAGAAAATTGAATGATACGACGTGTTGCGACACAACGAAAATTCAAATAACAGACGTCTTTAACAACCGCTATAACAAGGAACGAGACAAGAAGAAATTACAGGTAGCAAATATACATTGTAAATAAAGGATTACGAAAGTTACGTACGAATCGTAGGAGGGCATGAAAATCTTGCGATTTACGTAATCCGAGGAAATAATGTTATCCGATTTTCGAATAGGCAGGGCAGGCTGCCACGTTTGACCTTTGACCGGCATTCTCATTACACAGTCTAAATTGAATTTCTAGCAGCAAAGCAACGATACTACGAACCAATGATTGATTCTATATTTTCAAAAGTCCTGCTCGCGTCATGTTATTCACCTGAAACAAAAGAAAAATGTAGTAACGTGAAGTTGGCTTCGAGTATGTACGTACGAATGCAATGTGCAGGATGATTTTACGAAAGTGAGGAAAAACTTTGTTATTTGATTGTACAATTTTCAATTAGACTTGTACGGACTGTACATACGGTTGTTGATTTCACGAAAATGCAGTTGTCCGTATTGGCGCGCATATTCGCTGCATTGAAAATGTATGATTTATAAATATATTCATATCCCACCCAATTATATATTTATATATATAAATTTGGTTGTTAATAAAGTTGTGTGTATACATATATACATACATATATATATATGGACCTCTATGTATACATATATAATAATGGACCATTCTAGTTCTTACCTATAGCTGGAAAACAATGCAGCTTTCTTTCTGTATCAAGATAATTCCAAGTCCCGACGGTATTTTATAATTGTACAAAATGCCCAATTAACTCTATCCCTAGATCCGATCTAGTGATCTATCCTTCATGGATCCTCGAGCCATAAGCACACCGCTGCCCCGTATCCGTAATTATTTAGTTGCGACTAACGTTTAAACTAATCACCGGTCTACTACTATCTCGTTATTACTTCTTGGAAGCGATAGGTTATCTATATTCTACGTAGATTTAGGTTAGGTTAGCTTTTTGGCTGGATTAAAAAGTACAACAAAACTCACTGGCTAACCTCAATCTTTCAAATGTACATTAAAAGGTTGAAAATTTTCATAGTCAAATCTTCAAATATTACAAGTACAAAAAATACTATATATATATTTAATCGGAGTTATATACATATTAGATCAGAGTTATATCCAACGGGTTATACAATACTCCGTAACCATCGGATGCTTTCTCTTTCTCATAACCCTGCACTGTGCATAGGGCAATTATGGGAACACGTAAAAATATTCCGGGGACTAGTGTTTCTAGTCTGTTGTCGTGAAGCCAATCAAGTCCGTAGGAGACCGTAGAAAAATGTTAGAGAACGAAAAATAATGTCTCGACACTAACCACTTCGAAGTTATTCGGTCGGTTGACTGACTGGCTGATTGCATAGTTGGCAAAGATCTTTCGAGGCACGTGTGTGGTACGAGCAGTATAGAGAAGTACGTAGATGAAAATATATGAGGGTGTCCGTACGTGTGGAACCACTGAATAAAATGACCGAATAAAATAAGCCCTATGTATATCATCACGATGTCAGACAATAGCGTCGTCAGTATATTAATACAACAGTGAGATCCGTCAGGGTAAAGTTCCGGCGCGTAACGTTTTGAATATTTAAATTGCCACGGTCGATATGGTCTTGGGTTAAATCGAAATTCGGCTAATCTTTCATTTGGGCACCGTGCACTGTTGACAGAAATGGTCCTCTCATCGACGTCGACATCTTGGCTTCCATTGTTATCTTAATGAAATTTGAAATGGCGCGAGCCTTCGTCGTAATACCGTATTAAATTTGAATTAAAGTTGCCGGGTCGTTTCAAACATACTTATGAGCTTCTTGGTATTACCACTGGCCGACTGAGTGGCGCTGATTGCGACAATTCAATTTGCTGCTGCAATTCCTTTCGTGAGAATTCGAAAGGTTTCAAAGACTCAGTGCAACCTGTGGCAGCCATCTTTGAAATAGATTGACAAAATTTGTACCAGATTATTTCACTACCTCGTGTACGTTTCTTATTGGCTTATAAATTGTAGTACTGTTTGTATTGCGGTGTTGAGAAGAAAGAAATTACCGACCGAACAGCTACTCTTCCATAGTGTTAAGTTATCCGATATGTACAATTCTGGCTAACTCAAAGATACAAGACCGTTTCACATGGAAGCCGTTAACCTAGGACCTTGACAGTGATCGAATGTATATATATGAGATACACGAGTGCAAGATCTCTGATTTTATCAATTAGGCATTTCAACACGCAACTGGAGAATAGAGCCTCGTGTAACAAGTAACAGGTATCCGGTACAGTCTGCTAATAAAATAATCATGAAATTTTTGCGTATAGGCTCGTAGCAGAACAGTAAAGCAAGAGTAAGGAAGTATAATTTGATGTCTTAACGGTAAGTGTACTCATCCTATAAAGCGTTAGAGGTACCATGGCCAACTTATTTATAACGTACTTTTTTCTAGGTCGAAATAAGACTAGATGAAAGGTTAGGTTTGATTTTAAGTATAGATATACATACAATCCAATCCTACCACATTGCCGGCACTGGAATACTAATAATTGTGTAGTCATTTTACATTGCGTACCTCAAGAAATATGTTACGAATTTTCACGAATCTATGTACTCCCATACTGTAACATGTATCGGGAACGAGTTTAATTAGCTTGTTTGTTACCTAATGGTTAGGCAAGTACAAAACGTAGCTTTAATTTGAATTTTACACGAGATCGACGTACTTTACGGTATATATTCTATAGAGACTTGTGGAAGGAATAAAGGCGACGATAAAGAAATGTTAGAATTGTACACTACCGTAATACGAATTGGGGCCTGATCGTTCGTGACGGGAGCCTCGTTGTCCAGATCATACGAAACAGTTTGGTATACAGTCCCGTTGTTCGGAGCTAAGAAAAATGTTTTGAAAAAGAAAGATAGAGAACGAGCGAGAAGGTTAGACAAAAAAATTACCTTATAGCGTGTCAAAGAGTTTAGATTCTCTGTACTTATTCTAACGCTTTACTTTTTTTCAGCGAGCGACCTCAAGACATTGTTCCATTCTCATATTGTATTATATATTGTATAGCCATATTTACGTTGCTACAGTACGTTTGATTACAATATATTTTAGAGGGGCCACGTACCTACGGCTTACCACGTAAAAGAGTCCCCTGTCATCGCGTTTCACTCGTGAATTGGCTACAACGTATACGGAATAGTCACGTACGGCAATGACTCTGAACTGAGTAGCATGAAGTAGTTGGGTCTTTTTTCCATCCTGATCTGTGCATTATTGTAAATAGGGGACATTCTTAGGACTCATAACGGCATATCTGACAGTATTCAGTCCGTTTAAGCACATTCATTGTTCAATGCTCAAACTATGATTCAAGGATTAAATAATTTGACAACAGTAGTTAGTCAATCAATCATTGGATCAATACCAAGCTTATAGTTTCTGAAACGAATAAAATTCACGATTAGACTTAAAAAATTAATCACTTAATATCTACATAGTTATGCTACGACGATTGCATGACTAGACAGTTTTAGTGACTTTTGACATTGAGCAAGCAGTTTGTACGCGCTTGTGAACATCTCTGAATATTCTTTGACAGCTGAAAAATAATTTTGGACTTTTTTTCAAACAACGCTCATTCGAGACGATAGTCGTGTCGTGCAGTCGTAGACTGCAGTATCTCGTTATGCACGTGACTCCAAAAGCACACAGACAGAAAAGTATTAGTCTTCTATGCCAAATACATAAAAGTAGACTGGCAAGTACCAACTGGGTCTACTGAGTCTACTGAGTCTACTGAGTCTACTGGGTCTACTGGGTTTACTGGGTTTACTGGGTTTACTACTGATACTAACCAAAATGCAATCAGATTCACGAGTGACGACGACGTTGAAAATACATCCGCTAGATGGCGAAACGTGAAGTAGCTAACTCACAGCTAATGTGCTCACTCGAGTGCATATGCACTCAGCATTAGTACATATAAACGTACGTGTATTAAAACGTAGAATGAAAGCTACTCCAATCTTTTTGATTACTCTGAATGACATTATATCGAGGTCTTTCATAACCATTGATTAAGATCCGCTCAGAGCGCTCTTCGTATCAAGCACATTAACCTCCGTGTGGCCGGAGGGTAATTTCTTCGTATCCTTTTAAAACCGTTAGAGAAAAAAAGGAGATAATTTATAATCAATAGCTCCTTCATATGAAAATTAACCAACGACTTTCAGACTTTTAGAACGTCTTCCGGTCCTCTGCAGGCTAAATCGTATTTGAAATTTGTACTACTTTGTCAAATGTGCAACACTTTTATCCAGCCTTACACGCTAGTAATAGTAATCGAAAAATGCATTTATCCTAGCACTCGCGAATTAAGATGACTCAACTAAACGCTGGATTACTTATAATTGACATTCGAGCCAACGGTACTTTGATTTGAATTCATTATATTCTTCGTTTTGTCCATACCTTAATATCTGAGACAATTAGATGCTTCGAGGAAACATTTCAGTTGAACTCCGCTTACGCTCGGGCTCGCTATATTCGATAGCAGGTGAGAGTCGTATAAACTCAAACGCTGCTGGCTGCCCGAATTTCAGTTTTTCACCGTAAGATCGCGTGCACAGAGGAACTTCGTAAAAGGTCGTAAAATACCAGGATGCATGATATCCCACTACGATTCACAGCCATCTAGATTCATTGACCTGCTCTAAGTCGTACAATCCAGTGACGTTGACCTAAATTATACAAAGAGTCAGTCGCTCGGCAGAATGTTACAAGGGAATAAAAGTACGCAGTGAAATAGCCTCTCGCAGGGACGCTCGAGAAAAACAAGAACTTCAAACAGGTAATATGCATCCAATGAGGAGCGCACAATTCTGTTTTTGTCTAGACAAACGAATGCACTAAATTGCAGCAAAGCTGCGTTCGATGCATCGGAAAAATAAATAACAAGGTAGTAAAAATTAACAAGCAACGACAACGAAAACTATCGAATAATAACTTGCACGTCTGTTCGAGGCCGGCGCGTCCGATTAAAATAATTGCAGGATCATCGAAACATTGAAACAGTCACTTATAACAATCGACCGGGTCATACGCGGTGGAGTGCGTTAAAGATATAAATAAACAACCCAAGCAGCTACTAGCGTTAATAAAATAGATCAATAGCGTAGACAGCCGTGGACGCTGATAAAATAGATAAACAATCTCATGTGCATCGTACCATTGGTACCGTTTCAGTGACATAGAACTTTTGTATAATAGATAATCGACTGTTTACCGTAATCAAATAGAAGGATTTCAATTATTTATAATTGCACAAATATTTTGCACGTGCAGTTACGCACTTGTGCGGATGTGTTTGTTATGTACCTGCCACACGGTGGCTGCTGCAGTCCAAAAAAAAAGGCAGTTAAAACGAAAAAAAAAAAAGAAAAACAAACGTCAGACCGCCATTACGCGAAACATGCATGACTTTGGATTTTCAGTAGACGAAGCACTGACGTGAAACTTACGAGTCAAGAGCTTTACAGTCCGATGACATGCGATGTCCAACTTAATGTAAATCGCGAGGACATAATAAGAATTTCAATGATTTCATTATAGCGATACCAGTCAAGAGACATTATGCATAATTACACAAAACGGCGTAAATTACGAGTGAAGTAAATATATAATTGTGCCTATATACGAGTAAGATAATTCAAATATATATATATATGTATACTAATGTTTTATCCTACTTAACTCTCCATTACGCAATTTCTAATAGAAATCTCTTTTCGTATTCCGTGCGCACTCGAAAAAGCGCGTCGCGATGACGTAACGATAGAATTCGAAAGGGAGCAAAAAATAAACCTACCAAATCACACTCGGCACATTTTATACAGAAAAATCGAGTCGAGCGCTGCCGACGACTTTACGAGTACGAAAGAAAAAAAAAAGATGCCACGCCATTTCCAAAAGCGTACACCTACCATACATAAACTGTAACTGGTCCCACGGTTAAACAAGCCGTACGTCGTCCCAGCTTAATAGAAACAAATGATCATGGACGTCGTTCTCAATACGTTACACCGTATCGTACTATACAGGCTGTTACATATCATGTATTCAAACGGTGTCGTCCGTGTCAAACAGACACCATTAATAGGTAGGCAAACATCAATATGAAAAGAATACACAGGATACCCGAGTCTCCTCTGGCTACTGTACAAACATGGTTACCTTCTATTTGTCACAACAGTTTCTGTTTGCTCAGGTCTCCCGAAAAGATTTTCGACCGCGACTCCATTTGTCGAGGGCACGTGACATTTGCATTTTCGGCATATTTACAGGACCGCGCGTAGCCTACGTGCGTATGCATACCTACGCGTACACATATCCACCCATGGATACGTAGCTCGGTTACGTACCACATACTAATACACATATGCATATACATCAGTGCAGTTATTCTTTCACTGAAAGCCGGTGTCGCTTCTATGCACCATAAATCCACGCACGTGACGCGGTCAACCTTAAGAACCCTGTTGTTCGTAGATTTTTCAACAATTAAATCTCCTTCCCTACTTCCCTACTATCTTCTTAAAGCTATCCTTTGTTCGAAAAAATAATTGAATGCGTTACTCGTTACTTAATATCTCGTTACTAACCTGCCTTTCGTATCATAAGCATACTTCGCATCGGTATAACGTGACGCGCGTGTGATTAGCGTAATAAAAAAACGTAATTAGAGTACACGGCGTGACTCTATGCCGTACAGTCACCAACCTGTTTACAGAGTAACAGTTTTAACCTCTTCGAAAGTGTTTCTTCGTTCGATAGCTCAGGTACTTCGGTAGCGTATACAATTTTTAGGTTATGTTATGTTTTGGCGATACATACGACGCATCGCGCCTCGGACTTAATTCGTCACGCGTCAGATTTAAATAGCTGATTAATGATTTGTCTGCCGGTGGTATGGCTCGCGTCGACTAATGATGATACAAATTTAGACCATGGTTCGAGGCCATTAATATTATTCTATTATGGCTCGTTGCTCGTCGCCAATTTGAATAAACGTAATATATAAAACGCTATCCACTGACGAACATACGTGGTATTACGTATAAATACTATTTACCCTTTAATCGATAAATATTAGAATTTTACTAGCTGTCATAGATCCATATGTTGTATAGGTGTCAGTAATTATACAGTCAGGAATGTGTAGCCTTGGTATTTACATGTAAACATTTTTTACGTACCTAATTATATATATATATATATGTTTATATACGGGATACTACGTATTTTCTGCTTTACGCCTACTCACAACGTTCGTGCCTCCACCTTTAATAAATTATCCAAGACATCCGCACTTGTCTTGAGAAATTCTTTCGGAATCCCAACTATTAGCGACACGTCAATACGATTTGTCGTAACGTACCGCGCGTTCCAAAAGTCACGCGATTACGACCCGATGGTCACAACGGTACCAATTGATTTTTAAGTATATGCTTTATAACTATATATGTATATGATGGGTAGCGCATAAACATGCAAAATTGAATATCATCGTTCAATCATGATATATATATATATATATACCACTATATGCCATACAGCTGTTGCATAAACGCAAGTTCATCTTATAGACAACTGTTACGCTCCAAAGTGGTAGGGATACGCGAACCCGTGTATCGCGTGACATTTGAAACGTCCCTACAGGTGTTTTATTACAGCGATATACATAGGTACGTGTATCCTTGGTGCAATATCAATTTTTTGTTTATACTGCACCATGATTTCCAGTCTTCGAACGCGACGGGTACGCGCGCCGTAAGAAATTTTTACTTTGCACAAACTCGCAAAGTGACACTAAACTCAAGTGCCAAGTGTTTAGCACAGAGAAATGGATTTTCTCGGGTACAATAAATACGCTTTATCCGGGTCGCAAGTTCCTATGTATGATATATCTATTTACATAAGTGAATACGTATCGAGCTACGTGTAACGAAAGGAGATTAAAGAGAAATGCAGAACTTTGTTACCTTCGTCTAATTCGACAGTGAACTTACATTGGGTTTTGGGTATTGCCGAACGTCGACCAATTGAAAAAAATGCCACGTACTCGATGAATGGTTAAGATCCAACGAAAAAAAATGACTACTGACCGAAGTCGTATCCAGTAAAGAAGTACCGTTTTTGTATGAAAATTTGTTTCGGTTACTTAGACATTTACCTTTGGGTCCCTTACGTGTTCATTAGTATGCCGGTACCCTCGGCTCTGTCGCAGGAATACTGAAACATATCAAACAAAGGAAATTTCAGTATTTTCCACATAACCTTGAACCAGCCTACGATAAATCCTATTCTAGATGGAATTCAATTAAATGGAATTGATAAGGTGGTTGAGAGAATTTTTTTTTTTTCAATTATAAATAATGACATTTTTTGTTATGTTCGACGATAGCAACGAACATATATCAATAGTAATAAGGTCGATATATCACCTGTATAACGTAACGTTCGATCTCTACCCGTTTCGTGATTTATTTAGTAACGCGTAACGACAAAAGATTCGAGAAAGATATACAGTTACGCCTAATACAGGCATTTCAAGGTTAACATAAAACGTAGGTAGTTTCGAGAAAAAAAAAAAAGGCCGACAGATCTTAAGCCACTTTGCGGATTACATTCTATATCCATGTGTAGATGCGCGATTGAAACTACGTCATTTGTAAAACCTCCTTACGCTGGCTCATGCAGGTGGTAATGTAATATTTATACATTTTCTTCCTCTTCTCTCTTTCTGGAGGCCAAGTACCAGCTATATAATACTTTACGATGTCCAATTAATTTCAGACAAGATGCTTTCCGAAATTCACTACCAGTATCTGGTGTCCTTATTGGTCCTGTATGCACACATGCACACGAGAGAGAGACGATAATACTGGAAAATTGTTTAACCAATAAATCCTATCCACATGCGTATTTTGTGCCGTTAAAAAAATATTTCACTAATTTTTAAGTTAAACATATTATACGTAATTACAGCGATATTAAATACTATATATTTTTACCTTTTCTTTACCTAACCTTGAAATTCCATATTGACTCACTTTACATATCCGCAGTTTTATTAATTAACAAAAAACTTTCCCACTGCCCGAATCGCGTGAGAAAGCGACCGACTACTAGTCACTGCCCACCGAACGAATAGTGCTTCGTGTCAACTGTAAAGGATCATCCAACCCAACGTGAAAAATTGACTCACGATAAGTGATCAATGGCTACATTTGTTTATCGCACGCATTTACGCTTACATATAAATCGTACGATACCACGTCTCTCTCTCACCCATGCACGTTGTACGACGTTATTTGGAGGTTAGGTACGAGAATGACTTTTGTCAGGCGCGCACCTACAGACGGTAAACGTCGTATCGAGAAGCTTTTATCATGGACGATATAAGAAATATATCGAAACCTATCGAACATACAATTTACTTGCGGCAAACTTCAGACGTCCCACGTACGTTAAATAATGGAAACGTACCGTTTGGATAAATTCAAATAAGCAAGAATAAGCGTACCGTTTTGTTCGTGACGTAACTTCTGGATCTTCTGTCATTGATCGAAGTAGCTTGATTTAATACGTGTGACGTGAATGTAAGCGGATGTAAAAAATGTACTACGCCAGAGGGCGTGCTTGTAATTTCTGCGATATGGGTAACCTACAAAATTATTGAATGGACGCTACACGCGTACATACATAACGGCAGTGAATCTTAGAACGTATGATTTTACAGTGAACAGACATATGCGTTATTTTTTTTTCCATTCACCGAATTCATGTAACACACGAAACAAGCCGAGAACGAGAAATGAAAGCAATCGTAGTTGAACGTATGGCTTCTACACAGCCGAGTATATAATTGGCTCGTGCCTGGTCTTGCGCTATTATCTTACACGGTTAATGCCAAAAGGGAAAAAAAGAAACAGACCAACAAGACGGTGGATAAGGAATCGAATGAAAAAGAGACTATGATGCGCCCAACTAAGAACCGGTTGTCGATCGGCTAGTCTAACATTATTTAATTCTAATTGATACGCGTTATCTGATAACACGTATGACTTATTACAATTATGTGAAACGCGTGGTGTCGTCGCCCACGCGACGTTGTATAATGAAAAAGTTGTACGAGAATAGACGATAAAAAGAAGCGTTTAGAAATATTAGCATACGTTAAGAATCGATTTATTAAATCAATCGGACCAAGTCCTGTCATTCAGAACTTACTGTTTCGCGTATTTACGATTTACTTTCTCCAGTGGATTCTGGCTTGCTTAATCAAAACATTTCTCCCGTTCCACAGCCTTGGCGCTGTTAAAGCCTTAAGAGGGTTGAGCATGTCGATGTGTTTGGGTATGAAACAATTTTTGATAAATAATTTGCTGCACTGATTTATCAAGTGTATGGGACGACGTACAGAAGCTTTGTTTCGTGTTATTCTGTTTGTGCGAGCAAGAGGAGCCTAAGTGAAGGAGAATTAATGGGAGGGACGAAGAGCGTCCTGTTGTCTTGAAATGAAAGAAGGAAAGAATAATAATCTCGTTAAACGGGTAGAAAAGCAGGATCGTAGCATCGCAATGGAAGCGTATCGAGACCCAGTGTAAGAGTGGAGAGGGTCAGTCAGTCTACATGGGAGGAGTTCCTGAGTTCTTGAGAGAGGCTGCAAGGAGCAAGGAGTGCTCTGCTCACCTGAAGTGTTCGGGTTGGCAGTTGCCCTACCGAGGCGATCCGCGACGGTTTCATCTAAAGTCTACGTATCCGATCGGCTCCTGGAAACTATCTGACGCCCGGTAGCGTTCAGGGTCCTAGTAAAGTAGTACGGGGCCGTTGTAAGTGCCGAAAAAGAAATAAAAAAATTCATTTGCGAGACGAAAAAAAAAAGATAAAAATTAATTTATAGATGACTAATTTTTGAGAGTTACACTTTCGAACATTGAAAGGGAGACATTGATGAAGACTTATTCCATTCGTATGTGAATATAAAAAATAAAAAAACATTGACTTGAAAATTAACGCGAATTACGTTAAAAAAAAAAGAGTCAAACGAGCAATACTGCCAATATTACGGGATGATTGAATTTTGAAATTGGAAAACAAATTTTTTTTTTTTTTTCACGTCTTGTACTTGGGATCGATACGTGATCAGTGCTGTGATCCGTCGTGGAATGGTGGACTACGAGGATATGGAGAGTGATTGAAAATTGTCTGCTGGGAATTGAACTGAGTTGGGAGATGATGGGCGAAGTAATAAGAGTTTCCGGTCGGGCACCGGATGTTGGGGATTTCTTGCGTGAGGCCATGATATCACAAAGATTTGCAGATGTCTCTTTATGCTGTCCCGGTGGACAAAGATTTCTTGCTCACCGTTTGGTACTTTCGGCCGCCAGTTCATATTTGCAAGTGAGTCTCGTTTTACTCGGCAATAGATACTCAAGTACGAAACAAGCTATGTTTCCTCCCGTATGACATAAGCGAATCACTATTTATACCTGTCCCATTTAATTAACACGTATAACGGTATAAATACTATTTATAATACTGTTTGAGGGTTAAAGAAAAAGTATAATTTCAAAAATTTTTCTTTTACATCTCGCACTGAACAATCAATTGTATTAAACACGGCTCGTCAAACCGCTACTATATAATTGTGCAATTCACGATGGAATAACAAAAAATTGAAATAAAAATGTAACGCAAGACAATCGAATACAAAAGACACTGATCCTCTCAGCTTAATCTACGATCGAATCGTATGAAAGAGTGAATAACGAAGAAACTGAAGTCGGAAATTCCGAACTTTCTCCAATAGCATCGCTTATAAAGACCATACGAGAGTCATTGATGATTGATAAGCGAAGTCTCGGGCGTCCGAATTACAAAGAAATGCAATATCTGACAGTAAACAGAGACACGTGATAAAAAAGAAAAAAAAAAAATAATACTCCAAGCCGTAACAACCTCAAAATTAATTTTTCATAAAATCACCATGGCAACGATGCAATTAGAAAGGCGCGAAAATTTTTATTCAATTAAAAATCTGGTCCTTTCTACGTCGTAACGAAACGCTCTGAGCCTAACGGTGTCAATATGTGGGTCGTAAAAATCTATCGACCTTCGTTAATCGAACAAAGACAAACACATCGAGCGATATCAATAATTTTTTTTTTTTCAACCCAGTCTTCGATACTGACAATAAGACCTATAACGGGGATGATCAGACACCGATTAAACGACGGCAATTAAAGACCAGACTATCCGAGCACAGAACCCGGGCGTAAAAACTGTTTAATCTCATTGAATAGATCTCCGACTAATTAACGATTAACGCGATAAAATTCTTCGCGACAATCTAAACGCAGTAAAGTCATTGCTTAACCTCAAAAATCACTTGTAACCTAAAAAGTAAAATTTTGAAAATCTACCAAAACAAGACAATTTTCCAAGAAAATGTCATACGTCAAAAAGAAGAAATTCAAACCAGCCAGTACCGACGGATCTACAATAAGAATGTTTCGGAACGATTTTCATCCAAGATCAATAAATTTCCCAAATCGATGGAAACGTCATAAAATCCAATACCACGTATTAAACTAAATCCACGTTATTATAACAATAATATCACATTTAACCTCTGACCTCTCTCTCTCGCATACTATCACCTCCCCGATTTTCCTCTTGTTCTCATCCAACGTCATATTTTCCCACCTAATACCGTTAAGGCAGCCGCGCGTTATCTCGCCACACATTTCTTTCCCGCGTCCCGGTGCACATAAACGAACAAAGAGAAACCCAGTATCGTTCATTGCGTCACATTAAGAATACCGACAAATGCCTCTTTTTCTTTTCCCCGATAACCCGCGTACATAACCTAACGAAAAAGCCCAATAAGATACCTTAAAGATGGTAGCGAGCCCGTTAACATCAAAGAGGACAGACACTCGAATCAATTATCATCTCAGGGAACTAGGTCGGCTGGTCCAACTAATTACAAGTGCACATACATACAATAATTAATACAGTCCACGTTACATCCCGTCTACAGTAGTACGTGGTAACGTACCAGTTCCATTCATAAACTACATAACCTATAAGAGTCCGATTTAAATGCGCGATAACGACGACTACGACTATATACGCCAAGTAATGACAGTTCAATTAATAAATCAGTAACATCCCCGTAGATAAATCAATTTTACGATTACGTACGAGCGTCGGGTCATTAACGTATAAACCATAATTTTTACATTGATTTGATCTATACGTTATTTATAATTACTACGTATCCCCGTGCATACCGAGTGGACGTCGGTCTTATCAGAAAAGACCCGTAGCATAATAGCAAAATCATACCGTTCCTATTTCCTTGTATCTATTTCGGTATACTTTGAGGTTATGCTTGTCCCACAGCACTATAAATAGTATCGTTACTGTTAACGCGATATGACCGTGACTTTCTACTATGAGTCCGTATTATCTCTACGTTAATAGACTCGCGGCTTACCCGTGCAATTTCTGGTACTCTCAAACAGATTGTAGTACCAGTTACTATATACGATAGTCATTGCAAATGTACTATACGTATATACCGCTTTATAGCGCTACCGGTCCATTACACAGTGTGTTCGAGATAGCCCCGCAGCATCCTACAAATAGGAGCGTTACAATTTTTCATCCTTCGTATACGGTTTTCCGCGTGTTCCTTGAAGAGAAAGCATCGTAACTCGTGAGAATCGTTGCAATCGTTATAATCATTAATATTACGATCTCGAATATATATATGTTTACACGATCGATAATAGGCAGAATGAAATAATAATGATAATAATAGGGACGAATATAAAACCCAATATCATAATCCACCTGCGACTGTCGTCATTGGTATCGGTGAATTAAACGACGAATATATTAATCACTGATATCAACGAGTGTGTATCGATTGTCTTGTCATTAAGAATTTCTGGCCGATTAGAAAGGTTCGATGGAATTTCGATCGAACGTCACGATAGCAGGCATTGACGTTTACGTTACTATTAATAGCCAGCGTGTCTAGTTAATAGAGATATTTTCTCAATTAATTTCGTGTCGCTGGCTACGTTAATTACTAAATTACCAGATCACGTCTCGGCTTCTTATTCTCTTCGCAAGTTCTTTGTCGACGCTGGTTACGGGCCGTGGCGAGATTAGTTTTTGATGCGTAATGAAAATTCACGATTAAAAGGGAATGACCAATCGCAACGTCGTATACCATGCAAGGCATGACGGGTAACGTTGAGGGATTCGACTGCGGACGAATCGTTCAGTTTGAAAGCTTTAGATTGGGACGCCCGCAAGGGATGTATGGCCGTAACGTGGAGCGTCGTATCGAGAAAAAAAAAGTACGTCCGCCTCAACTTCACACTGTAAACCACTATGTTATACATAGAATTATAAGCATGTAAATATGATTAAGCAAATTAATCATTGAAATTGTACGGTGATTATCGCGAGCACGTAAACGTGTATTTGTAATGAGGTATAAATTGTCTATTATACGTTAATTTGCAAGATCCGTAGGTCCGTCGTTACACGAATGTATCTCCGTCCTTTTGCCCTCTCTCGGATTCTTTCGAAAACGTACGTTCCAAATTTGGATAACGTCAAGCCGTCTAACGACGGGACAATACCTCGCGCGTATAATACCGGAGTCGTGTACGTCAAGCTTTTCACAATGAGTATGTATGCAACTTGGCTGTGCCTTAAGTCCCTAATCGTGTAATGACTGTCGATAGAGATCACTGGTATTAGCCTAGTCAAATTATGTGACTGACTTCATGACAATGAGAAGTTCATTGCCGATTGGAGTTTTGCGTGGACATCGACACGGTTATGGTTGATCGATCTAGACACCGTTCGAGTATTTCCAAAGTGTGTTCAGCGGTACCAAGAATTATTTGTATCCGTTGTAACAAAGTGTACTGTACGTTTATTACGGTGCGACCTAACTTATCGACGTGGTAAGTGCGGCGGCTCTAATGCAATATGCATTCTTGTATTATACGTATACACAGGGAGTGCGTTAAATCATAAGAATCCGTGTCGGGCCCGCGGATTCACTGTGAAAAATACTCGGGGTCCCAATGGGCCTTATACTGTACAATCACAATAGCGTAACACTTACTCGGTAGAGTGAGGACGATGACGGCCTCTCAGGCATGATAGGTAACCGGGGGCCTCGACAATGGCGTCTTAACAACGGGAAATTCTTGTGCGCGAAGAAAAGAAGGAAAAAAGAGAAAATATCGCGAGAAAGAAGAAAGGAAAGAAATGGCGAAGGAACAAAAAGTAAAATATTTTCTACGACGAGTGGCGCTGGAAGTAACCAAGACGATAGTGGGAGTGAAGGGAATGATTCTTTTATAGAAAATTTTTTTTTTTTTTTCGGGGTAGAGTTTTTCTTTTTCTTCGTCTTTTACGTAAATCAGGAAAAAATTTTTCGTTACTTTTGGGAATTTACGGTCGACGGCGTACACGAGGTGTACTACTACACTGTCCATTGTTTACGTTTGACTGGACACCCAAAGTGATACGTTAGAATCTCCGATTTGGATAAAGAAAGAAAATAACCTCCAAGCGCCAATGGGACACTCGAGGTTACTTTAAAGTTTGAGAAACCGGTTCAACTGGTTGTAAACTGGTCGCAAACTTCCGAACCTGGTATTAAAAAGTATTCCAATGAGATTTCGCGCATGGATGAGTGACGGCTAATGACATTAGACTACATATAGATACGTGTATGTATATACACACACCAAGACAATTAGTTCAAACGTACTGTCTAAAATTGGCCTACCAATTATAGGTCGGCCCGTTAGCACCGTATAAACGAATAAAAAAAATGTGGAATAGATTAACTTGAACGTTAAAATATAAAAATTTATTTCTATTTGCCATATCAGATCACCGATTATAATTCCGAGAAATTTTATCTCCTTTGCACATCTCCGTACTTCTCATCCCAAACACTCGCGACGAGTCATCTAAATTGCAAATCAAATTAGTATAATTAATCCAACGAATAAACTGGACCGAGTCGCAAAGGGGACTTGTTAGCACGTAAACGTTTTCACGCGCGAATATAGCGGCGAACTTGGCTGCCGTCAAATATCGAGAGAGAAGAAAGCACGAGAAACACAAAAAACGCCAACAAGTTCTGCCTTCTAATGCATTAAGGTAATTTACGAGTAGGATGATTTAGCGAAGTCACTTCATTTTTGCGCAACGCGACACGCGACAATCCCAATGACATCGTCTAAAGCGATTATTATGCGGAGAAAATCATACGGAATCGTTTTTAACGTTATTTCGTAAAAATTCGTAAAAATTCGTAAAAATTCGTAAACACGTACGTCTGATCTCTGAACTCGAAATTTCAATGAGAAAATTAATTATGCCTCACGCTACTCTTTCGCTCCTTTCATTTCTCTCTTTCATATAATGATAATAATAGGGACGAATATAAAACCCAGTATCATAACCCACCTGCGACTGTCGTCATTGGTATCGGCGAATTAAATGACAAATATATTAATCACTGATATCAACGAGTGAGCCAACCCGACCCACTGGAATCCACCGGGCCAATTACGCCAATCAGATTATACAAAGTCATAAAAAAAAAGGATTGAAATCATTAAGATTCCACGAAAATCCGTTACCCCAGATATCGTATCTAACCAACAGAAATGTCATCGACAATACGCGCAGATGCTAAATTCCCGGCTGTCTTCTGCAATTCTATACTATACAATAAATTAGCATGAAAGTCTCGTGTCACGGAGACAGTGACCACAGCACACGATAAAAAGTCAGGTTATCGAAGTGGCGAAATAAAGCAGAAAAAAAAGAATGCGACAATAATTAGAAAAACGGAGAAACAACACGAGCGCCGATTGCTATATAAGTAACGTCGCGATATTACCGAGCAAGTCTCGTTATTCGCGCGAATCCGTAACCTCGACCTCACGTGAATTAGCAGCATACGATGAATTTTTTCCTGAAAAAACCCAAAAAAAAAAAAAAAGAGTCCGTCTATTATTCGCACGATTTTCCTCGAGGTAAACAAGTATAACGCGTCGCCACCTATACATATCCCTATATCGCGTGTACATGTCCCCGTGCTGAAAGTGTGTTTGTGTAAAGAAGCGCGCAGGAATATGAGAGACCTCGGCTATAATGGAGAAACGAAAAAGTCAAAAGTCGAGTTGTAAACGCGCGGCATATTAAACGTGATAAGAAATAGGCTTCGGGACTGAGATGTAAAAGGAGGGTAAAGGCGTGCGGCAACGTAGTGCAGTCAAGCCAAGAGAGAGAATCTAGAAGAGACTCTCAACGTTAAATTCCAGAGTGGATCGGTAACAAGTGAAACGTAATGATACACTAAGCAAATGGCGGTGTATAAAGCGAAGCCATCTATTTTACAAATAGTGTAAGACGTGTTAGTTTTCTATGGATTTCTCGCGGGTTCCGTAATGATACCGTAGTTGAGAAATATAATAGCATTAGATGTACATAAAATATATAATTATATATATATATATATATATATAACACTTGGCAATCCAAAGACCCATAATCGTCGTCAGAATGAAGTAAGGTAAGATAGAACGTCGCCGAATTGAAAATACGATTAAGGTCGTGACAACGCGTCTTCCACGTTGATTCCTGACGTCATTATGCAACGAGGACTATTAACGCGAGTGCGCACGTTTACCATGTAATGCGAAACTGATAGGTGTACATCGGCACGTGCATTAGAAAGTAAAATGGCGTCGGCATTTAACTTAACGACAATGACAGTTGGTACGATGCGATGCAGTAAGGAAAATTAATTTACACTTTCCGTATTCGAGAGACGTCACGACACGTCGTTGCGAATTTGATTGAGTAAATTTTGCAAAAAGACTCTCGAGGGACGACAACGGGACATAAGGAATCCGAGAAAATAAATTATCGTCCGTTCTTACGTTATACGTAGTCACGGTTCCTGGTAACAGCCCTGACTGTACGCTGCGTGAATTTCCAAATTTCTAGACAGCACGAAACTTTTCACTTGACCTTTCCGAAAAAGTTCATTTGGTCTCGTTACTATTTCGAACGCTAACGAAAGAACGAAAAAAATAGTCCCATACGCCACGTTTAACGCAAAATTTATTGCCTCAGATTGGTATCTGTGAGTGGCATGACTTAGTCAGCAGTGCTGTTGTATATGCTGGAATATCTTTCTACACTGGATAGTCGAGTCTACCTGTCTCCCCTACATTGCATACAGATGTTACGTGTAAGGTGAACGGGAGCCTTTTAAGCAATGTTCACCGGCCGATCCTAGAACTCGTGGAAGCACCTGTACCATGAATCCCATTTCCTTTTTAGCTAAGCAAGGCACGTCTTTCGCGTGCTTCTACGAGACAGAAAGAAAGAGAAGAAAAAAAAATAAGTAGAATTCACCGACCATTTTAGCCCACCGATTCCTTTTCCTTATATCTGTCAGGCGAAATTTTGCCGGCGCATTAAATAACCCAAAACGTATGGTAATATTGGTATTAACATTTTTTTCTTCTTCTTTCAGGAGGTCCTACTGGCGCATAGCCGTGCCACCGGGCACTGCGAACCCATTACAATTATTCTGGCTGAGGTCGAGGGTCCTGAATTGGCGGCCATACTTGGTTTCGTGTATACCGGAAGTGCCGCGGTACCAAAAGGACGACTGGATGCCTTCCTAAGAGCCGCCAAGGCTCTGAGCATTAGATTGCCACCGCTACCGGAAATGATGACTTCTCGTATGGACGATTGCAAAGCGGAGGACTTTAAGGATGTCAAAGTGAACGCGCGCTATCTTAGATGCGAGCAATATCCTTGTCATGACGGTTGGTGTCACGCAAGGACCTACGACAGGGATTACTGTTCTCCAAATTACACGGCCAAGTGTCATCGCGCGTTGCCGATGTCCTGTGAAGGAGCAATGAGCAAAGAGATTTACGACGCGTCCAAGCAGGAGTCACTCGATTCGTATCCCGTCGTAATGATGGAGGCTCCTTACGCGACTAAAGATACAAACGGCCGAACAATTTTGGAAAAGAATTTGAACCGACTGGATTACCCGAGGGAACCAGTGAGTGAAAGAATTTTAGAAAAAGTCAACGAAACTCAGCCCTTCGGCAAGATCCACGAGGCCAAGGACTTCTCAATGGGACTATTGGGAGCTTCCGTAAAAATTATCGAAACTCATGGAACATCCGGTAACCTTCAGAATCCATCCACGATCTATGAACCTTCGCGCGAGTCTGATCGGATCCTAGAAAATTTACTCGAATCGCGTGTTCCTACGATCCCGTCCAAGGTCGAGCCTAAAAATCGACAAGTCTCTGCGCTACAGATAGGCGAAGATTTGACCTGTCGCGAAAGATGCTGCAGATGGAAATATCAAAGAAGACACGTGGCCAACCGAGTCACAGCATCCCCATGGAGACAACTAGCCAGGCCACATCATTCCCCAAAAATCCAACCGATAGTACTGCGCAATTATCCCGAGAGGGTGAGTCAAGTTTGTCAATTAAATTTTCACATTCAATAAAATCACAACCTACACAGTCATTCCTCCAAGATTCAATCAGTCCATCTAAATCAATCATACGTCCAACTTCCGTACACACACTAAACCAGCACAAGATGTCATCAGACACTCTAACGTCGTTTCTTGATTGTTTGACACCTGATATTATCCTATCATACCCAAACGTTTCATCGAATCTGATTAGAATCACGAATCACGAATCAAAAAAAAAAAAGAGCACAATCATCCTACACAAATTTTGATACGGTTGATAAATGATCGTCCTTTCGACTGACTTCATACTAGACTTCATACGTACCAATACAATTATCCCAGGAAATACGGTACTCCGGTCAAGACTGACCAGCACTTGTCTCTGTGCTGTCCAAGCCTGGCAGATACAATGTTTCCTGAGATACTACACTTCGTTATTACTAACCACCTCGAATCCCCTTTATCCTAAAACCAGTGTAAAACCAATGTTACGCGCTTATCGTTAGACTACTTATCAGTAGACAGGGTTCTATGCACCCTATGTCTATAGATATACCGTATACAGCAATACCCAACATGCACCGGGCAACTCATGAGCGCTATTTCTCACTACAACACGCTATTACAAACCTCACATAGTATTCGCTGCCGGCTACTATTCTCCCTGCCTGCTCTAACTAATAGTAGTAGTTTACTAATATCGCTGGTACCGGATAATATAGCGTGACGTCACATACCATAACTATTACTGTCAGTACGTTAATTCGTATATCGAACATATTATAGATACCGCTACCGCAATCACTCTAAGGATCTCAGGCCTACCAAACATAGGCAAAGAATTTATCTTTCGCTTAAAACTGTCTTCCTGCTTTGTTTTCTTGTTCCATTTTTTTTTTCCCCCACTTCTTTCCATATTGACGGATCTGTGTTAAAACGACACTCGATCCTCGCGTCCGTTACGCATAAACTAAGCACGTCGCTTCCAGAGGCCGTGTGTTTACCGAGATTTTGTAACGCAGCAAACTCGACACGGAATCCTCGAAGTCGTATTTACCCGATTTCAAAGCGTCGAGGCTTTCCATTTTTTTTTAAGCAATTTTTACCTAAACATTTTTCCGGGCAGCCAACCACTCGAGGGGTTAATAACATCGTGGGAGACAGTCGGACGACTAAGCGGGACGAAATCGCGAGGAAGAACTTTCATGATTTATAACCTATAACGCATGTAATCGCGTGTACGGCTTTTTTCAAATTCCAAATAAAATTCCCATTAATTTCACGTTAAACGAATGACTGCTCGTACCACTGATTACTGCTCGATCGATCGATCCAAGGAATTCAATACCAACCTAAATACACTCAGTCCTCGTTACATACGTACTTAACGAAGAATTATTCATCGCGATGAATGTTTGCACGATCATCCATGATTTCTCTGGCAGGTTCCAGGTTCAAGTACCGCAGGAATACTTGGTCACGCAGAGTCCTGGTCAAATTTTTTTTATTCCATCAAATTCAAGAATATACCCAAAACGCGCATTCATTATACTAAGCAGGTACACATAAGGCGTAAGCGATAAAATAAACATCTATAGCATCTAGGAAGATAAAAATTTTAAGAAAAAAAAAAAACGAATCGTAAATGATATTTTTTTAAGAATTTTGTTTTACGATTAAAAACATGGCGTGGCTCTAGAGTTCGTGACAAGAATTACGTCTTGGTCATTGAAGAGGTGGAGGAGATAGGTAATGTCGGATTCCAATTATTACCGATAGAGAAGCCAGTAAATTACAATAATTAATAGTTACGTCGAATAGCACGTGGGTTCACATAGCTGTTAACATTGGCGCGGGACATTATAAACCACGTAGAATCTGCTACATGACAAGTCTATATATATTTCTCTTCCTTGTCTTTCAATAATTTTCTTTCGTTTTCTGTATCTACCTATGTACGACCAATTTACCATCTTCTTGTGCTCGCAAGCAAGTGTCGTCGTCCATGGCATATTTTTTTTTTTTTCGTGCGACACGAAAAATAATCACTGACGTTTATTCTCAAACGGGCGTAACGCAGCCATACCGATAAATCGTCGCGACGCTACCTTATCGGCCGATCAGTGTGTAAATTTACAGGGAAGCCGGGATACGGGAAGTCGGTCAATCAAGGTTATTAATCAAGGTTTATATATATATATAGAAAAAATGTAAAGGCTGTTAACGTAGGGGAATATATTCAGGAAATATAAATATTTAAATTTCAAAAAAAAAGAAAGGAGAGAAATTAAACAAAATTCTTTTGATATCGTCGCAGTCCAATTTTGTATGGTGCTTAGACATTGTTTGCCGACTAGAGTATAGACCGCAGCTAATTTTTTTGGTCAAAATGAAAATTCCCATTTGCTCCTTAGCGATACCTATGGCTGTCAATGTTTTCGTCTACCTACGTGCAAGATCAGTCAGGAATTTGCTACCTGGACATTGAGAACGAGTTAATGAAGAATCTTCACGTTTTGCAGAAAAGAACGGTTTACGGTTTTCTACGAGGCTCGACTTCGCTCGTACAGGCATTCGAACCTGATCTCTCAGGGTCACGGACTAACAGTTAGGTTAACTGAGTTAACCGCCCAGTTTTTCTCTCAACCAATTCTTTTTTCGCCCAGACATTGAAATACCCATACCCTGTGTAGGTACACTAGGATACAGCAGAGTCAACGCCATCGCATGCTCGTCGATGCTTCAATGATACATTAGATCAGACCTACGCGTCTGCCATACAAAATGGTTGGAACGTTTTAAAAGTGTTTTGAGAAAATTTTCATCAGTAGATAAACAACTCGCAGTACATTTTGACTTGGACGATTGTCAAGTTTCATTTTTAAGGCGACAATCACTTTTTCTCTAGTATCCAAGACTAGTGGGAAACAAATGTCTTTGATTGCTTAGATACGTAAAACCCAAGTCCACGCTTAGTCACCAGTTGGAGATTTAGAGAAAAGAGACATGGTAAAATGCGAAAGATGGTACATGGGTATCCATTTCGATTCTTACAGTGTATCTGTAATATTAGATATAACGTGATATAAAAATACCGAGTAAAAAGAAAACAAGTTTTTCTGAATATCAAAAAATACCATAGTCGTTCATAACGGTGCAAAAGTATAATAATTAACGCATTAGTATTTATGACTATTAAATATTCCTCGTCACGATGTTAATTACTCCTATGCTCTTCGCGCTACTTGACGCTACCATACAAATTGAATGATTCGTTGCTCAGATTTCCATTTTTTGTATACGAAACGGGAACGTCATTTCATCGTGGTGAGCGTCAATTAAGAAATCGTGAAAATCACTCGAACGCCGTAATTCGCGATATTACGTATTTATGAAATTTTGTAACATTTTTTTCATACATTTTTGTTTCAGATTGATTCGGGAATAACCCGTGATTTTGGACCCGATCGATTCCCACTGAACGCCGGTATAAGTTTAAAGGACCCTTGCAGCACGATTACCGAAAAGTCGTGCGCGCCCGAAATGTTCGAGCGCGACAAACGAATTCCCGACGAATCCGAAATTTACATGAGAAAGGAGGAAACTACTTCGCGTCAAGACTATAGCTCGTGCCAGTCGATTTTCGGAAAAATAACGAGCCAGGAATGTAATTCTCAAAATATCGGTGAAGCATCTGCCTATTATCAAAATTCAACCCAAGTCGCGACACCCTCGCATATATCATTACCTACTGTCGATAATCACGCGAACTGCACCGACGGCACAGGAAGCGCGATAATTCTTAACAAAAGTCCTCCACCAATTTTAAAGCCGGAACTGTCGTTACCTGTCAGTAGACTCTGCGACTCGACGCCCGACACAGCCAACACTACAACTAGTACGACGACTGTTTCTACCGTGGATAACGAAAGGCCAAACTCAACTGACAAAAGTCACGGCAAGCACAGTGACAGTAATAACAACGAGGCGTCAACGGGCGATCATCGAATTCCCACAGTAAACACCGACGATCACAGATGCGATCAGTGTGGAAAAACTTTCGTCACCAGAGCCTCGTTAAAGGTAAAGAAAAATATTGAAATAAAAGAAGAAAAAAAAGCAATAATAATAAACGACCATACCCGTAGACTAAAACTCATAAAATCCAAACCAATAGACACGAACAGTGTTAACAATTAAAAAATCATTTAAGTCCTACGTGCCATAAAGAAAATACTATTTAATGGCATAGCCAACGATAGTAATGTTCGATTGAAACGAACTGGCCGTACAGTAAAAGTCATAAAGTATAAGCCAGTGTACCCCAAGCAAGTTAACAATTAAAAAGTCATTTCTATCACATACAATGTTCAAAATACAGTTAACCGATAAAAACCATCCATAGTACCTGTTCGAATGAAACGAACTTGAGATGATCAATCAAATGAAAAAAAATCACTCAAATAGTTCTCACCGACTCAGATAAAAGTTTAATAATAACCCAAAAGTCAGTATCGTCCCGAATGTCATGAAGATTATTAAAACTGACAATTTTTATCCCACAAATATTCTAGGTACACAGTCGCACTCATTCCGGCGAAAAACCGTTCCGGTGCGCTGATTGTGGCAAGGAATTTTCGCAATTGCGAAACTACAAGTATCACCGCAGCGTGCACGAGGGTACGCGTGAGTTCGCAGCGACATGTCCCGAGTGCGGTAAATACTTCAACGACCGTGGCTACCTGAGTTCGCACATGAAGATCCACCGTAATCGCAAGGAGTACGCGTGCGGCGAGTGCGGTAAGAGTTTCAATCAGCGAGTGGCGTACAACATGCACGTGCGGATACATACGGGGGTGAAGCCGCACCAGTGCGAGCAGTGCGGCAAGGCGTTCTCGCGGAAGATGCTGCTGAAGCAACATCTCAGAACGCACTCGGGAGAGCGTCCTTATCAGTGCCAGGTCTGTCACAAGGCATTTGCTGATAGATCGAATATGACCTTGCACACGAGACTGCACTCGGGCCTTAAGCCTTATCAGTGCACTCTGTGCACCAAGGCGTTTACTAAGAAACATCATCTCAAGACTCATCTCAATTATCATACGGGAACTAAGCCGTACTCGTGTCCTAATTGTTCCTTGAGATTCTCGCAGAGCAGCAATATGCGTACGCATTACAAAAAGTGTACTGTCAATAATCCTAATGGGATACAGGCGAGCGCGGAACAGAGAGTCAGTGCTAAGGATACCGACGCAGCATCCTTGGTCCATGCGACGGGCAGAACTCGTAGCGCTGCACTAACGCCACCTAATTCGGATCAGGAATCCGGTGTATATACGCCCGTAGGGAGAATCATTACGGAAATTAGGCAATCTTAGGCACATACTGTATATGATTGGTAGTTTTTAAGTGGTCTGTATAATTGTGTATCATACTTTCTCGGTACGCGTGAACAGTGTATAATGACGATTCCTTATTATTTATTGTTATTTGCGACGACGCGTTCCTCTACGTTAACGTTTAAGTAATGAAATGAAATTAATATATTATATTGAGCGCCGGCGAACAAGAAGTAATGCTGCATTAGGAAGAAGATATGTAAAATAAAAATATTTGTCATTTGTTCCTTGTGACTTAATCTCCTTCTTGTTCTTTCTGATAATCATAAACGCCTTTTTCTTAGATTAATTGTGCGTACAGTTGTTTCATGAGTAAGAGATCACGTCTAGGGGTCTCGTTTACCTTAAAAGTCACAGGGACATGGCCCCTCTTAAAACACTTTTACTCATGGACGTACTATACACGCATCCTTTCTGCGCCATCTATACGGCTTGACATAAGTTCTCGTTATACATTTCTTCTATGTATACAGTTCTTCATGTTTTTACTGACGTATGATTGTATCAGTATGCACATGGCAAATCCGCTATGCAATATATGCAAATAGTAATGCAGTTAAAAGTTAGCGAGATGTGTACATATATAATAAATGTATATCGAGAACTTATGGCGAACAATACAAATGGCGCTAATAGTATGCACGTATATTTTCAGACATGTTCACTAAGGGATACCTGTATTTATAGGCACTGAGCTAATACGTATTCGTCCATATGAAAAAATGGTAATACCATTGCCATTGAAATCTACATGAGTTATCTTGCATTCACATTTCCTGACTGGGCCCACAAGTTTATAATTTTTGTTTTTCAAAAGTTTTTGTTACACATCTTATATTCAAATCACATATGAATTTCTATTGACACTGACGAGTTTATGTTTGACTTCTTATAAAAACAAAAAAATTAGAAAACGCAAATTATGATAAATTAGTCTTACGTTATAGTCCTATAGTTTACGTCAGCCTCAGACATAAATCCCACATATGCGTATATAAATAAATACTCGCAATGCACTTCAGCGCCTTACATTGGTAAATAATACTATAGCCTTCAAAATAAAATCTCTAAAGTCGCCAAATAATTTCTATATATTTCACACGGTTCCACCGACACCGCAGTACAGCGTCGCGCTAAAAAAACAACTGGTAAACATATTTCTTTTAAGTCTCAACACCTGAATTAACGCACACAAGCTACACACACGCAGAGATCCGATGGGTAAAATTTTTTACTAGCGCCAACTTTTTACGAATTACCAGAGCAGATCTGAGGATCAAAGACAAAAAAGTAATGAGTGAAAAATAAAAAAGCCCGCAATCGATTGTCGTCAATCTTCGGGCGTGGCACCTTCGCAACAACATACCACATATATTCATATATTCACTCCTGCTCGCATATACGTATAGTACACGTATTACACATGCTCCCATACGAGACACGACACACGTATCTCCAATTAATGGATGTTCCAACGCCACCGTCTTCTACACCTAATACGTAACATGGCACCGATTACTTATACAAAGTGTCCTCTTTTGACTTTGCCGCCATCAAAAGAGCATTTTGTAACCATATAAAATGATTGGTAACGGACCCATTGAATTATCGACAACCATCCACGACAATTGGCACGTGTGCAAGTGTAAGTAAGCACCTAACTGTCCACGTAGGCATCGCATTTCGATTGTTACGCATTGGCCGAATAAAATTCGTGTCAAGGGAAAGTGGTCGGGGCAGCAATTACCGTGCGTTATTAATACTTCAGACGGGCGACATGACAGTAGACGAAACAAGGTAGACCCGCATTATCATTGAAAGCATCGTTATCAATGCGTGGCGATCCGATTAAAACGCAGTGGGACGTCTCGGTGATAGCAGAAAAATTGACGTATTCTTATTTCTTCTCTCTCTCGTCTCTTGTGTCGGTACGCTATACCGCCTAGTGATTGGTCACTGCAATCTTCTTTCCTGCTTGTGCTGTTTCTTTCTTTTGCGTCTTCCATCCTCCATCAGGCTTTATGCAATCGCAGAAAAAAAACACTCTGGAACGTAATTCGTGCCTCTGCCTTCTTGTCCTATTTTTCCTCCTCTCGTGGCATGCGACCATTCTGCAAGCAAGTAAGTAGAGACGGCAATTACACGGCTGTTCGTTACAATAACGTCGATTAATCATGCGTAACTATATATACCTATATATTGTCCACGTACATTGTACGTACAAATTGAGAAGTAAAGTTGATTATAATTTCTGAAAGGACCTCGTCGCGTAGTTTATGCATTTTCGTCCAGGCTCTTGTAGACAAAAAAGGTGTCCTAAAAACAGAAGAAAAAAATGTTTGCATCAATTATTGGTAGACAATTTCGAACGGATTGCAGATTAATATGCTAATTGCTATAGAGAAAATGAAAGTGCATTGTTTTCGCTTTACTCTTATTGGTCTCGTTGCGCGTGCAGTCTAAGTACATATATGTATATATGCCCAAGGCATTAGCGCAGTGGTCCAGTTGAGAGATTACAGACCTGTCCATAACCTACCCAACACCTTATGCCTGATTTTTTTTCTATCAAGGCCATGTCTACTACAAGCACAACCGGAATTTCACGTCATCCAACAAGACCAAAATATTAGATAATACCCGTTAGAACAGGTTATGGTATCCTGGCTCTTGTGCAACGACTTCGACGGTGACGTGAAATTGTACAAATCTAATCTCGAAAATAGTACTAAACTCGTTTTAGGTTTTAGACTCGAGTACCTAAACGTGTGTACAGATACATGCGACTGGCGTCTCGTACGCGACTGACACTCATTTCTATTTCTTTTATTGTCAATAATATTAGTCATTGACATTGACCACGACGTCAAGTCGCGTAACATGGGATACATAGATTATCCAACTAATAACACATAGTGGAGGCTGTAAATGAATTAGTCAATTGAGACGACAAGAAAATGTATGTAAAAGGGAGAAGGCGCAACTGTCAATCATAGACAATTTCATTAGATAGCAAAGTATAATTATTTGGACGAAGGATATTACAGTACCGGATTAACTATGATTTGAATATGAAAGGCAAAACTTATTTATCATAACCTCAAAATGTTTCTGGGTATGTTTAGAAGCGATGAAAAAAAAAATCTATATGTTTGAATACGTAGGAGCGAACAATACTTTTCGAATTGACACTGTATACTTAAGCCGCGTTTTTTCCGTAACGACATTCTGTGAATATTGTGAACTCTTTGATAGATCGTACTGTCGCCGTACAACAAAACGCACGGAATTTATCACACTGGCAATCTGTGTAGAATATCTCGAGGTCTTTTACGATTTCCTATTGGCTATTGATCATCGCCGGAAATGGGCCAGACGTGTCGCCTTCGACGAATAACATGACGGTGGTGATATGCGATCGAGAGATTGACCTAAGGGAATTGGTAACGATGAATTTCAAGAGGCAAAAGTAGACAGGTAGACTGAGCGAAAAGTAAATACGCAAAAAGAAATAAGTACGTGAAAGGATACTCGACGAAGGAAGACATGAAATATTGTCAGGTAATTAATATGACAGTGCGGCAGACTCGAGAAACAAATGCATAAGTATAAAAGTATCGAAAAGAGTCGAGGTAGGTTCTACTAAAAATCTTTTTTAATATGGTGTAGACGGTTATCTTTATCTATAAAGCGATATGACACTGAGGCACTTACACGGTGTGTCCCCATGGGTTGCGCAGCCACGTTGCAATTTCGATCAGACGAAGCTGTTCCTTCTTCCTGTCGCGAGAAAGGACGCCCAGAGCCATTAACTTTATAGATCGTAAAGTATGCTAATGACGCGTTATGTATCACTTTCTAGGCCTCACCAGAACGAACCAGTTTTCCTTGCTTGAGAATATTTAATCTACGGCCGATTAGGTTAGGTCGAGTCCTCGAACGCCCACCCGCACGCAGGCCGCCATTGTTACGTTGATCCGGCAGAATAAGATAACCGACAAATTCCCGGATTCCACTTAACAATCCGTTCTATTCGCAGCTTAAGGAGAAGAAGAAAAAAAGAGAATCGCGCTACTTTATTTACACACGACACGTAACGATCTTTTTAACTCTATTAGATTACCCAATAGCGAAGCCTGTCAGTTCGGACAATAACGTCTGCGCGCATGCGCACATCAGCGCTACCTTCCGAGAATCATCGAAAGTACTTCTATAGAAGATCTTTACGAAATAGTCAGGATGCTAATAGCAAAATGGAGTAACGATCATCGTGTCATTCGATAATGGATTTCACGTGAATTATCCATGCGCGTACTTTGTGACGTGTACGTAGATTTCATATATTGGCAGTACCTGACAAACTCCTATAAAAGATATTTCGACACTATTTTTTTGACACTTACCCACGCGAAGACCGAGACGATCACGATTGCGGAAAAGATATGTATTTCTAACAGGACAATGTATTTCTTTCGGTTAAATCTAGATGTTACCTGTGTCTCTTTGTCTGTGGATCAAAGATGGCGGAGGCGCGAGAGTATAATTGTGTAATGGTTAATGGGTCCTGTTTCGCCATTAAGAGACAAAATGGATAGGACCTCTTCCAAGAAATCCTTATTGTGTACTCCGACTAGTGATTTTTATTTTGTTTTATCGCAGTGAGTATACCATAACGTCGATTCTCCTTTGAGTGGCTACTTTTCTTTTTCACCACTCGTTTCGCGACTGCATGCCGATACGCACTCTGTGAAAATTTCCGCAGCCTCTTAAATAGCACGTCCATATTGAACGCTCAGTGAACAAAGCAAAACTGTATACAATAATGAGATTTATTACGTGCGTTTACCGCAGCAATAAAGCATAAACCGGTCGTAAGGATAATTTAGAAACTGCCCTGTTAGAGTAATAAAAGAAATTAACAAGCATATTGAGACCATGCAAACACTGCTATCAGTACAATTATAGAACGAAGGCTATAGAAAAAAATAAATTAAAAAAAAATACGTCACGCAATAAAAACGAACCCACACAATTATATACTATATTTATTATTTTCATGTACTACATATCATTTATAACGTCATACCATACACTGTAGGGTGGAACCATAAACAATCTATATATTGTCATAAATTCTTATCTGACTAATTAATAAAATAATTAACCTTCTAAAAATATTTTTTTTTTTCGTTACCTCAACCCCTACCCACTCACCCAACTATTTCCTCCACTCTCCCCCTTTCATTCAAACAATCCCTATTCCTACGTGCCATACAATTCCGTAGCTTACAATACAGACCCGAAATATTAAAGCGAATAAGATCTACTTTCGCGATGTGTCCAACCACTATGGTAAATGCGTGCGATGTATAACCCACCGCTAGCTAGCAGGTAGACGTATACACATGTGAAACGTGTCCCGGGTTGATTTATGCTCGAGCCGTAAAAGCCCGTAAAAAGCCTAGCCAAGACAGACTTACGTTAAACGTGGGCGTAGCCGAAAAGTGCAGCGACTTGAAAAGTGGATCTGTTTGTCAGGTACATTAATCAATATTTAAATGTGACAAGAATGCACAAGTCGCAAGAGATCTCGATTGCCCTGGTTGCCTCGTACTAAGACGAGGTTATACTCCTATATATCTACGCATTGCAAAATGAATAAAAAAAAAAAAATAATCATAGAACCGGACGATCAAACCAATAAATTTTGATCCCGCGCCAAACACAATTTGCCATACGTCAATTTGTTATACCGAAGCAGTGGAGGAAGCCATGTAATTTTCAAAACCAAATCGATCAACATTTTTTCAAAATATGTCTCTCACTCGTCTTTTGACCTTAGAGATCGTCAAGATCCAATTGCCAGAGATCGAAAGTGTACACGTAGATCGTAATCGAAACTTCGCAGCGCTCGAGAAACATTCCGCGGATGCTTTGGGACCGAGGCCCCACGATCCGAAGATTTATATAATTATTTTTTTGTTCTAAGTAAAAATGTCTCGCTGGAATTTTGTCTCTGGTGAATACGGAAAAAGAAAAAGAAAAAAAAAATATGAATTACCGACAACATTACTAGACTCATTATAACCTAACTGAGCCGAGTTCTCCTTGGCTTTTACTCGGCAGTTGGCATTCCTGAAATGTATATAGGTCTATCTCCTAGTGTCCCGTCCACGTGAGAGATGAACAGGTTCACCAGGGATCCTGGGATAGCCGAGAAGAAGGTGTTACAGGTTACACGACCTTTTTAGATATTAATCTGAGAAACGTGCTGCGCTTGTGCTTATGGTCGACTCCGAAGGTCACGGAAGCCAAAAGGAAGAAGATAGAAAAGAAAAGAAAAGAAAAGAAAAGGATTCAGGATCGCGCAGCATCGCCAGGAGTAATCTCATTTTAATGGTCGTCTTATATAAAAGGGCTTTGAAACAATAACGATGACGATAAATTACGTGCGACTGTTAATTTCGGAGAATTTCACTTTAGAAATTGTACACCCTGATTATTGTTATTATCGCGCGCCACGCTCCGAACAACTGGACTAGTTTTAATGAGATACCGACATTTCTATTTTTTTCGACACTTTTACGCAATCCTGCGACCACGTCACCTAATTTACAATAATCGCACAACTCACGGGTGAAATCGACGAGTTTTAAAAGGAACCTCAAAATATCTCATATATAGGCGAGAGAACGACGCCTTGATTCAAGTTACGAGAACACCCGTTAGAGGCGCTGACGCTACGCTAGTCATTAACATCTAGCTTGTATAGCATAATTAAACCAAGTGGTTAGCCTGTCAATAAATAATTAATCAAACAGTCAAATACTTCACTGGAAGTCCCGTCCTCCTATAAACCAATCTAATAAATTTCATTCGGTCTCTTACCTGTCAGAGTACTTGTTGTATTTGTCCGGCCGAGTAATGACTACTGTAAACAGTGGAATGGGCAGGTACAATGCCGGCCATTGTACATATAATGTAGATCGTTAAAGTTGGTAACCAGAATTACCCAAGCCGTAGTTAGAGACGCCGAGGAAGACAGTGAGAGAAATTAAACGAAATAATTGTGCGTCCGCGAGAAGTGAGGTTATGTCCGCACGTAACTACAAGTGACCAGGCAGACACGAGGAATCACACGGAGAGTAAAGAAGGATACGTCGTGACGTTCGCGGTAGTGGTAGACGATGTTTAATTAAAACTGGACTGATTTACGCGTTTCTCAAGATTATTTCGGGTACAGAGTGTCTCGTGTGTCGTATGTGTCAGTCCCGCCTGTCCATCTCGCGGCGCTCGGCGGTACTTATACTCTTTCTTTCCCAGGCTCCTTCAGCGCTAATAAAACACGGCTTAATTGTGCCAGGACAATTAAACCCGGTGAAGATAATGTCCCGCTCTTTCTCAAGGGAGGCTGGGATATCTAATGGGACTACGACGCCCCTCGAGACGTCATGATGCTGGGACGCGGAGTGAGAATTCCAGAGCGTCGTCTAAAGATCGTCGACACAGGTACATGTGCCAGCGTACAGCTGAGTGGACGTATGTCACAAATAAAAAAAAGAACTGAAAAGGAAGCAGAACTTCTTGGAAAGGCAACACGAAAATCTCGAATATCTAATAAAATGAATGATTCTGAAAAATTCCCGTAAGTATCGTCCCTCAAAACCTATATATATATATATATATAAATTACGTACACACGTATAATCAGCATTGAACATTTTTTTTCAGGTTACGTATGTTCCATCGAATTTTTATGCCACGTTCACAAGACAGGAATGCAACCGACGCACAGTAAATGCACTAAACGGCGTCTCGTTTTTGCCCGAGAATTATAAGAGCCGTACATACTGACGTATTCAGTATTTTTATATAATATCTATACCTACGAAGGAATGTGTCCTTACCATGTAAAATACAGCAAGGGAAATAGCGTCCAGTTTTTACATAAGAAAAATGCCCTCGCGCATACTGACCAAAGCGATCCAATCCTATGCAAGAAGAGAAACGTAACCTCAAAAAAAAAAGAAAAAAAAACTCTTACCGACAACGACGAGCAGACAAAGACGTATATAAATGTGTTAAATCAATTCGAAATTTTCAATGGCGTCAACATTTTCAAAAGTCAATCTCTCTTTTCACTATTGCTCTCAATCTTATTTCTTTTACCTCTTAATTACCGAGCACCCCATTGGCGTAACGAGTCCCAGTACTTGAATTCGTTATTCAAATATCAAGAGTCAACGTCATTGCACGTTTATGATCCACTCGAGCGGATGGTACGTTTCTGTCGATTAATTAATTATGCCACATACGTTGGGCACTTGCGTTCTCGTACCTGTATAAATGAAGCTGTATACGCTCGTACGTGTACATACAGCATCGCGAAATGTGCGTAAGGCGTCCTTTCACTCCAGAGGCGCCTTGACATTTCGAGTGCACCTTCTTGCCATGGACACGCACGTTGCTTGGTGTTTATGGTGCCCCATCGTGACTCGACCAATCAGTGCATAGGATTGAGTGCATCGAACGATGTATCTGAGAAGAACAAATATGCTGTGGATGAATAATTTTTGTTTCATTTTCAATACCTGTTGTTACCATTAGACGCGTTGTTATTACTGTATGCAGGTATTCGCATGCTGTGCTGTAAGCTGCGTCTAATAATAACGTATTTTCCCACTGGGATTGTACTAGGAACTACTTAGGGGAGTTCGGCTTCACTATTTAAATCCGTTTGACTGGCAAGGTGTGGCTTGATTCACGTTGGATGCTACTTTACATACATCTATGCACGTACGTATCCACAAGCTGTATACATATGTATAACAAAGCGAAGGTGCTTCTGGCAAATCATTTTGGAATGTCGCCACCGGTTTTTTTTTTATTGTTATTTAAAGCCATTTTCAATTGGGCGGATTTTAATAATGCCAAGCATTGCTAAGTGTCATCGACAAGTCCTCTTATCTGCATAATGATTGCACATTAAATCATTTTTGTTGAGGTCTGACATTTATTTAAAAAATCATTCACTCGATCCTACTGATTCCTTCCAAATATTTCGCAGGTCCTTCGTTTTTCGATTAAGGTAATCTGAGGTGCGAAGTGGCGTTTTTCGCGGGTGCCTAAGGTGGCCCTGATATTCGCGCGCACATGAGGCGCCGTGACACGATTTCATAAGATTTTTCATAAACTGTGAAAATACGTAAAATTTTCATTTTTAAGCACGATACTCAAACCCTGAAGTTCCTCATGGTCATTGCACATTTTATATTTGATATCTCGGATTGATCAACATGAAGAATGTGCAATTTACTAACATTTGTCTTTTAAAGACGACAATCATTAAAAAACTCTGCACCCGAGTCTGAGATTTTTCAATCCCGTTGCTATGTTACGAAATTATAGTATAGCAAAAAAAAAACTATTCATTTCCGAAGACCATCGTCTTACGCTCGGAATACCTGAAACGTGCCAGCCATTATTGGCGCGTGGAAAAGTCATCGGAATTAATGAATATTATATAACGCGTATAAACATTCGTTTGCAACGGTTACGACGGTCAAATAAAATTACTAACGATACACGATGCTCGACGTGTCACTGTCGATGTAATTTTGAACCTTGACATTATCAAATGCTCTTTTTCTTTTAATCAACAACCCATAAGACTGAACCCGGTTACGTGCCGCCTATAAATTTTTTTAGGTTATCCTCTGTAATAAATTAATTCGCAACGGTGACACTCTTGCTTTCGATCGGTCCTAGCATTTCTTTTTTTCTCGCTCGAACGGCTTCCCTCGACAATTTCGCTACGACGGTCTTTATGTATTGAGATCATCGAATCTCACGAAGCCAACTTTAACCAAGTATCGATTAATTATCGATCACCCTGACAAGCGATACAGCGTCACCCGATGACGTGTCCTTAATCTTATTTAAAATCTTCGTTTTATCATTCAGTAATTTTATTCTTAACATTAAAAAAAATATGGTACAACCATATTACGCAATTCGCCACGTTCATTGTGAACGTACGCCAAGACAGTGATGTCTTCGTTCACATTTCGGAAATGCTATCCATGTACGTTTCAACGTTAAAACACAAGTTCTCTTTACTACCAGCGTGGTGTCGCTACGGGTTACACGATTAACAAAATCCCGAGGTCGTACATTAATTGCAATCACGTTTTACTTGTTTTGCCAAAGCTTCGAGTCGGCTTAAATTAACTGGCCGACTGACGACTGACCTTTATTACTCGAGTAGTTGGAAGCCATGACGATATTTTATCGAGAACTAATCGTCCATCGTCCCCCGCGAGAAGAAACTGCCATAGACATAGACGTACATTAATGTATGCCACATTTTTATACCAAAGCTTAGCCACGCGATCGACCGACATATAATTTTTTCCACGTACGACGACGCGTGAAATTATATTTGTATTTGCGATTGCGAATGATAAAAATATATAAGCAAATCCCGTACAATACATCACGCGGAGCAGAAACGCAAGCGAAATAATTTCCACCGATGTCAGATAAGCGTGGCCGCTTGTAAAAAGGTACATCCACGTGAGCCGACAGGCAAGATGATCCCGCACTCACGTTTATCCTTACTTCCCTGAGTCATTCGTTACTTCGAGATAACCTTTAAATTCACCTCAAAAATACCGTATGTACAGTTGACGCAGTATATGCGCACTACAAGTGCATTCAAATTGCAAAATAAAAGAAGCGCACCTAATTACTCCTACGAGTTCGCTCAAAAATATTTTCTCTCTCTCTTCGTAAGACGCGCAAGAGCAAGCCAGACGTAGTACGTGAATGAAGTTGAATGATTCGCAAGTGGATAGAGTCCGATCGTGTCAGACGCTGCACAAGTGTTAACGTTACCAGGCATTGCTGTTCTTTTGGTCGTCGTCCGACATACGACTTGTAACAATCACTGGCAGTTACTGTCACATCTCCAGCGGATTATCCTAATGGCGATTATATGATAATTTATTCAACTCGCCCAATACGTCGATCCATATTGATTTGAATTGACGAGTAGTCGTTCGGTAGTTGCCAAGTTAAATTCGAGGTCCGATAAAACTTGTTTCCCGTGAAGCGGCCAACCTGTTCACGAAGTGGCCATGGAAGTGGTCCAATGCCGTGTGGTCGAAATAAGAGTAAAGTTTTTCTATCCTGAAAGCCAAACGTTATTTGAATAAAATAAGCTGATAGATTGAAAAAAGAAAAACAGACAACGCTACTAGCGATAATAGTTTATCGAAATAAAAAGTATTTTTAACAAAAATTCATACCTCGTTCAAACTAATAATAAAATCGAGCGTCATCGATCCAACGAGTAAATGGCAAATGTATCCTAGATGCAATTCCCACGCAGCACAGCATCCCGGTCCAGGCGCAATATAAATCGCCCATTAGAGATTATGAATGCAGCAACAGTAGCGTTCTTCCGACGTAAGCTGCATCAGCACACGATAAGTGCCCGTGTGGATATACACAGTGAACAGCTGCGAATGCACCGTACTGCAGTCTTGCGCAAGCTTATGCACTTTTGCATCGAACGAGTTTAACCTGCAAGGAAGATTAGTGTTAATACATTTAATCCTCGAATGTTCATTAGCTGTATCAAGGGGTTACGTTAAATAGATAATTTATTATTTAACCATTGCAACCATACAGACAGCCGGGTTTCGCAAGGAATACATTGCTTACATACAATGTCCATACACGTAACCAGTGCACGTACTATCTTTCACTGGCGTCTTTCAAATCGACCAAAATACGAAAGATCGCGAGAAACGACCGTTGTCTAATGTTTTCATGATTTCAAAGAATCCCAAATGATATCACGTGAAATTCACGTCCGTAAACGTCAAAATAAGACACCCTGTATATACCAGTCATGGATAGCTGAAAAGTGAACGCCACGAGAGAATCAAATACGGATCTTTATAAGTGCAAGCAAATTGTATAATGTTTGACGAGTCGACAAGGTCGAGACCCAGCAGGAACTGCTCCATCCCGGAGTTTCTACGGAGTATCTATTTCGATCCCACGTAAAAAAAGAAATACAAAAACTCAAAAATAATTCCCACGGTCCCTGTTCAGTTTGACATATGAGTAACTTGGTAGCAAATTATAAGAATAAGAAAAAGGAAAAAAAAATATGTCTCTACGGACACTAAGATCGGTATGATTGCACAACCAGCCGCTTTGCCGTATGATACTTTCATGGCTGTGATATACAGCGGCATATCAATAGGATACGTAATTTTGAAGCAGTCGTTACTGCAAACTCTACACGTATTAAGAGTACAATATCCGTCGGTAAAAACACAAATCACATAATTGAGATTATGATTGACAATTGCAATTTCGCCAAAATCCAAGCCTCGCCACACTTTGTCCCACAATTGTATTTCGAGTTTAAAGTTTCTTGCAAATTAATTAAAAATTTTGTATAGACTCGCGACAAGCATATCGTGCACAGATTTTTCATCCTGTCATTTAATCACCATTGATCCCACCTCAAAGCGGTCAATTCCACCATCCATATGTTCTACCAACCATACGTGTAACGCTCTACCAGCAATAATCCAAACATAACTAATCTAAAGACTCAGAGCCAATCAGTACCAATATCCCACATAAAGATGTAATCCAAAATGGCAAAAAAACGTCATATACAATAGAAAAACTAATTCTATGGTCTTTGCGAAAATGAAAAAAATGTCTCTCTTCTTCTTTGCCTAATCATAACAAAACGCGTATTTCCCAATCAAGTTATATCGCGAGTACCAACCTCTCGTCCGATCCTCGTTCATTTTAATTCTCATTCTTTCCCCTCCTGTCAAAACATCCTCCGCTCGCTGAAAGATCTAAAAATAATCCCGAGCCGCTCGCCTCTCGTTCACCACGATGCCCACGGTGAAACATTCGCCATTTAACGAATAACGTAACAAACGTTGGACGCTCACCCGGGAGTCGAGATCGCTCGACTCGTTCCCTTACGATTTCGTCGTTGTTACGTAAACTGATGGCAAAGGAGAAAGGTGAGGTGGGAGAGGACGAGGGATGCGCGGTGGGACGAGACGAGAAAGAGGGTATACCAGAAAGACGTAAGAGGCACGGAGGGTTGCACGACGAGAAGCGAAGTGCATATCACGAAAGGATGCACGCGAACCGCATGCAATTTAATCGACGCTACACGATGCACTGCAATTTACGAATAATTTCACAGAGTTTCGCGAGTAAACATGAATCAACGATCACACCCTGTGATCTCGAGTAAAATTAACGGTCTTGCCTTGGCCAACCATTAAAAGCATAAATATACGTTATACGAGAGGAGAAGAGAGGATAATAAAAATATATATATATATATATATTAAAATACAATCGGTCACTCTCTCCTTGCGAGAAGATTGAATATTTTTCAGTTTCGCGGACTTTTTTTGCGCCTCCTTTCATATCCTCTGCATTCCTGCTATTGCGGGCTTTTTAAAGTACAGCCGATACACAATGTGTTATGGTCTATTGGTACATCCTTTATATATATATATATATATATAGCGAGCATATACCTATATCTATGTACATTTGCGTCTCGACAAGAGAGCAATATAGACGACCTCGTTCGCATATCCTCATCCGCTAGATATAATCGTCTCACTGGTCATTATCGCCATTAGCGCCATTTGAGACGAACCAAAAGAAATCCATCCAGCATCGATGAACCGCGATATCACTCGTAAAGGTAAAACGATACCTGTCATTCGAGTGACGTGAATCAGAACGGTACATTAGACAGTACAAAGAACGTACCATCGTCAGTACGAAGACGAATGGATGTAAAAAGGAGACAAACCGCCGTGACAAGGCGAAGAAGAGAAAGAAGAAGAGTGCCCGTGACAAGACTAATGAAAAATTCAAACTAGCCTTTGTCGTCTAAACCAAATGGTAATTGCTCTTCCTTATTTATATTTCGTTTCTCTCTTTCAGTCCCCTCGTAGTCACCTAAGTCTCCTTAACAGGTCTGCCAACCGATACGCGCGTGGCTGCTCGAAAAAATATTCCAAGGCGTGGTAGCCGCGCGCATGCGCTATGTTACATTATCATTCGTACCCGAAAACACTTGCGCGCTTGAAAGAATTTGCATTTGAATTTATTGCCTTCTTTTTTTCTCGTAGATCGAGAACGCGGGGCTGATGCAATTACAGTGAAAAATTACGAACAAACAAATTTCGTAGCAAACACCCATATATATATAGTCCCAATATTTTTTCGATCAGCCAACCAACGAAGCCAAAAAAGTCTTAGAAATCTCTAACGAAAAGCAAAACTAGGTCTCGTGATAAACGGTTCGTATGGCAAACCCGTCGCTCATGAGCTCCGTGTAGAATTGACTCTGGCGAGCGAAGCAGCAGCTGGCTAGATCATCCAGTCTTCGATGGACGATGAAAGTGAGATCCCAAGCCCGAGTGTGTAATCCCTGAACTGGATCATCCGGAATGTAATTTAACCAAGTTGGCAGAGAACTCGTGCCCGGCGCAGATTGCCACACGGAATAACAGATACATAAACTTAACTGGCTCTGCTCGATATATTCATTAATAAGCTCTTATACGATTAGCCAATCCGAACCCTGTACCTCGTAGCATTACATAGAACCAACTCGTCCGTTTTACACGAAAAAATATATCGTGGCCTAGTCCCATGTATACGCGTGGCCATACACATCATCCATGTACGACACGCATATCATATACATATAATTATTGCGTAACGTGTTATCCCGTAAAATTTTGTCATCTGACAGACTTCGAGTCGTCCGTAGGTAAGATTAACCACTTGACCGGAAATCACGTTCCCCGGACATTCAACCATCAACTACCCACAATTACTTTGCACATTCGAGACATACGCGGCTAGGCTGACTTTAGGCCTAATTGTAAGACTCGTTCGCCCCGAGATAGTTTGTACCCGACTTAATAATAAAAGAAACATTAATTCGTCATACGTATCCTCCAACGAGCAATTAGGTAACAATACAAGCGGCTATCTCTGCGTCCCAATTATACATAGTCGAAGTAAATTGCGCAATTAAGCACGTATTTAAAATTATCAAATATAGACATACGCAGACACGCGCACATATAATTCGTAGGTATTGACGTTTCGAAAAATAATTTTTTTTTTAATATGTATAAATTCAATAGCTGCTACTGCGCATTACAGTACGTGTAGTCGGGTAAAAGAATGCACGCGGCAAGTAAACCGTGAATAATACGCAAATCGTATTTAATATCGTTCTGGGGTTAATCGATTACCAGCGGAGAGCGCGTAAATAATTTTTTACATTACCGGTAAGACTTACACGTGTTCTTACGTCCGTATGAGATGTTCAATAAGGATCGTACACCATATTCACAAGGCATCGTGTATTACACTATTAGGTGAATGTCCATCCATCCATTTATCCGCCTATCCGGTTCTCGACTTCTGCAATGCGCATCTACCTAGATTTCGTCTTCGGGATAGTCTACTGAAAGATACGTGTATATACATATATATGCATACCTATATGCACGTAAACCTACCCAGACACCTTACCGAGAGACTCTTTCGAAAGACGATTAAGTAACGGACGATTCGCTAAGGCGATCTCTATGCTATTAAGAGTCTCAATGGAAACTGCTACTCTCTAATGTATCTCATCCGTGCGAAGATCCATATTCGTGGAGCATAAGAAACCATGTGTGTGTGTGTATATATATATATACATATATAAGAAAAATAAATATATGTCATAGGTGACATATATGCCACTGATTCTTGTTTAATTTTTTATGTCCACCTTCTGTCCCCTAACTGGATCGACTTGCATAATTCGATGTCGTAGCCAAATTCAAATTGCAACCGCACGTAAATTTGCATAAGCGACACGCAACTCATAGATATATGTAAGTAGGTATACACTGCGTATATCAAAAGCGGAGACGGAACTGGAACGCAGCTTGATACGTGGCTCGTTATTCATTTTGTATAGGGTTAAAAATATCGATATATTAAGCCAGCCATTATTTCTCCGTGGTAGACGCGCGTATAAATAGTTCGTATGTAAATTCAAATTTTCGTTCGTTACGAAAAAGATTTGGCATAATTATCGCTGGATACATATGTATGTGCGCCTGAACGTATTTGCTATGCCGACTGTACCACGTGTCCGAGATAATTTGGGGAGCAAGAAGTATATGTATATGATAACGATACGCTAGTTCAGTACGTTTCCTTTTATACTCGTCCTTGTCGCATCGGTTGATATTGAAATCGAAACCGAAAGTCCCCGTCGCTTGCGGTTCGGACTTGTTTATGCAAATGTACTTATATACATTTTGCTTTACTTTTTTTCTTTTTTTTTTTCCTTCATTTTTGTTGCAAACTCCTCGCGTAACACATGGCTCGTTTTAATTGCCACAGGACTATCATTCGATCGTAGATAGGCGTTTTAATGCTACCGCTGACTACTCGCCTTGACGTTCTATGGAATCTTGGGGAAGAAGACTGAGACGTATATCGTCAGACTGTAGCTGACAGAAATACGAAGGAACTCAAAGTGTTAATTAACATGAGATTTTTATTGGCTGTCTTTTTAATTTTATAGGCGACAAAAAATTGACGACAAATACATGAAAACAGAAACTGCTTTCCAAGGAGTCGAACGGGTATCGAATGGGGCTTTGGCGTATTAGTATTTCCGTCGGACATAAAAACGACCGTTATCGATAAATTAGGAATTGGATGTAGGTATGTTTAATTAAAAATTCAACATGGCCGCGCGAGACAACGCGAGTCATAATAAAAGGTCAGACGGACAATTTCGTGAACTCTCGGACAATCTTTTTCGTAATGACAAACCGTGACTTATACTATAGGGTGGTTCTAATTGAAATCAATTTCATGTTCGATATGGTGATACTAGCATTGGAATTAGATTTGTATGTACAATGTATGTAAATGCGACGTGTAATAAGCGCGGCTGCTAATCGGTTTGTCGATGCGAGAGACTCAATAATCGTACCTAATACCAATCTAATACCGACCGATCTTTATTGTTTTAATATCATAATCCCTTGGAAGGGACATTGTGGCTTTGTCGATTTTGGCATAATCGCCCGAGCGCTAGTTAGAAATTAGCTGTCAAAATTCATTAGCTGTGTTGCACACTGACCTTAATCCTGTCAATTGGAATATCTTGCCCATGGAGTTTAGGCTATAATCCCGTATGCTTGCACAATCCGTCTGCTAACAGCATCTATAATAAAAACTACAGGCAAAGCCATTGAGTGCACCATGTAAATAAATTGTATGGGATAAAAGTTCTTAGACTTATTAATCTTATGAATACTAGACGTACTATTAAAGTATGGCCTTGTACGTACAATTATGATATACAAATTTTACGAAAAATTTGCCTTCGCTATTTTTTCTTTTTTTTTCTCTCTACACTTTTACGAACCAGCCTCCCTGTCATACGTATCGTGATTTGGCGGCCAATCCGGATTTTTATTTAGCCGGTATCGGTATTATCGATGACTTCGATCGCATGTCGCTGGACGTAATTACTGCTTGGTCTATGCGATAACGAGAACTTGTCACAATGATTCGCTGACGGTAATCATTATGAATCAAATGACAGATCTACGTGCATTTATTACCTGCTTTTATAGTTAATGTAATTCATCGAGTTACGTAGTTTCTCATGCAAGTGACGAGTACTTGTGAAAGTCATTTTTGAAGTTTAAATTTTTTTTTTTTTTGGTTCCATAAAAACGACTATCGATGATCTCGAAGCTTATATGGATAAGGAGAACGTGGATCGTTGATAATATTGATAAATAGTTCAGGTATTTCGTAATCATTATGAAACCTTCCTAATAAACATGAATATACCCACTCAATAAAAGATGCTGGATAATAAATTAAAAATAGTCCAGTCCAATTTTTAATTTGACGAAAAGTATTAATTAATGAATTTCTTATTTAATTATCAATCGTGTCCTTCAGCATTGAAAATGTATCCAGATGTTTTGTTCTCGTGTAAAATCATTCGAAAATGCATTCTCCCAGAGTGCAACAGCCTGCCGTGGAGAAATGGCGAAAACAAAGCCAAGGAGGATCAGATGGACGGCTTCAAGATGTCGGAGATTAGGCACTGACCCGGAACAAGAATCAGTTACGCGGATGCTGTGAGCCTGTGCAAGCTGCGCAGGTTAAATGCACATTGACGTCTTGTGCGCCTTTAATAAACTGTAGAGAAACGGTTGAAGTAACGAGATTGAAAACGAAATGAGCAACAGCCGTGACAGAAAGAAAAACGTGTTACTGTCTTCCTTCGATTTATTTATTACCGTGCATAAATAAATCAATGAAAATCAAACGTTACTGAATGATACTGAGTAAGCTTGGAAGCAGGCATTCGCTGAGGGAAAGGTACCTATCGTGCACCACTGTTCAATTACGCGAAAACGTAAATCAATGAATTGCAGTAGAAGATCGACATCTCGAATAATAAACGCGTAGTCGTTAATATATATATTTTCTTAATTTTGCATTCCTTCCGTATTATCTTTTCGATATATCCTTCTTCGATATATGCAGGGTGTAATTCTATTTATATCTTTGAAACATATTAATTCACTCAGTATATATATATTTTATGTATAATACGATATTTGAGATTTATATTAGAATCTTTTACTTCACTGACTTGACTTATGGTTCCTGGTCAATTTGGATATTTTTTTCGTTCACATTTTTTACTCATAAACCACTATGGAGCACTCTGTGTATTTAGGTGGGACGATTAGATTTTTATATCAGATAAAACGGCACGTCCGACCACGATGAATTTATTAAATATATTGTTCAGCAAATAAAAGTTTATCGGACCGTAAGTAAAAACTTGAAGACCTCCATTTTGATTTGACCATGAAGGAACATACTCCTTACTCTGAAATATGAAGGTACGGAAAAAAAAGTGGTACTGGAAAGAATAGGATACACTTTTAATAACTTGCCTAATATTAATGACGTATTCGAGATTTCACTATGATCTTTTTCTAGTTAAATGTAGAAAAAAACGTATCGCCACTCCAGCCAAACAACTTCATTCGATATCCGAGTATAACGTTACGTCTCATTACGAACGTATACCGTTTCTGCTGCTTCATTGCAAAACTCGTACACGGTGTACCATTACGTTCCACAAGTATATTAAGTAATAACGGCAATTATATTTAGGATCGATCTTCAAGAAAAAATTCTATGCATACAACTTACCGTTCACGGACCTCGAGACAAGTTTAGGGAAGAGATATGTTACATATTGTATTATTTAGTTATTGCACTGTTGATTATGATACACTGTACTAGAATTACATTGTTGAGTAAATATTTAATTCTACGGTAATTTACTTAGGTTTTGAAAAGCAATTGCACGTTACTTTATTTGAGTGAAACTGGTACTGCAGCACCATCTTGTACGTATATGCAGAATTGTTGAAAGAGAGTCAAAATCATGTCTTACTGTTGAACGATAAACATATGTTCGTTTAACATTATCGGTAGTGACAATGTTTAAGAGTATCTTTAATTATTTTGTGATGTTTAGAAAGTTTCCGAGTATTATTTTAATTTTAGTTTCATTATTACTAATTCTGTTATTTCTTATTTGATAGATTTCATTTCTTTTTATCACACCGTATTTAATATTTAGTTGGATAAAACGTCGATAGAGGTCACGATCTTACTTTCTCCAGCTTGGCGCGATAGTAAATGTCATTTATTTAAGTTTTCTCAAAAAATGTCTAGGGCAGGCTCCAGACTTGATGCTAAGAAAGTGGTATGTTTATAGATTGAACTGTGATGTTTAGTAGAAATATTATTTCGAAATTCTATGTTATCTATGTTCTATCATGTTGTCTATTTAATGTTTGAGGTTATATGCTTAAGTATCATTGTTACAGAATTCAGAATTGTTCACTTTGACTTATGGCGCATTGGTAGCTCAATTACTTAAGGATTACGAGAACGTCGAGGATGTCAATAAACAATTGGAAAGAATGGGATACAATATGGGAATACGTTTGATCGAGGACTTTTTGGCACGCACTGGTTCCGGACGTTGCTATGACTTTCGAGATACAGCAGAGAAAATCCAGACTGGCTTCAAAATATTCCTTGGTATCACACCAACTATCACTAATTGGAGTACAGCTGGAGATGAGTTTTCTCTCTGCTTCGAATCAAATCCACTAACAGAGTTTGTGGAACTACCAGATCATTGTTTAAACTTGAAATACTGCAATATATTAACTGGTGTACTAAGAGGTGCATGTGAAATGGTACAAATGGAAGTTGCTTCCTGGTTCGTTCAGGATCAGTTGAAGAATGACAGTGTCACTGAGTTACGTGTCAAATTTATTAAGAGATTAGAAGATGCCATTCCAGCTGGAGAAGATTAAGAACTTCTCTAAATGTGTTCAGGTGATTAAATTAGGATTCTGACATTATGTTTCTGAATGCATACACTAATGCTAACAAATAATGCTAAGACAAATAAGATTATTCAAATATAAATAATGCTGCATGTAAGTATTATTTCTGTAACTATATGCTCCATAAATATATAAACGTGTATATTTATTCTAAAATAAAGTACTATACCCTAAACGTTCAAGTTTTATTAAACAATTTATTTGAAAATTTAATACATATTGGGAAAATAATTTAAATTAGAAATGTTAATGTCTTTAATGGATAGTAAGTCTCTGAACTTTGTCAACTGAATATCTTTAAACGGGTATAAAATGTACTAGTATAACTGTATTATCAAAAAGTCATGTTCTATGTATTTACCTCCACAAATCAAATATCGCACGTGTATCAGTTTAAAACCATAATCGCTGCATGGCTTAAATTCTATATCCGGTACTTATTTTTACCTATAAAGTCTGTTCCACTTGGTTCAGTGATACGTTTGTTTTTTTTTTTGTAATGACGATTGCACAAAACAATCCACAAAGTCGTAATGAAATATAGTTCTATGTTCCAAGACCATGTGATGATTGTTTGATTATTATTGTTTGCAGGTGATGTTCTTAGATATTCTCAGTATTGAAAATCGAAATAATTTTACAATCACTTTACTACGTTTAGACAAATTTGTAAATTCAAGACACACGCAGCCGCTTGTACAATGACAGTAATTGTGCAAATCTATCATTAACAATTACAAACTAAAGAATTGGAAAATTGTTTATAAATTAGCATAAAGAATAATAGGGCAATGATCGCTCCCATATATCTTGTCTCTTATAACACAATCGCAAACAGTGTTTTTTATTCGTTCTGACACCAAAAAATAATCCAATCTCCTGTTAAGAAATAATGCATTGTAATTATTCAGAGAAAAAATGGCACGCTTGCATCTTTTTAATACATACCATCCAACATTTTTACTTCTAGCATTTCCAAGATACGACCAGAATGTGTAAGCATCTGTCTTGTCGGGGTACAATGATCTGAAACTATCAACGAATCCTTGTTCCAAAAAATCTGTCATACCATCCCTTTCTTCTTTAGTAAATCCAGCATTCTTTGTATTCGTCTTTGGATTCTTCAAATCTATCATTTCGGAAAACGAAATAGTGATCAATCAACAAATTAGAATAGCTGAATCAAAATGAATATTTATATTAATTTCCATTTTTTGTCAATTCGTACCGATTTCTTGATGTGCTACATTCATGTCACCACAAACAATTACTGATTTCTCCTTATCTAATTCCTTAATATATTTCTTAAAATCTTCATTCCAGCGTAATCTCTTAGGCATTGTGACCAATTTTTGTCCAGCATTTGGCACATCTTGTTAGAAATATAAATTAGTATTCAATTGATAGTCGTTTTCCATAATTGACTAGAATTGTAGGAATACTCACAAACATTTACTACATAAAAATTCGTATACTCTGCAGTGATAAGTCTACCTTCATCATTACATTCTGAATCTTTTAATCCATATGTAACCTGTATTGGTTTTTCTTTGGAATATAACGCTACTCCACAGTAGCCTGGTTTTTTACCTATTTAATTAAGAAACGAGCAATATAGTCACATGATATAGGAGTAATTATATTGAATTCTTACTATCAAGGAAGTAATGATGATATCCTTTTAATTTAACTTCTGGTGGTAGTTTATTTGTGTCACATTTTGTTTCTTGCAGTAGTACGATATCTGCATCTTCTTTTTTAATATAATCTAATGCATTTTTCTAAAAAACATTAACAAAATTAAATATAATAGTCACATTTAATATATTATTATTACAAGTACATTTCAAAATTCATTGCTAGTACTACAAATATGGTCGTCTCCGTATTTACCTGTATGGAATTGAATGAGACAAAATCATATTCGTGGTAATGGCAGTGAATTGCAAAATGTATGTTATATTGTATTAGTATGATATTGTAATTGATATTCCATAATATATTTTATTATAAATTTTGATTGAAACTTCGTTTAAGCTATTTTACTATTTAAAAATGAAAATTACCTTTATACAAGCTCTTATCCCTGAAACATTCCAACTGCAAATTTTTATATTGTACTTCTTCCCATTTGTATTGAGCTTATCGCAATCAAAATTGATCTCATCTAAATTAGAATCAGTTTTATTCATTGGCTGTTTAGCATCGGTTTTTGCCTTCTTTGCTGGGGGTTCCTCAACGTCTTCTTGTCCCCTTTTAGTTTTCTTTGTAAATATCTTAGCTAAAGGTTTCTTATCTTTGTCATCTTTACTTGCAGAAGTACTAGCCTGAAATACAAAGCCAGTAACTATTCAAGAGCTCCAAAATAATTACCTAACAATAAAATCATATAGATACTTTTAATATTTCAATATGTATTCTAATACAAATAACTAACCTTTGTAGCCTTTGTAGCCTTTGTAGCCTTGGTAGCCTTAGTGGTAGCTTTTGTAGATGAGTTTTTTTTAGGTGGCATAATGCTGTCTACAAAATGCCAAGAAAATTTATAAGTGGTAGATACTTTACGTTTGAATAATGCACAAAAACTGTGACAAACAGTTACTATTATTTTATGTGATCTTACTGGCAATCTTTTATCAAAAGTCAAAGGAATTCTCAATAATCTTCGTTTTAACATAAAGAAAACAATGCCAGATGAAAGAATCAACGTAACAGACGCAGCTCCGAAACGTGTTACTAACGCTACTCCAAAATTTTCCAATGATTTGTACCGAATTGTATTCACTACGCTGATTTTAACGGATCGTTTAGTCCCGCCAAAAATGAGAATTGGTAATAAAAAAAGATCAATAAGTAGAGACATGGTGCGTTTACATTAAACAATAGAATTTCATTGAATAATACACAGATTTTAATTCATATAGAACTCGGTGAGAATACCACATACATTTCACGTCTTGACTAAATTAATGATATCATGAAAATGATCTAATGTCATCTTCAATTGGAATGAGGTTTGATTTTCTACGTTTCTATAATGTTGGCAGCTTTGTCGATGTCTAGTGTCCAACTTCAAAAATACTCTAGGCTGTTGCACGATCAAATGATCTTTAAATGAATCTTCATGTGCAATAATCAGTAGTTTGAATTGTATCATCTGTCTATTTACAGTATGGTAGAAAATACCTTTTATATTTCTTTCATATCTCTAATAAAACAATGTTATTTCATGTTTTGAAGAATCTTCGATATTCTTAGAATGCAATGACAGCTTTCTAGTGTTACCACGTGTTCGTGACGTACTACGGATTGCTATGTTATGGGAAGAAGCAGGTTACAATAAGAAAATCAGGACAAAAGAGAAAGTTTTAGGACGTCAGTACATTAAGAATTCTCAGTTATTAACACGACCAATGTTAGACTCTTAGAGAAAAGAATTCTCCCGTATATAAAAAACGCCTGATTAATAACGATGGCTGTGAATAAATCGCTTTCTGTGGCACTTAGAAGTGGTAACGCGATTTCTGGCTTGTTATGCAATAAATATCATCTATTAATTAAAGACAGAAGGGACTTTTATCCTGGTGAAACCAGAAGTTTTGCTACTAAAGTTGCTGTAAGTCAGAAACCAGATTGGAACCGTGCAGTTTCTGAAGCTGAGAAGATTGTGGGCTATCCGACATCATTTCTCAGCTTGCGATGGCTTCTCAGTGATGAGATTGCTAATGTTGCACTACATTTGAGAAAGCTGGTAGGATCTAATCATCCACTATTGAAAACTGCCAAGTAAGAACTTATTCCTAATTATATAATGTTATATTGCTCTGTTTTCTAGCTATTTGGTTTATTGTATTATAATATGTATGACTATTTGTAGAAGTTTAATTTATAATGGCCGCAACAATATGCAGGCTTGGGGCCTTATTGTACTTTTAATATCAAAAGCGGCAGGACATTTAAATGTGGATGATATGGAGGAAGACAAGGCTGCAGGTGTTCTTCATAGGTACTTAATCTGATATTATCTTATCACTAAGAATTTAATACATATATTTTGTTATTAGTTTACAGTTTTCATATTGATTTCTGGTATTTCAGTCAAAGAGCTCTAGCAGAAGTAACAGAAATGATACGTACCAGTCATGTTGTTCATAAAGGCTTAGTGAATATACAGCCTGGGGTATACCCTGAAGCTTCTGAAATGAATGACATGACTTTTGGTAATAAAATAGCTTTATTAAGTGGTGACTACTTGCTAGGAAATAGTTGTGCCGAATTAGCAGCCCTAAGAAATCAGGATGTATGTAACAAACACTTTGATAAATCATCACTGATTATCTATCTTGCTTTTTCAATAAAAATTAAATACATATTCCTATTTAGTTAGTCGAATTGATGTCAAGTGCTGTGAGGGACTTGGCTGAGGCGGAATTTATTGGACGACGTGATAGTCAAAATAATCCTTTACCTTCGATTCCGCCACCAAATCGTAATGGTTATGCCGTGAAGGAATGGACATTACAAAATGTATTGAGTGCAGGTGCGCTACTTGGAAAATCCTGTCAAGGTACATTGAAATTAGCTGGACATAATAACAAGGTGCAAGAACAAGGGTATAAATTTGGAAAGCATTTAGCCCTTGCTTGGCAGGTAAATCAAAATGTTACAATAGAACACTTAGACATTTTTTATTGTATATTAAATACCGAGTAACGATTCAGGTAAATAGGCACAAATATCTTTGCTAACAGTCTTTATATGTAAATGTTCGACAGGCCTGTTTAGATTTGGGTCCTTTTATTGGCAAAGATCATACTATACCATTTAGCCTATGCTGTGCACCTGTAATGTTTCATATTGAGCATGATCCAACGATTTTGACAGAAATAGATAAGGGACTTGAGTCTGTACATAATGTGGATTATGCTAAGGTAATAATATTTTTTTCAGAGACATTACTTTTTACATCGATGTTCTATAATGCATTATTCTAACAATCTTTGAATTTTTCACTGTTTTATCAGGTTCATAATATAGTCATGACAGGTCCTGGAGTTGAATTAACAAAACAACTACAAAAGGAACATTCGCAAAAAGCTATGGAGGTTCTAAGTGTCTTCGAAGAGAGTGATGCAAGAACAGCATTGTCGAATATTATAGCAGCAATGGGAGATTATTAAAAATATTAAGGATTCAAAATGATGGCGAATCGATGTCAATGTGAGTAGATATAAATCGCCCAAAAATCAGTTCGAATGATCCGTCCAACATTAAGTTTTTATTTACGATTATTTTTTGTAATGTTGTTGTGCATTGTTAATCGCTGCATTATGAATATATGCGAACGGAGTGTATAGATCATAATTATTGAATATCTTTCTATGCAAGTAGAAAAACCATTACATCTTTGATACTTTTGTACTCTTTTTTACAATCTCTCAAGGATAAATGAATATGATGGATATACTCTGTATATTATATTGTGTCCATATTTGAATAGCACAATTTATCTTATGGGACACATATGCATATATGTGGGCATTACCGCTAAAGAATCTGTTAATCGATGTACTTAATATTTTTATTATTTATTTAATAATATATTTCAATGGTGATTGGATTTATCTTTAAATTATACGCTGCGACGGAAATAGCAAGAGGAATTTAACATTATTAATTATAATACCAAATTAATAGATCACATGTGCCAACAAAGAATTTTAAAAAAGTAATGAAATTCCAGCGGATGGTATACAATATTTTTATTTTCGATTCTAGAACGGGGTTTGTTTATGATGGAAATTATTAAATATATTAATTATTAGAACTATTGATCATTAACGATGAACCTTTCGTAATATCATTAACTTCATGTAAATAACAAATATATTTTATAATACTCAAATCCTATTCTCGAGAAATGAGGTGTGTTCGTGCGGGCGATATGACACATTCATATTAGGGTAAATAAATTTGTACTTTTTCACAAAAGAAATAAAAATTAAAAAAACAAAACAATCAACTAGTATTCATTGCGTATGAAATTATTTATTTGCCTTTGAATCGTGATACATTTTTCTTTTTTTTTTTGTTATTGCGACACCTTTGTACATGTTACGAGGTATAATTTGTACAGTTGCAAGTTTTTACTTTCATATCAAATTGTTCACAAGATCCTGTACTATGCTTTTTTAAACACCGAATCTTCTTTTGATTAACCGAAGATTTTATGGTGTTTTATATTTTTCAACGGCTAGTTTAAACAAAGAGAAAAATAGTACTCTTTTTTAAATAATTCAAACAGTGTAAGATGGTATTTAACAGTGCGTTATCTATATATTTTCAATGTCTTGTGCACTCCGTTTTTTCTTTCTTTTTCTTTAAAAAAGGAATTGTTTTATATCAGTGTAATTTACTGCAGCCATTGCGCATCTTACTTTCGACCTTTACATCACCAAATATTTCCTTCATGAGGTCATCTTTCTTTTTCGCATGGCTAGGTAATCCACGATAGAGATTTTCAGTAATTTGCGACCTATTCGAAATGCTGCTTCTGCGCGATTTTTGATTATCCAAAAATTCAATATTCTCATTGTCATCAATCGCCTTCATGGCTGCCAATAATTTCTCCTTGTTATAACTTAACAAATTTCCTTCTTTTGACATTTCATCTTTATAATCCTTACTAGATTTTCCCTCTGCAACAGCCGAAACATGCTGAACATTTTCCAAATGTTTTTGCCAATTTTCTGTTTTTATGGAACCGTTTAATTTCTCCCTGATTTCTCCACTATCTTTTGGCCTGTAATTAGCACAATCTTTCTTGTCAGACTCTACTGTCAAACTTGACAGTTTACCTTGGACAGAATCTATTTTACTCAATTCCTCCTCGATTTTATTTAAATATGATTCATCTGCTTCAGGATTTTTCCAATTTCGTGCTTTACTCTCCAGTACTTTTCCAAAATCATCTTCCGGAACAGTCTCTGCATTTCCTTCACCGGATTCTATTGGTATTTCGTGTAATACATTAGATTTAGATGTATTTGCTTCTACACTAATATTTATATTTTCTTGTTTAACAAGGTGCTTTGCTTTATCCATTTTATTAAAATGAGAATCCTCGTCTAGTAAATTATCTTCAAAAACAGAAGGATCCGATAAGGACATCTTATTAGTAGAATTATTATCACTGAAAAATTGTGAGTCTTTTGCTTTCACCTTAAATGATGAATCTTCTGTGTTATTTTCCAAAGCTTTTAATTGTCTTTCTGATATTTCACGTTCCTTCATTATCTTGTCTTGCAGTTCGCTCCAGGACTTTGTAATGTCCATAAGACGCTGTTGACCATTGTCATAAGTGTCACTTGATACACTTTCTTGACCTTTCTCGAAGCTCTTTGGCTTCTGTTTAACAGTTTCTAACCTGTTGTGAGTGTTCCTCAATTCCTCTTTATCCGCATCTGATTCTGACTCTGCTGTATTTATGTCATACTTTAAAAATTCCTCCATTCGATTATTCATTTCGGCTTTAACCATATCATCCTGCACAGGCCTCAGTAAAAATGTGCATTTTTCACGATCTTCTCTTATTCCTGACTCCATTTCCAGTTCTGATTCACTTTCCGAAATACTTGCGTATCTTTTTTCGGATTTATGTTCAAAGTTCCCGTACATTTTTCTCATCGATCCCTTTGATAATTTCGACAAGGATTCCTGACTGAATGTTATTTCCTGATTAATGAATCTTTCATGGTTGGTATCACTGTTGGAAAATCGAGGAGTTCTTCTCTTATCATTGTTATCATCGATATCTGAACTCTCTTCTCCATTATTTATCAATCTTGCATGCAATTCTTTTGACTTACTCGATGGATCTTGGGCTTTATTAGTCTCTTCGCTGTCCGTGTCGCTACTTGAATATCCATATTCTTTTTTTAATTCTTTGGGCAATTTGTAAATATCATGACCTTTTCTTTTTTCATAATTTTCCTCGAATCTTCGTAATTCTCTTTCATAATCGTTTGCCTCACGCTGTGCCATGATATCTGCATAACTTCGTGTCCCTCCAGAATTCAACATCTCAGCTGATTCGCTGTTTTCCTCGATTTTTCTTTCGCCTGATTTTTCTTTACTTCTCATTGTGGATATGTCGCGATTACTTGGAGACTTTTGAAGACGGAATTTTCTTACTTGTTGAAGATTCTCCATTGTTTCCGTTTTCGGCGATACTGGTAATAAATCGCCCATTGAGGTAGGCATAGTTTTCCCGAATTTCACATGGTCCATGGATTCCGATTCGGCGAGAATTGGCTATAGAAAATTTTTAGTAATTTGAGAAATTGTTGATGAAGTATCAATATTAATTATTTAAGCATTCTTACCAGTAAATCATTATCAGCATTGTGTCCTTTGATTCTAGTTTTTATCGTGTTGCTGTTGGAAACGTAGAAACATTTTTATTACAGAAATGCTTAAAAACTTTTTACTTCAAACTCGTTACCTCCTTTCTGGCAAATATGTAAGAGACTGAGATCCCACGTTTTTCGGTTTATGGAAAACTGGTAGCTGCCCACTGTAATACAATCTTCTTTCTCTATTATCCAGAAGATTTTCTAAAGTCCTCAATTTCTCAAGAGATTCTTGCAAGTGTTTCTGTGTCTCTCTGTGCCTGGCGACTTCTAGATTCAATTGATGCTTCAAGCTTTTAGTTTCCAACGTCAATTTCCGGTTGAGCGTCTAATCGAATCAATAATTATTAAATTCGTATGAAATTAAACAAAAATCATTCCCTCCTAAAATATCTACCTGTATCGTTTCCTGCTGAAAATCTATCCTATGATTTAAATCTGATACTTGCATCTGCAGATTCTCTCGTTCTCCAAGATTACGATCCTTACTCAATTGCAACAAATGTTTATTTTGCGTCTAAAAGTAAGATGAATGAAAATACCATGAAATTATTAGAACATAGAATAAAAACGTTGGTACAGTTAAAAATCACCTGAAGTGTATGCAGTTCATTTTCTTTTTCCTTTAGTAAGTCGCACGTATCTTTGTGTTGAGCTTTAAGTTTTTTATGCTTAGTCTGTAATACCCTAAGCTCCTCATGGTGCGAATTTATGATTCTCGGCAATTCTGCATTGGTTCCCTCGTAACGTCTTAGAGCACAGTCTTGTCTCTTTTGCAGCGCTTTCAATAATCTATTCTCATTCGCCAATTCCTAACAAATAGAAATTCGTATATACCATATAGAATGCGCTCAATGATTATAATTATAAATATTCGTATCTTACTTACATTCAGATGATAATGAGCATCTGCAAGCTGATTCTGAAGTTGTTTCACACGTAGCATCTTTGCAGACATTACTCTTTGACCTATGGCACTTTTGCTACCAGTCTTTGAGGGCTCTGACAAAGAATAGACACGCACCGTATTTTTATATGGCCCACCTAATATTATGAAATATTATAGAGAAACATTTAGAAAATGCTTAGGGCGTTAAGCCATTCAAATAATTTGATTTCTCTGTACGCACCAAGCAGTGGGTGTAACTGTTTGCGATTTGATACAAGGTATGCAGCGCTTTTGCATGGTGAATGATTCTTGATGGCTACTGGCGATGATCTTGTTTCGTTCTTCTGTTTCCTGTAAGTATTCATGGAAACCATTTTTTTTCTTTCTCCTTGTCTCACAAAGTCAACAGAATTTTTTTGGTCATACGTTTTTTCGTATTTATGAATAAACTAAAGAGTTTACCTAGCTGAGCGCTTTAATCCATCCAAGCACACTACGGGCAGTGTCGGCACCTCGGTTTGCATTTTACAAACAGGCACCACCTTATTCCGTTACATTTTTATCCTGGAATTGTCAAAGTCAGGCCTCGACATCTTCACGTTTACTTCAGCATGTCAGAAACACATTGCTACCCCAACAGGCGTCCATGATTGTTTTTAAAAGGTTGCCAGGGTAACTGACCACTAAGTGACTGAAATTAATCGATAATTACTTCGTTTTTCGGAAGTTAGCCTATTTTTAATACTGCCGTAAGAATTAATTATTACTGGCAATTAACTGCTAATGAATAAAACAAATCAGTTGTTCATCTCCGTAACGAAAGTCCTTTATTTTTTCCACCTCAACTCATGCGTATATGTTCTATGGTTATTCAATTTTTTTTATACTTTTTACACAAACCAATTATCCGTCATTATGCTTGTACGACTTTCTTCGAGTACTGCTGCTCATTCCAAAATTCTGCTACAGAAAGGTGCCTGCATCTTTCATCAAGCCACGGAAGAGCTGTTCCTTTGTTTAACAAGCGTTTTCATACTTTCAGAAAATTCTGTACAAATTCATTATACGCCTGCATTGCTGCCTATTATATTACTGTAAATATCACTAATGCAATAATAGTAAAGACGCGGTGCATGTTCCTTCAGTTTTGGAATCATGCACTACCTTCTGGTCTTTGTTTAAGAGTTTCATTCTTTTGTTTTATCACGCCCATATGCTGCGCCTCCCATAATTTACTGTAAAGAGAATTTGGTATAGCCAACAGTTCACTATGCGTGCCTCTCTCGACTAGAGAGCCGTTATCCAAAACCAAAATTTCATCGGCGTCCATTACTGTGGACAGACGATGAGCAATGACAATGGAAGTGCGACCAGTAGTTGCTCGTCGGAGAGCCTCTAGAATATTCTGTAGAGAACAATTTAACGTGCATATGATATGTCGTTTTTTGGAGTATAATTACATGCCTCAATATCGACTTACGGATTCTGTTATAGAGTCCAAGGATGAAGTAGCTTCGTCGAATATTAAAATAGGACTATTTTTCAGAATTGCACGTGCTATGGCTACTCTTTGTTTTTCACCACCACTCAATTTCAAACCACGTTCTCCAACTGGAGTCTGATATCCTTTAGGCCACTTCAATATAGAATCATGAAGATTTGCCATTTTTGCCGCTTCATAAACATCATTTTCAGATCTTGCTAGGTTTCCATAATGGAGGTTATAGAATATGGTATCATGAAACAATACGGAATCCTGAAAATAGTGATTTTGTTATGGGACACGACAGTATTAATATTGATTTATTTGATTTTACCTGTGGCACTATGGCTATGGATCTTCGCAGATCGTCCAGGTCTACTTCGCGAATGTTTTGACCATTAATTAAAATCTCGCCACTCTGTGGTTCAAAGAATCTGAAGAGTAGTCTTACAATTGATGTTTTGCTGAAACCGATACACAGTTATACAATATTCTCATTTTGTATAAGATGCTGTGCATAATGATGTAAACTATTTACCCAGAGCCTGAACCACCGACAATGGCAATTTTCTTTCCGCTAGGAAGTGTGAAACTCAGATCCTTAAAAATATTCTTGCCTTCCACATATTGGAAGTTCACGTCTTTGAATGTGATTTCAGAGTTTTGTGGTGTGACACTAAACGGTATAGCATTTTCTTTGCTCTGTTTAAGCAAAAGTAAATAATAATAAACTTCCATACATTAATTAAAATAAGAAAATGTATCTGAATCTTAACCGTACCTTAATGGTAGGATCCATTGTCATTAGCGTAAACATAGTTTGCATATCTATAAAAGCTTGTCTAACTTCTCGATACACAGAACCCAAAAAACCTAATGGAACGGACAGTTGAAACAGTAATGCATTTACCATTACCAAATCACCAACAGTCATTGTTCCTGTATATAAAGTAATTGAGTAATTATTATAAAATTATTAGCTGGTGATATCATTCGCTATCATTCTTACCATTAACAATGTGTTTCGCAGCCAGTACCATTATCAAACTGAGTGCAGCACTGAATATAGCATGCTGACCAAAATTCAGCAATGCTAAACTGGTACTCGTCTTCAAAGAAGCTGCCTCATACTTCTTCAAGGACTCGTCATACTTTTCAGCTTCGAATTTCTCATTGTTAAAGTACTAAGAAACAAAACGTAATGAACAACAGAATTACAATTCTGATAGATTCAACATAATACTTACTTTCACTGTTTCATAATTGATTAACGAGTCTATCGCCTTGTTTCCGGCTTCGTTTTCAGCTTTATTCATGTAAACCCGAAATTTCGTTCGCCATTGAGTGACACCCAATGTGTAAGCCGTATAGATTCCAACACAGCCTAAAGCAACAGTGGCAAATTCGCTGCCACATTTTACGCCCAATATTGTACTTACTAAACCTAATTCGAATATAGTTGGCACTATATTGAACACCATGGCAGAAAGTACAAAATTAATGCCCCGACTACCCCTATCTATGGTCTAAAAATAATTAATTATTATAAAAAGTAGCACATATAAAAGTGGACAACCACCTATTAATTATAATAATTTTTAAATTGTTACCTTCGACAGCGCACCAGTCTGTCTTCCAAGGTGAAATGCTAAATCCAAATTGTGCAAATGCAAAAATACATTTTTGGCGATTCTGCGAATCGAGTGTTGTGCGACTTTTGCAAAAACCGCGTTGCGCAGCTCATTGAGACCTGCCGCACCGGCACGAGCAATACCATCTGTTTTAAAGAGAATAATAAGTGCATTCTATCCAGTCCGTCGATCAAATATTACGGAATTGGCACCAGGTATGCTTACATCCAATCAACAATGATATTCCTATGGTTGCTACAGTTTCAGGAGCACTATTCATACTTAAAATTGCCTCTCCACCTGCTGCTACTGAATGAGTATTTAATGTGTCGACAGCATGTTTGAAAATAAATGGTACTCCGACATTGAGTAGTTTGGCTCCAACTAATAGGCCCACGGCTACTTTTACTCTGTTTCTAATTCCCTGATCATCCTGGGGACAAAGAGAAAAAATGTCTATAACATGTCCTTAGGAGTTTCTATATTTGTTTTTGATCATATGGAAAATGATGGTGCACCTTTGGCCATATATAACTAAGCATTCCTTTGACCATTTCTATACTGGTAACCGGTGGTCTATCCTGGAAGCTTATTCCTTCGCGACTCAAGCTAGATACGCCTGGATGGAAGCAGTTACGCTTCTGTTGTCCTGGTTTACCGCCAGTTAGCCCGGCTACTACCAAGGCCAACTTAACCGGAGTGACCACCGACTTTGATTGGGGAACATTTTTCTTCTTCTGCGCTCGGTCCAGAACATTGCCACTGCAGCACTGTTCACAGAAGAGACATTGCGTTGTTATAAAATTTAATCTTTATGTAAATAATTCTTTTGTATAAGTAATTTATTCTTAGTAGTACAAAGATCTGAGTTCCAAGTAAGATGAAGATATATTTAGTATATGTACACTTAAAATTGCTCACAAAAGTAGATTTAATTGTTTCAAGGTAGTTTATAATAAAATCTTAAAACTTATTGCTCGATATTAAGGTTGTTCAATGATTCGTTTAATAATAAGATGTGTTCATCTACTAAATTCTTTGCAATTTGAAAACTTAAACTTGGTTTGGTTAGTTTTTGCATACTGCTTAATTTAGTTATTAGTTCCTTGTACTTTACATTTTGAATTTGCTTAGCTAATACATTTATATTATTCGTATCCTGAGAATTGAATGCGTCATTGTATATCTTCATTTTCCATGTTTCAATTCTTGTATTTGTGATTAACACGAATAAAGCGATTCTGGCATTGTAGTTAAGACCATCCCGAGTAAAACCCATGTTTTTATGAAAATCATTTGTTGTAAGAAAGCTATATTTATTTTTTGAAATATTCATGCATTTCTGTATATCCAGAATATCAAATGAGACTTCATCTAAAGGATTTTTAGGAATGTAAAACCCATATTCAATGAATAGTTTAATATTATTATGTGCACCATAGTTAATAAAAACTTGGGATTCCGCAGTGAATGATCTTAACGTATTAAGTTGATAAAATTCTTTTTGACAATCATCGATAATCAAGTGCACCTCTACAGGAGCATCGTATGTATGATTAAACATGTCAAGAAAAGGTGCTAAAGTCATATTATTTATGTTCCTAATATTTATGCTACAATTTTTGTTTACGTTTTCATCTATATAAATCGCTCTTGTGTTGACTGTATAATATGCCCACTTGTATTCAGAGTAATGTATTATTTTATCTAAAGGTACATTACAGTGTGGGCAATTGTGCTTTTCAGATATTTTTAAGAGATCTATAGATTTTAATATTGAACAATAATTACTTTTGACCTTATTTGTCTGTAATCTTAGGAAATCCATGATATACTCTGGTAGTAATGATTTTTCTTTTTCAGTACAAAAATCTGGATTTGTGTAATGATCTGGCAACGTATCCAAGTATACTTTCCAGTTAGATCTTTCATTTAAATGTTTTTCAAATACCAAAAATACAGCCAATACACTGTGAGCCTCATAGCTTTCTTTATTTGTAAAGATTGTACTAATGAAACTGTTTGATACTGTGGAAGTTGTTATTAACAAATTTTTTGGTAAATTAATTAAAGTATCTTTTGCGTTAATGTGTTTTAAAGTCTTTAAGCCACGTCCAGTATCAGGAAAGTTATATGGAATTAAATCACAAACTGGCTGCCAATTATTAGACATCATCCATTCTATTAAGTGCTGTATAACTTCATCCTGGCTTTTTAATTCAGTTAAATGATTTCTCTTCTTTTTGTGACGTTTTCTTGATGTTCGACCCATAGCTATTCAGCAAGCATTAAATCTGTAGAATTAATAAGGAAATGTTTATATAATATTCATTATTTACAAATAAAGAATTCTTATCTGAAAGTTTAATGCCTGCCGAGTGCGAAAGTTCGAAAATTTTTTATTTGAAGTAATATTACTTATTTGCAAACCAACATCAATATTATTAATAATTATACTGATATGACAGTAAGAACTATAGTGATGAATCAGTTTTATGATTGATTAGTTCAATAATGACTTATAATAGATAACATTCTTGTGATAACATTCTGTTACTTATAAAAAGTTACTAATTCGTAGTATCAGTAATGCAAATGCTTATGAAACCATTCGTCTTGTGATTATGATTCCTTAGAATCATAAGAATCATCTATCGAAGGGATTACAATAAAATAATTATTCCTACATCATAAAACTGCCATACGTCATTGAACTAGAATAGTTATTTAAATAACAGTGAAATCTGGATTATTAGGCGAAGTACATATGGAAATCGGGCCGTATAACGGAGATATAAATATTACCCTAATTCCAAAGACTGAAATCGGAGCCGAACACTTAGGAACAGAATGTCGTTGTCCTCTGCAAAATATTAACTGTTTCCCAGCCGAATTTGAAAAATTCTTTACACCACCAATCCAAATTCTTGAGTCATTTTGAGCAAATCGTACCAGACGACCGCACAAAATTAGACTCAACATTTTTCATCGAATACTGTCGAGTACTAAACCGCTGACTTGAAGTACACCCCAATAATACAATACTACACCATAGAACATATAAGATCAGATGATACTCTTCCTCCGAAACATGTCTCAGCATATTCACAGCATAGATTCATAAATGGCCATTTCATGAAAATCGCCGCAATATTTACTCTAAATTATTTATTTTTCCGCACAAAATACATAACAGTAAATACATTTTTGTACTTACTCACTTCCAACTAAGACGCAGTTGCATTGTTCCTAGTACAAACTAGCATAAAAACTACATATTATATATCTACAGTTGTGAGGTGATATGCAATAGATCATGCACTAGATTCTTTCAGCTACAATACAATTGAAAACGGTTTAAAAGTGGATTATTGTATAGCAACTTGACAGGTGATCTTAAAAAAAGTAAACTGTCGACGTCATAAAGACAACCTTAAGCATTCATTAGCTTCGCCTAACAAATGTACTCCGTTGGGCAGCCAGAGAGAGACAGTGACGTAGTAGAAGAAGAGATAGATACTAGGCTAGGCTTTCGTTTCGTGGTGAGCCAAAGCGCTACTTGCTACTACTGATCCATCGTCAGACCATAACTAGTCGTTCGGAACCGCTACTACTTATTTACCAATAAATTAGCCAGTGAGAAAGGTTCGGCGAGGGTGCTTTATCGTGCCGGTTGACAGGAGAATTACCCCGGGCAACGATGGTCGTCAAGGTCTACATATCGGGGATCAGCGGCAATAAAGAAGTGAGTGCCAAAATTTCTGCGGAACCAAAATGCTTCATTGGAATACAGATTCAGAATGCGACAGAACCTTGGCCAGCGCCAATTCGTGGCCTTGCAACTAACTTATGATGACATTTTACGATACATGCTTGTGGATTGAATTACAATCGATTTGATAATTACAACTTTCGTCATTATAACTGTGGATCTGATTCCGAGGATCTTACGATTAATCATAGTCTATTGTAGTAAGGCTGTCGCTAGTCAGTTATTACTCACAAAAATTATCATAATATAGATAGCTTTTGCTGTTTTTCGTATTTGTTTTAAAATGTATTCCGAGTGTTTCTTTGGACTTCTTTAATCAGTTTTAGATCTTCAAGAACTTTTCTTTGGAGTGTACAGGATATGATTCATTGATTTCAGGTAAAAAAGCGGCAGCAACGAGTCTTGATGATTCTTGAAAGTAAAAATGTCGAGTATACTGTGATTGACATTACTGAGCCAGGGAAGGAATCTGAAAAAGAATTTATGCAAACTCATAGTAATGCAAGGGACAGTAAACACCCTCTGCCTCCACAAATATTTAATGAGGATGAATACTGTGGGGTAATTTAGATTAAATTCAAGTTCATTTATTTCTGCTCTATTATGATGTATAGATAGTGACCTGAGTGTATATTTTTTATCAATTTATGTACAGTTTTTTTAATTTGCATATTATTATGTATACAATAATTTTGTAATATTATTTAATTAGGATTACGAGGATTTTGATCTTGCCAATGAGATAGATGAACTTGAAAAGTTCTTGAAGGTAACACCAGCTGTTAGTACTGCAGAGATCACACTGGATAAGTCACAAAGTAAAGACATTCAGCAAAATGGAAATACATCCAGTCGAGAGGTACTTATTCAATCTAAATGCTAGTAGCGGTTTAAAATATGCTTTCTTTGTCTATCTTTATATTTAAATAATCTTATATAAGCCCTAGAAATTTCTGTTTGAATGCTATTAACTAATCTTGACTGATAATTTCATTTTCTTCTTTGCAGCCATCTACAGATAAGGATACTGCAGTTCAGCCTGAAAGGTGAAAAAAGATTTTAAACTAACAAACTCTCAGGACAGCAAACATTGTCATGGAATCAAAATTCATATCCTTATTTGAAACAGTTTGGCGGAAAGGAGACCTCTGACAAGCCAGGAACAGGAGACCGAAGTAAATATTCCCAGTGAAGTCGATGCTGCTGCAGAACCTGAGGAGAATGATACAAAGGTTAATGAAAGCGACGCGAAAGACACTTCTGAGACAGAAGCTGAACAAATGGAGGAAAGCGGCGATAAAAATGAGGAGAAATCCGACGATCAAGAGAAGGAGGAGTAGATAAGTAAATATCACTTTAAATTACAAGCTGAGATTTCGCGGTGTCCGTGGATATTGTTCATCATCTTTATTTTATAAAGCTGTCTCTGCACTGTTTGCTATTTTTTTTATCAGTGATAAAGACTGCTTCTCATTTATTGACTTTTGAAATATTAAACTCACGGAAAAAAATTTACAAAAATAAGAAAGGAGAATAGACTACAAGTAGGCTTGCATAGAATACGAATAGCCGTCGTTTAATTCGCAAATTATGCGTAGACACGAACGTGAATCCAGACGTCTTTCTGTTTTCTATTTTCGTATTCTCGTTTCTCCTACGGTAATTTCGAAACCATTTTGCTTCCTCATTTTGTATTCTGTACCGTTTAGTTACGCGAGATACCTTCATAAACCGCTATCTTAAAACATACCTCGTTCTATATCGTTTCGCTGTCTATATTAATTCCTACGAACATATCCCAATCTCCAAGGATTCCTCGTTGTTTTCGCAAGTGTATGGGCGGTGGGTTAACAACGTTTTGTTGTCAAATCAATGTATATCTTAAGAGACTATTCAATACTGTTCTGCGCTTTATCAGTATTTCTATCACATCACATAAAACTTTATTCAAAACTCGTACAGAGTCAATAGATTACATTTTTGTTTCTTATGATTTTCATTTGCTTATCCATAGTATCTTCCGATCTTCCCCATCTCATCTTTCTTATTATTATTACTCTCATGCGTATCCTATTTCTAATATTTTCTTAGTGTAGATTTTTATGCTTTGCTTTATAAAAAATGACTTCGTGTCTCGGCTGATTAAAATTTGTATACTTTCGCATTGTTCCTGGATAAGATGTCGCCATTTACGTTAGATCGCGTTCTTTATTTAAGGGAGTTTTTACTTGGTGCTCAAGAATTTACGATTAACCAACATTTTTAGATAGTACGAAAGGAATTCCCAGATCGGATACGAATATGGAAATGAACAAGTACGTCAACTTCTGTGTTTGAAAATTTGTTTAAAGAGATGCCGCTTTTTCTCTTAATTCATTTTTTGATCACTCTTCTATCCTCTCTTTCCTCGTTCCATTAATTCAATCCAATTCATTTTAGTCGTTGGTCGCAAAATCACGTAATGCATAGTAAAGGTCGAAGTTCAGCATCAAAAAGAGTAGAAAAAAAGTAATTTCAATAATCTATTGAATTAATCATTATCGTTATCTCGCTGTATACTTTATACCTGTATTCACTGTAAAAGCAAAACAATGACATGCTCAAACATTTTTTTCAAGTAAAAAATACTTCTTAAAAGACACTTGTGTCACGCATTGTTGGTCTACGTACAGGGATATACGAAATTATAGCAATTTGTTAGGAGTCCTTACAATTATGTCTCATGAACGTAATGGTAACAGGCAGTAAACAAAAGAGCATAGAAAAACCAGCAAATACATATTATGCGTACATCTATCGCTTCACGCACCATTAGAAATCATAAACTGATAAGAACCGGGCGTATCTGTTCTTACAATTTTTGCAGGAATAAATTACCATTTAACCCTTTCGATTTCCTTTTTTTAATTTTCAAATTATTTCCTTGAATTCCTTATTATTTATATAATCATCTGGTATCCTGATAATTCGATATGACCGATACTTGGTTCTATTGTTCTTTTGTATCAATCGTATTTTGTTCACTATCGAATTAATAATTTAATACCTTTGTAAACTCACCTGGCTTTTACGTTGAATTATTTGCACGGCCTTCGAGCTTAAAAATAAGAAGCTCCAAAAAAGATGATAAAACATAAAAATAGAGAAAGAATGCTACATAGATTATATTTATTACCAATAGAAGCTAGACACTTTTCAATATCCATTTATACAGTACTGTTACATAGTCAATTTGGTCAAGTTTTAAAGAATAAGAGAAAACTAATTAAGGTTACAGGAAAGAAGAGAAAGGATAGAAAAAAAGTAAAGCTTTTTCCGAATCTAATGGCACAGGTGGATGTAACAATGAAGGAAAAATGAGGAGTCAAATTATCTTATTTTTTGTTCTTGCTCTCTCTCTCTCTTTTTTTGATAATGTTAAATGCCTAAAGACTTGATAGAATTTCAAAAATGTCTTCTTTATTCGCCAGTCACAGTACCGTGACCGACGGTAATAAAAGGGATAGTTTAATTATGAAGAGTAACGAATGAATAAAGAATTAAAAAAATGACTGTTAGACGTAAAGAAAATTCTACGAAATAAAGTCTTAACGCATTGGATTATTATGAAAATATACACGCATATATTTACAAGGTTCATTATACATTTGATATGTATCATACGGATCACTGTTATACATATATGAATTTACTAATAAATACAACGATACAAGTTAATCACGCAGAATCATACGATCTTGTGCATCTCATTTGTTTCACTGAGATTTGACATGTTATTTCAATAATTAAATTTCTTCTAGCACTCGCCCACGCAAGAAGAGTAAAAGTAGCAATGAAAGAAACGACTTTGAATGCGAACCCTTAAGGAACTTGTGTAGAAAATGTAAAAGAAAAACGTAACCATGTTCCTCTTCATATTTTCTACTTAAAAACAAATACTGTCTACAATAAGAGAGAAGAATAGAAATACGCACAAACTACATCATTGCGACATTGTTCATAATTATTGTACTGTCAATCTTCATTTGAAATTGTTCGTTAGCTCCAGTTTTACAGTGCAGCCGCTCAGCTTCTCGACGATATGCCTTTCCATTTCTTTATTTCCACTTAATTTTTCACACAAAGCAAGGTAACCTCGAACAAGAACGAAAATTCAAGAACAAAAACCTACATGGCTAGGATAAAGGAATGCTGATCATTAAAACGCCAACTAATCCAAGTCCCTACTGTAACGTCTTGCACAATTTGTCCTCTGTACGTTCGACGTAACTTCTACACCGTGATACTCAGTGCCTGAAAAATAACAATGGCGAAACATGTTTTTTTTTCCTTCTTTCTTAAGTTACTCAATCTATAATTTCTGGAATTAAAGAATTAAAAGTCCTGTTTCATTTTTTATTGGACCACGTGTCCAACTCATGTACGACCTGCAAATCAATTGATAATAAATCGCAATTGAAGCATACACGTTTCTTAGGAAATATAACTCTATGGTACAATGTAATAGCGATAAAGGTACATTTTTATCGACATTGCAAGATGCATAAAAGCTATTGTGGCTTTGGTAAGAATAGGATTTTCATGAAAAGTGACATCTACGTGTGCAATAGTTCTCGAATTTCAATGAAATTAATAATACGTAGACTATAGGTGTTTATACAGGTATTTGGATCATTATCTTTTTCACTTTTATTTGCACATAAAGTTTCGCTTATTTAACGAACGATCGACATGCCCATTATCCATGTGACAAATTCGCCACGAATTTCCTAGGCTGCGATACGCCTTAAACCCTTCACGTACAAATTGCAATGATGCGACTATTGCGAATTCTTATTAAATTACATGGAGAATATCCGCAAATGCATAATGCGTCGTACTTGATAATGATATTTTTCAATTTTAATCTATCTTTATTTTATTAGATTTCATAACGTCGCTTAATATATGAATGATTTAATATTTTGACTCGTTCTGATCTTTTGACAGCTTTCACAAAGCTACACTCGTTTCGTTCTCTCTGAACAAAACGTGTTATCATATGTGTAAGAAAATGACGTTCCGCGTCAAAAATAAAAAGCATTGATTATATGCGTATAAAAGTATATAAGAAAGTATGTAAAACTAGCGTAGAATGTTGACTGTAAGTAAAAGACAAAGTATTGTGATCACCCGTAATAGACGCACTGGACATTTGCGTGTTTTCTCCCTTGGCAATTTTTACTTTCAATTCTATGCAGGACGAAAAAAAACAAACATACAAGGCTGCGCAACATAGACTCTTTATCCTTAAAGCTAGAATAATTGAACATTCGTACAGATTCATGCGTCTTACACGTATGCTTATTTCACATGAATTTTTATCTCGTCTGAACACATGACACGCGTGACAATTCTCTTTGCGATAGAAGTTGAGATAAAAAGAGGGTAAAAAAACAAAATCAAGAAATCAATATGAATTGGGACAGCCACCAGAATGTGTCTGAGGTATGTATAATTTTAAAAGAAAAATACAAAAATTAATTTTTGAATTCGACTCGCAATTTTCCGGTATATTCGATTACGGTATATACAGGACATATATGCCTGCTCATAATGTATTATTTGAATTTGTGTGCTGTAATTGTTACTGTAACAGTAAAAGCGATACAAGGCAACGCGCACAGTATACCCATATACACGGGACTGATAGAAACTAATGGTAAGACTTACAAAATTAATTATTTATCTTTCGCATTGAAAACGCGTACAAATTGCTATATAAAAATTCGGGGTAAAATCGTATAATGCATTATTGGAAAATAAGATCTTGTCTGTTCTGTGCTTTTTCTTCTTGTTAAGCTTTCAAGGTTTTATATGATATAAAACAGTATTATGCTCGTGCAAAAGTTCTTTATGACTTTTATATTTGGTACTTTTCACTGGTCAGGTATTTTAGACAAATTATTATGCATGTAGTAATGAATAGGTAAGAAAAAGCAAGATTTTCGATAATACGGTTGTATGACCAGGAGATCATTTTTGTTTGAAACCGTTAGGTAACTTTCATTTATCTATCATTATAAATCCTGGTGACTCAACACTGGCTTTATTTTCTTAATTAATACTAAACGATAGCAGTTTATAAACGACTGCCGGATAACGTGCGGACGTTCTAAAAAAAGGCTATTTCCATTTTTGTATGAATCGTTGCTTGAACTTTTATGTTTCTATTTTAAGTAAATACGTAAACGCGATTCTTTACAGTCTTCCATTCTTCACCTGTGTGCATGTAGTTTAATAATAAAATGTGCATACGGTGTTCATATACTGTAAAAAAACCCGACCTGCCATTAATGGCCTATCCCTTTAGAATATTATGCCAGTTTCACAGTTACCAGTGTAAACGACAACCCTTGGTCTACAATGTGAAGAATAAAAAGAAAAACATAAGGTATAGTTAAAATAATAATAAGGGAAAAATCATTAGCGTTGTGTTAACATAGTTGTGATATTTATACTATAAAAAATGTATTCGATTCGAATGCAATATATATGCGTCTCGAAGCCAAGTATCGTTCTACCGCGAGGGCAACGTGTATACTTCATTTTTGTGTGTATGTGTGTGTATATATATATATAGCGCTTTTATATTTTACGCCTAATCGCGTTTTTTTTAACCTGAACTTGCACATAATTATTCATACGTATATGCTTACAAAAAAGAGGAAAAACACAACGTGGCTTCGACCGCGGAAAGCTTTCCCGCGAGGAATACATTTTCGTGGCTGATAAAATGATACGGGAAAAAATGTCAACGGGATACACAAAAAGAATGAAATAAATCAAAAGAAAAATTATAAGTCGAATTAACTGTCTTCGCCCAAAAGCAAAATTCCCACTAGATAGCCTGAACGGTGGAACACGTTAAAGTCGTATTGCCATAGACAGTGTTTTACTAGACAGAATTCGTGACGTTTTAAACGTAGGAGTTTAAAAAAATGTGCAAAAGTAACTTTTGTCTTTTCTCATCAATGAGCCGACGCTCGTATTCGCAAACCTTTTTGCCTTGAGACACTTTAATTCATTTTGGGAATTCACGAGGCATTTGTTCTCCCATTTATTCAATCACTTGTGCTTGAAAATCTTCCTCGTGAGTCGACCCGACGTGACGTTGCACTACGTGCAGTCTTACAAAATATTATCACGTAGGAAAGCGAATTATTGAAATGTCTTTTGCGTGTATTAATGAGATACAATTGCAAGCAGTGACCTCCATTTATACGTGTATTTATGTAATAACTACCATTGTCTGTGGTTGCAAAATCATTCCTAGCTGGAGGGGTCATTTTTGCATGAGACACAGTGTAAAAGAGTCACCCTGATAGCGTACTGATAATGCAACTTAAATTATATCTATGTATCCCACTGAGGACTAACAAAATTATTAAGTCTAGTGCACTACTATGCGTTTGGGTGCAATATAAATATTAAGAAAAAAGATTAGAATAATAATTTAAATAATTACCGCAACTTGGTACTTTTGGGACCTTGCGGATTCATTGTATAATACTTTAAGTCTATCAGGGAATACATAGTTATGGGGATGGAATAAATACTTTCGGGAACACCGCATCTTGGAGGCACGTTTGCTGGTAAGTTTTGAAAACACAAATAATGCGTGACCAAAATGAGATTTCGCCTTTATCTTTGGCTTTCTCTTTCAATATATCTAGGTTTGCTGTGCTATTTCCTGTTGTATAATAACTGCATACTGTATAGTCTGCCATTTGAGATCATGTCAAAAATATTCACTTTAGGGTAAGTATGCGTATGCGTATGAGTGGACGAACGAATGAATGTTTAAATATTGAATTTGAAGAGCGCTCCTAAACAATAGGAGTATGTAGCTCGTTTTATTTTCTGTGTGTCTCCCTGAGGACTGTATTTTACTTCTGTCACTTTTCAGAGGTAGTGAGGGTTATTTCCATTTATCATAACGTTATGTATTGGATTCTGCAGAAAATTACGACAAGACGTCAATGCACTTTGACGCTGACATTTCGATAATTCCTCTTTCGTGACGCGTACGATCTATATACTTAATAAATTATATTCTAGCTTAGCTTAAATTCTCACTAGCAAATTAATTGAATGAATTCAATCCGTACCAAAGTATTTCTGTCCGAAATTATTGGGAGCAACGTAATGGATCTCCGATGTTAAGATCTTCATCTGGAATATTGAACATTCAGCTTTATTTTCAAGACGAGTTTCAAATGATTAAAATAAATCAGAATATATATATATATATATATATATATATAAGAAGGAATAATATAAATAAGAAGGAATAATATAAATAAGAAGAAGCAAAAAAGAGGTAAAGCAAATAAACGTTTAGCACAATCTGTCATATTAGCGTGACAGTAAGGATTTAAAGAGTCTATTAGCATAAATCAAAAATAAATTCAATCTTAAGACAAACTGACATGTCTTTTGAAATAGTATTTCATTGGACCAGTCATGTGCTTCTCTCAAGTAATGGCGCTTGACTTATACAGTGTATAAGTAGAAGAAAAGAATACATAAGTTGATCCCTGGTTAGAATCTATTAGGACAGTGACGTGTGGCAATGATATTAATAAAGAGAATAAAGAACAAACAAAAACTCATTTAGACAAATAATAATAATGATTTTACATACCTTGGGGAAGGCAGTGACTAGAGTTTTGGCAGCGATTGGTGTACAGAATAAATTCGAGAGTATAATATTTTCCTCCTGCACATTGTGTTCTTTCAATACAGCTATGGCTTTTATCACAGTGTTCCCAGTACCTGAAAATCATTTTAAAGAGAAACGTTATTAAATTTTTCTTATTTAAGGTCTGTTCACATAAAATATTTATAGTCAGACATTGTTTGTAAATCTTGAATAATCGACGCCATTATATGCCTCATGAATTTTTGAACAGAACGGCAGATGCAAGCGTTGGTCTTTTTAATGACGTAACCAATATACGGAGACCCTAACTATAATTTAATCCTAATTAAAATTGCTTATTGCGTCTCATACTAACTCATTATGGGATACATTAACAACACTTTTCGCTCGGATATGTCGTCCGGGAACTTTGCATAGACAACTCTGGCCTCGTGCGTATCGGCATTGCTCTCAACCAATATTTTACCGATCCTTATGCTACGACAACAATCCCGCAGGCCCTGCAATAAATGGGAAAAAATGGCTAGAACATTCTACTTTCATTAACTTACGACATCCATGTTTTTAAATTGATTCTTTATCGAATGAACGTTCTTTTTTGTAGAATAAGGGAATTTTTATATTTTAAAAAAATATTTGTATGTATGTTTATTATCAGTACCTGTTCCATGGCTTCCCCGCTTCTTACTATGGAAACTCCGCAATTTCCCTTTTGATACTTTAATCCTTTGTACTTTGCACCAGTTGGCGTAGTTACAACGCATTTTGAAAACGGTAACTGATTTAGACTTTCTTCTATAACGAGTCTAATCTGGAACAAAATTATTTGTAACAATAAATAATGAAATGTGTGCAATCAGTAACGACTGATCATCCCATCTAACTGATGGATGACTATATAATTAAAAAAGAAGAATGTGTCAGCAATGATTTGAATGATTTACACGAAAACTCAATGATCCAAGACAACAAATACCGTATATCGTACATTTACAAGTTTGTTAAGTGATAAAGAGTTACTTCAATTAATGAATTTAACATATATGTAGTTATAAATATAGGACGATGAATAAAGAAATGAGAAAATATGAGAATTTTCATTAGGAAATAAAATATCTTTACCTTATGCCGAATACTGTTTCATTTTTATTTTGCATACAAACAGCAGACATTTCTGCAAACAACCTTTTTTATATAGCATTCCTAATTAAAGTCATCGCTCGCGTATTAAACGAGTTTAAAAGATGAAACGCGCATTGGTACCGCGTGTGCAAGCACATGGTCACGTTCAGGGATGACTAAGTGAAAAAGCAAGTGAAATAAATTAAAATGTAGATTAAAGTTATCATTGCGTAATTTAAATGATCAATTGACATACATATTATGCAATTGTACGGCGCTATTAATCAACTAATTCAGAATAAATGAACATTATGAAGTTAACACTGTATAAAGGAGTAAAAAAAGTGTGTACCATGAAAAATTTCGAATATTAAACAACAATAATATAACAGTAAAACCGGAAATGGCGCCGGATTAAAAAGCAGGAAGTAGATTGAAAATTGCACACACATGCACACATACACACAAAACGCGTGGTGACTAAATGTAAAATAATAAGTCAAATTTCCCGAAGGATATGACTGATCTTCATTTGATCTTACCAAACGATCGGCGTAGAATTTGAAATCGCTTCTGGTGGTGTTCCTGGAATAGAAAGAAAGAGCAAGGAATATATATATTTTTTTCTTAGTAATACATATTTCGGGAAATATCAACGCCATGTGCCACCTATGCCATTCTTTTACATGAATGCCACATTCCGCACGAGTGGAAGCCGGTATAGAATTTTAAATACGTTGAAAAGGAGTAAGTAATCTTAAAAATACAGAAATGTGATAATCCGACGTGAGAGGAGAAATCCTAATTTCATCATGAATGCTACATGGTTAATACTCACTTGTCCCGCAAGATCGTTTGCAGCTCCTTAACTTGGTCGTTTGATGGCAAAATCTTGAGATTCGGTCCATACTCTTCGACAGTATCATTATTATCACTTATCAGCTTTTTGCTAACTGTCGTCGTATCCGCACTTCCCATATTGCTATGTATCGGCACTTTGGTCTGCCCTTATCATTGAGAAGCAGACTGGAGCAGACTGCGAAATGTTATCGGGCATCCAATAGGAAGACATGGTTATTACTTAAAAACCCCTAGAATTTTATGAACGTATTTCTAGGATCCCTAGCGAGAAACAAGTACGTATGCACTCTGTTGAGTACCTTTGAAAGCTAAAGCGGCAACAACATGGCCGTGATATATTGAAAAAAATGTCAGAACAGAAATATACGTCGGGCGAACTGAGAATACACTGAGAATTTCAAGCAGATATGATTATCGTTTTGTTCCATGTGCTTTATCTTTTGGGTAGAATCATTTACAATAATTTTCAAGGTAAACGAGAGACTATTATCAAGGAAGATATCAGCTTGGATATTGTCGAAGATAGTGAGAGTGAATTTAACTACGAGTCCTATCAATGCGAGATTATGGGTTTGAAATTTTATCCACCGGTTTACGTACAGCGATATGTCGCCGTTCAAAAAGTACTTAGTAGTGAGCGTTACTCTGGAAAGATTAGAAAGGTACTGTGTTTATTTATTATTCGACTTTATTGTTATTCAATGAACATTGTCTTTTCATTTTCAAGCCGAAACGCTTCGCATGCATGCAGGTTCTTGCGCGGGTTGCAGGCATTGTTTTCAATATTTCAAGCGTAATTAGGATGATTGGATGTCTATGATTTTTTTTTTTACCAATATTACGTTTCCTTTGAGTCATTTTTATTTTTTTGAAAAATTGTTTATGTTTGCTGAAATAAATTTTAATTATGCGTAAGAACTGTGATTGTCACGGGTACTCGTTTTTACGATAGATTTTATCGATTATTTCTATTACTGTTTACCGTTTAATGCTTTTTTAATTAAACTCATTTTTTTATGTTTGTCACATACGTTTGTAAAATTATTTTATCCTTGTCATGTATGCCAACTGACATACTGCTGCAATATATATGAGTGCATTTGTTTATTGGTAATATCCCTTTAAGTAAATGAGATTATAGTTGTCATTGTGCTCTGTGTGAGTAAACTGTTGCTCTTGTGCATTAGATATACCTTTACTCTTACAGGTAGTAGATTTTGGCTGTGCAGAATTGGCGTTTTCAGTCTATTTGAAGAATACTCCTGGAATCCAAGAAATTTTACACGTTGACATAGATAAAGAAATACTGAATATATACAAACATAGAGTTGAGCCACTTCATGCTGATTTTTTACATACGAGATCAGTTCCATTGACAATTCATCTTTATGAAGGAAGTGTGACACATGCTGATCGAAAGTTGGAAAACTGTGATGCTGTTGTTTGCATAGAGCTGTATGTCATGTTCTTTCATAAAATCGTAACTTAAATTTATGTTCTATCATGAAGTCAATGATAGAAATAATTAGACATGTTAGTCACATGTAATTTTTTCCTTACTCCAGAATCGAACATCTCTATCCAGATACATTGATGGATTTTCCATACAATGTTTTTGGATACATCAAACCTCAAGTTGCTGTTGTGACTACTCCTAATGCGGATTTCAATGTCTTGTTCGAGAATTTCAGTGGGTTTCGTCATCCTGATCACAAGTTTGAATGGAGCAGGGAACAATTTCGCGACTGGTAAGATTTAGTAAGAAATTCTCTGGATCAGGACTTGTTAGAATCGATGGATAATTCGTTCAACAGGGCGGAGAACATTGTCGCCAGGTATCCAAATTACGAGGTGACCATCCAAGGAATCGGCAATGGTCCTGCAGGTACAGAGCACTGTGGTTCCTGTTCTCAAATGGCAGTATTTCATAGACGAGAAGAGATTAATCAGGAGTGGATCCTTGGATCAGAAGGATTGTTCAAGGAAGTTGCCTGCTATGAGTATCCTTTTCAAATGGACAATCGTTCTGACGAGGAGAAGATTCTAGATGCAGCTATCTATTACATTAGATATCTCTGTGGAACAGAGGAGGAGGAACTTGCATTGGATAAACTTAAGAATTCACTGACGACTTTTTGTGTCACCACTGAATGTCTTCGAGAAATTTTGGTGAACGGTGGTTGGACAATAGTAGATCAACCAGAAGGACCTGTAATATTGGTGCCCCCACGTTCCGTGTTCTCCGAATCTGCATTCGATGATGACGATTTCCTGGACCACGAGCGACCCCTTTGGGGGGATGAAACCAGCGTTCCCGCTGAGTATTGCGATAATAATGCTGTGCCTGAAGAAAATTGGGATGAGGAGGAAATGGATCAGGAGGACACTTTTAACGTTCAATATAACGGAGGGTTTGCAGAAGATGAATTGAACCATTCCAGTCTTAATTGTTATGATCACGACGATGAAGGTGTAGATGAATTCGACCAGGAACTCGTTATGGAAAGAATTTACAATGATGCGCAGGACACTGAACAAGGGAATTATTTGGATCCTGATATGGAAATGGAACACGAATTACCTAGTAATGACGATGATAATTATGAAGTACAGGATTTTTTTCCAGTTGATTTTCATAATATTTCAGAAGAGCAGGAGTTACCTAGTAATTCCGTAACTATAGGTTTGGATCAAATAGATTTGGATGATTTGGATATTTCAAATTCCAGTTTACAATCAGAACCAATTGTTATGACATCTATGCCATTTTCTAGCTACGCAGAGAATTCTTTCTCAGGACAAGAAGGCAGAGTAAATACTTTCTTGAGAACGGAAGCAACAGACGATCAATTTCACAAGCAGGAAGCCGAGGATGCCTTTCAGAGGAACTTGAGTATCGCACAAAACGTATTCAATGGTAGTACAACTTATTCTCTGGATAAAATTAATCTCCAGGATGATAAGATGAAATCTCAATCACAACGGCCATTACAATTGACTACGAGTAACGGTCTTAAGTTATTGTTTCCACCAATTTTACTTAAGTCTAAGTCTGTTGATAATTCTGTGACATCGTTTTCCAACGAAACTCATACTGAAAATGGCGTTGAACAGTTGCCAATTAAAAATGGAGAATCTACTGAGTATTCTTATATATCTAACGCACATTTAAAGCACGAAGTAAATCCTATGCAAAGTTTATCGTTAACTAGTATTACCAGTGATATAAGTGAGCAACCACAGTTTACTAGTTCTCCACGGGTTCTCCTAGTATCAGAAGATAAAATACCTATTGATACTACACCTTCACTAGAGGAGCAATTGTGCGAGAGAGAACAAGCACAAATTTCTTGTAGTAAAACAACAATGGAATCCAGCAGTACTGAAAATTTATTAGAAAATAGTAGTCAAACTTCTCTATTGGGTTTAAGTAATACCAGTGAATCCAGTAGTCTAATTATGGAAAAATGGTATCAGAACGAACGTATTCCTATGTATCACCAAGAATGTGTGACGTTAAAAGGAGGAAATGATTTTTCTGACAAACCGGAAGAGACAACATCTGACAGTGACGTTCCTGAAGATGCATTTGCAGGAAAGTGTGAATCGAAGGAAGCCGATAGTCAATGTAAAACCATCGTAACGCAGAAGTGTCAATTAGACGAAAATCCTAGTCAGGACGGTAATAACACCATGTCGAAGGACGTCAACGATTTTTCAAAAGGTTCAAAATATATATCCATTCCGGAAGAGAATGCGAAATCCGAAAACAATGAAACTAATTGTCAAACGCGTTCCAAGAATACTCTTATCATGGACACTGTATCAATAAAAGGTTCAAAAATTCCATGTACGAGCCAAAGAAAAGCTTCAGAACAGGAAGCCTCTGAAGTGAAACCAATTTCACCGGAAGCTTTAGAAACACCACCAAGTAGTTTCTCTCCAGAGATTATGGATTCTGGATATCCAAACTCAGCATCAGCACAAGACATAACACCTGAATACGACTTATCAAGTATTGCACACGACAGGATTTCTGATTCTGAATCACCCAGTGTAGCGGAAGCACCTAGGCCAGGTTTTCTGGAGCTAGTCGAGGTTGAAAATGGCGATCTCGCTAATAACAACAGAGACGGAGAAGGAAATAACATGATAGCTGTAGGGATTAATGATCTGGAAGATCTTCAGCCTCTGATCAACGTATTAGAAAATGATATAGAGAACGAGAACGACATTTACGTCCTAGAAAACGGATTTCCTATGTGGCTACTGCGTATTTTGGAAATGGCCAATCCAGTGGATGTCGAGGGCGGTTTAAATTACGGATACCCACTTGATGAGCCCGCAGGTGCATAAATCAGTTTATGATAAATTCAATAGTCTTTACAACGTACTTTGAGTATAAAAAATATATTTTATATATTTTAGGTGGAGATGCACCAGATGTTAATCTAGACCACGATGAAGGCTTCGATAGTAGTTCCTCCGAAGAAGACAGCATAGTGGAGGATGATGAAGATGATGACGACGAAGTAGACGATGCAACGACACCAAGTAGTGATAACACAGAAGATGATAATCCAGAAAATCCAGCAAGGGACTGGGGAGCTGGTGGAGAACCTTGAAGCATCTCCTTTATATCCTTTTCACAGAGAACCTGTCCCTAATCCTGTATGTACATAAGTGAAGGCTTTTGGCTTTCCCTTCTTTTCAAAAGCGATGTGATATTGTCTTTGTTACTGTCAAAAGTTTGATCCTGTTATAGCTCATCTCTTAGAGTTGTGTGAATGTCGTGAGAATCTGAAAACACGTCAGAGAGTTTGAATGATCGATGAATATAAGAATGTAGATTGCAGCTCATTTAGCGCGTATTTATCAAATATAATATAATATAAGTGTCGTAGTCGATGATGAAAAGCTGGTATTACGCGAAATACACGGTATCGATTTCGTCTCTTTTTCTAACGCGCGACCCACGTTCTTGGATAACGGTTAATTATATTAACGATTATAATGATCGATCGTTTACAGCAATAAATAATTAATCGTCATCCGCAGAAGAGATTTTGCCTTCGTTTAGCGAGCTTCCGGAAAAATCTTTGACTAACTGCATACGAATGTTCTTCCAAAGAAATGAAAAATTAGCCGTTACTTAAATATCATTTAATGAAGTTTTTTTCAAATTATTTAAACGTATAATTAAGAACATTACATGAGACACATATCAAGGGATATGCGTGCGTTTACAGCGAGCCGGAAAAAAAGAATGAAAGACAAACCAAAAAAGATAATCCAAAAATGACAAAGTCGCTCGTTCGATACAATATATTTTCGTACGATCATGGATCCATTTTTTCTACATCGCTAGTTTTCCTCAGAGTGCAATGGCGCACTTCTAGTTTTTATCTGCGTGAAGATATATATGTATACATATTATATAGATTTAATTTATTTGCATACTTTATTTTTCACTCTATTATTTTCCCATGAAAAAGAGGATACTTGTTAGAGTTTATGAATTTGTTACGATTCAGTACAAAATATATTTGCTCTCTATGCTTTTATTTTCTATATTTTTTTTAACCGCGTGCGGGTTGTGTTTGAGTTTATTGAAAATTTTCAAGAATGTTTTCTAGATTGGTAACGGATTTAAAAAAAAAAAGATACCTTCTATCGTAAGACTGATACTGCATATCGTTCTATTAGCGAATGTACGATTAATCGCAGATGAGCATAATAATAGCAACAACAATAATATTAACAATAACGATAAGAGTTACGTAAGCTAGAGACAAAACAATGAAAAAAAAAAACCATGATGACAAATAACGATTAATAAATAAAACGACAAATAACGTAGAGAGGCTGAAAATTATGAAACAAACTATATTTATTCACTCGTAGGCAACATTTGGTATTTTTCTTTATTTCAAGTAATAGTGGAATGAAATTACAGGGTGTACAAGTCATAATTATTTTCATTGTTATTACTTCTGCTTTTTGCTTTCCTTCTCTTCATTGCGTCATTCTTTTTTCTTTATCCTTACGGGCGGTTATCCTACGTCTTTACACGATTGATTAGTTTTAGCATACTATTTAACGTCATGAAGATCATCCTTAATTGATGATCTCCCTAATCAGCTTCCTGTTGCCTCTCTTCTTCTTCCTTTCTTTCTCCATTCGATTTCAAGCTTCACTGAAACTCTCACTTAATCTCTTATTCACTCTATGTACAGAAAGTTGACCGCTTTCCTCTTTTTTTTTTGTCAATATTGATTATCACTAATCATATGGATTTGTCATGTTTATTTATTGGAGTAATGCAATTTTTCGGATATCTTCATTCTTTCTGCTCCTTTTCCTCTTTTTCTCTCTTTCTTCTACTGCCATTCATACATACTCACACGCATACACTCACTCTCTCCTTTTCTTTCTCTACATATACGACTATTTAGAATGGCTACGGTATCGGCTCGATTACAGTGTTACCATTATGATATTTTATACATAGTAGTGGCTCTCGCAAAAAAAAGAACGGAATATTTATTTTATGTTATTTAAATGTAACAGTGACAAGTGTCCAACGCATGTGAGACAATCTGTCATTTATAAATGGCCGAAGTAATGAAACACAGACAATTAGTAGCTCTGCAGTAAAGACACACGCGGAGAACGATGAACTTGGTTAGTACGAAAGTTTTTCAATTTACATATAGATATTTTCATCTCCTCTTCGCACTGAGAAATGGCACATTTAATCGTGAAATTCTTTGATTTGTTCTTGGAATGGCACGGCTCTTGTACTTTTGTATACAAAATACTGTGTCAATTGCGAAGAGCACGCTCCAAAGAAAAGAAACATATTTCAGAATAAAACTGTATTGGAAATAATATAAAGCGCGGAGAGGGGAAGCGTGATCGTTACAAATCAATATTTATTCGTTATATATGAATCGTGCTAAATAATTTTCTTTATCATACTATTCAAAGCGACTGGAGAACAAAGAAAGACGTCATGAAAACCGAGCCACAAGAGGAATGAAGAATCAAATTTACAATGCAAGAGGCATATCGTGAAGTGTCGAAGAAAGATACAAAAGAACAATACATGTATATAAGAAAAAAAGAAGTACAAGAACAATTAAATAAATCTGTCTTATATCGTACAAAGAGAATTCAAACGCGTTCTCATTACGTCCATATTGAATTCGACGTTGAACGTCACGAGACTAGTACCGCCAGAAGTAAAGAAAATGAAAAAAAAGTAATACTATCCAAGTTACAGCCTAGGAATTTTACTCAACATAATTTCAAATATACTCTTCGTTCGAGAGTGCACGAAAATAATAAGACGTTCACCCAGCAAGAAAAGAGAACTTGTGTATCTTTTTTCCCCATCGTTCCCCGAGACTCTTAAGTCGTACTTAAAACTAATCGCACAGTGCCATTACAGTTTACAGTCATATACGCGTGTCTCGTATTAGATACAAAAGAAATATAATTGTAAAACGTAACAAAGTGACTAACGATAATGTCTTTCGAATAATATCAATAGAGAACGTATAAAGTGTAGCCACACTGACTCTTATTCGCCATGAGATTGCGTCGTAAGCGAACACCAAATTTTTCATTGCCTCGACTGACGTACACGTGCTCGTCCGTCATTTTTACTTCATTATTGCTACTTGTACGTCAGGACGGCATTAATACATGCAGCTATAAACACGTACTCGTTATATACGATTCCGCTACCAGCCACTGAGTATTCCAACACACTTATTCACAGATGCACCTGTAATCGCTCATATTCAAGTACACACAAAGACACAGATAGTTGCACGTGCAATAGTTTTGCTTTCTTTTACTTCTTGTTCTCAAAATACTCAGCATCCGGTACCATGTGTATCTTCGTCATTACTACTCTCTCTTGTTGTAAGATTCTTGGTTATTCTCTTTTCTTTTTTTTTACTTTTTTTACTCTGTTTATCTTTGTGTTTCTTTTGCTCTCTTTCTTTCTCCCTATCTCTGAACTACTCTAGGAGTAATTACGGCATCACACCACTTCCTTAAGACTGTCTCGACTTTGAGAATGTATCGCATGGTGATGCATCTCGCCTCCTGGTGCACTGTCACGTCGCACTACGTTACCTCCCATAACTTCCCTCTTGTTAGCAGCCTCTTTTATGCTAGATAGCGTCTTGCTTAACCAGGGCCAGCTGTTACGAGCTGCTTGGAGCTCCGATGCAGTTGCATGGAGTTGATGAGTCAAGTCCTGAATGCAAATTGATTTGAATACAATTAGGAATTGTTCTAAACGAATATAAACGTCATGAACAATTGTTCCTCTACCTGATTTCTACACTCAGCTTCCACGTGCATTAATTTCGTCTGGGCCAATTCCAATTCCAATTCCCGCACCCTCTCCTGGGCACGATGTAACATAGGGTCTATTCGATTCTCCAATGGGTGAGATATATTTGCCAATACGTTTGGTGAATCCGTAATGGAACTTCTGCACTTGTCGCATTTTGATACCTTACTCTGGTTACAGAAAAGTTTAATATACAAAAATATATTAATTGACTCCCCATATTTGTATGGTTCCTAATTAACTCACACGAAGTTCACTCAGTGTATTCTTAGCCGCATTGTAATCATCCTCCAGGCGTTGGCAAATCTAAAATTCATTCGTCATCAGTAATTAGATACATTTAACACGACGAAGGTCTGTTTGTTTATCTAACAATGTATATACAATTACCTGTTTATATTCTGCTATTATCACTGCGCTACGCCGATTATTAGCATCTGCACTAGCTACTTCACGTTGTAGCATTTCCTTAACTTGACTCAATTCAGCCTCCAGTCGTTGTTTCTCCTCTTCGTTTCTCGCGACTGCGCCACGAAGTTGTTCCACCTCGTTACTATACTCGTCGGCATCTTCCTGAGCTTCTGAAATCATTCACGTGCCATATTTAGTACCTGCACTGTAAATTCCTCCATATTTTTTTGTTCGCATATGTTTACAATCATTGGTCTCCTAATTGTAAGTCTTATCAAGTAACGATAAAAACGTGATGACACAAATGGTGCTTGTTCGCTTTCACTGTAGCAATGGAAAATACAGTAGAAATATATATAATAATTTTAATATCGCATCAGGCACATGTAATCAAATTATATATACTTTTTCTTTTTCAACTGACACTTGGACTTTGTATCTTTATCATTATATACGTAATAATACTAATAGCAATCTCTTACTCTTTTTAGCTATTCCCAACGTATAAATCGAACTCATGTCCGGGACACGTGTCGCGTACGTATCGGAATACGTTCCAAGTGATACTAGTCGAGCATTTGGTACACTGTCAAGGCGCACAGTGTATTTACACTATTGCGAAAGAGAATATCGGCTCGTTTTAAACTGCTGCTGTTGCAGCCGATAGATACGTCCTCGGTATCCCGTTGCACATGGGGCAACAACAAAGTTCGGATTTCGTATAAAGTGTAAATCGACGATACTCATAAAACGTAAGAGAACAAATCATTATTGAATCTCGTCTTGTTTTACTTTCACCTAACTCGTAAGGATCATTTCGCAATAGGAATTAATCGCGTTCACGTAGTACGTCAAAAAGAAGGATCACGCACAAAGTAAGTCAAAAAAATATTAGAAACCTGTTATTTGATGTGGATTTAAAAAACATATAACAGCTATCGGGATAACTTAGTGTGGATTTTTGAAGTAACAAAATTTTTCAAACGATTAACGTACATTAGCATACGCGAAGGATCTTTTTCATAGTATATGAGAGGAAATGTCTACTTTGACGTGAATATCTACAGAACTTATATCTGCCGCAGGTAAAGAAAGAGGATACCAACGATTTCAAAAACATAACTGAATGCTCGTTATTTATAAATACAGAAATAAATGCATTTGGCATGTTTAAGTTTTGTAACTAATTACAAGGATGCTTTATCAATTGTATGTACAATGCGGTTAAGGCTTTGAGTAACAATGACTTCCTTGTTACGTTTAGTGATGTGAAGCGATTCGTTATGGCTGTAAACGTTAAAGCGTCTGACACGATTCTTTAATGCATACGTAACCAGTGATGGATAATTTTTTTTTTTATAGTTCTCAATTACTATTAGTGAGTTAGTTCATCCTGTAGACGTCAATGAATGAAAATTCTCCATTCCTTGATAACACTTATCATGCACTTTACATTTCCCATGATGCAACATGAAATATACATTCCAAAGCCATAGGATATACAGGAGAGTTATGGAACGAGGGAGGAACGATAGTAAGAAATAAAAAAGAAAAAGAATAACGGGTGCGATTGACAAGACTACAATGAGACTTACGAGAAAAAAAAGGACTGCTTTATTTCAACAAATGATAATAAATAAATTATAAATAAAGAAAGGTACAAATTTCGTGTGACGTTGAAACGAGTTTTGCGGTTTAACTTTATATATTTTTTTTCTACAATTCGAATGTTCGCGCGCTTTTATGAATATATATTTTCATATGGAATGATGGACGTTGTTATTACATACATTAGTCAATATGTTAATCGTGGGATCGGTAGTTAAATGCTTTCATGAGGTAAATTCAAGAGAAATGAGTTCTGGTCATAGTGAATTGACCATATCGAAATTCCAATATGGAAAATCATATCCACTGAATCTTTGATTAATGTAATTACTTAATTGACTGCCGTATTTCTCAATTTTATCTAACGGCATACGGACGATATCTCCTGTCCTCCAGGAGGAATATCCGGCGCTGTTCGTTGAGCCTTGCTCTGCAAAAGAGTTTTTGTTCTCTAAGACGAGAAAAAACAACAAGTGTACCACGAATTATTTCGTAAAAGCATTTTTTTTTCACGTGAGGTAACCAACGAGATACGAATCCACCAGCAGACGTGTCCATCACCACCAGGTTTTGATTAAACTGTAAGTTTGTGCCATAGCGAGGATGAAATCAGGTTCTTTTTTTTTTGGTCTGATTTACATTGGTGAACTGAGACAAGTATGTGAAATTAATTTTCATTTACGTCTAGAGACTAGATTGTTCTTTTTTATTGTTCTTGCAATTCTAATTAAGCGTAGCAACGATACGAAACATGCATTACTAATTCTACCAAAGGGATTAAGCTTACTACAGTAGTTACGTTTACGAAACAGTATTAAGAATCGATGACTGTCCTTCTTAATGTTATTTGTGTAAATAAACGGAAGGTATTGATATAAGATCTTAACATTAATGACTACGGGCAATCATCGATACTTGTCTTGAAGATCCCCAATAAAGGAAAAAAAAGGATAGGAAGATACTAAATTCTTATACTAAGTACTACACGACTTTACTACAAAGCCGAAAATTGTTTACGAAACTTCTTTGGTTTTTTTTTTTAGTTGATCAATAATAATACGATTAATTGATCCGTTAAAACCAAAGGAATCTTGAGTATAAAAATATCAATAGTATACCTCAACTTTCACAAAAACGTTTCTTTAACCTCTAGAAGTCTCTTTTCGGTTTCGTACTTTTCGTATAGTGGTAATTTAGCATACATATTAAAGTTCCAAATCAAAAGCTGTACATGTTCAAAAATCCACGCGTCCTCTAAAGTTTAACTATCAAAAGTATCCATCCACTCTCACAGCCGTCTTGGAATAAAAATGACTATTGCGCATTTCCAGTGCGCATGACTATCCTAGACATTTCATTTAGGTACGGGACTGCTTATAGCTCTCCTTAAGTCTTTTTACAGGCTAAAACGCACGCGGACGAAGGACACATAGGATTTTAGGAATGACGAGGAAATACCAGGCGTCAAACGTAGAAGATGAAGTTACCTTTTAGCGTCATGAATTCCGCTTCATATTTCTTTAGTTTCTTCAGCGTAACCGAACAGGCAAGCTTCATCACGTAACGAGAGATTTCCTCGTTGCGACAACGCTTTGGTAAGTGGACACGAAAGTATTTCAATATACTTTCAAAATCCAATTGAAGTAGTTCCTTCTTACACAGCTGAAAAATAGAGAAATTCAATTGAGTTGATCATAGTATTACTTTTTTTTTTATTACATTTAGACAATTTAACTTCTTACCATTAGCAATGCTAAAGCGACTTGAAATAGCGTATCAAGCCCTTGGAGTAGAAATACATCTAAAATATGGAATACCAGAAATAAAGGGAATCTGGCAGTAAATAACGTGAGAAACCATTGTGCGGCGAACATATGCGTCTCCACTCCACGATCGCAAAAATGTTTGTAGAGTTCTGGAAGTTGGTCCTGAAATTTTGTGATATAGAATAAAAACCGTGTATTTTTAAGCCCAAGCAATGTCTTAATAACGTACCTCCATTAACCGATTTAATTGGTAAAAACGCATATGAAGATTGTCAAATCGGTCTTTGTACAAATCCCGAAGACCGTAATCATACATGAGTTTCACTAGGACACAGAAAGACTGTTCTTCTGGCATCTGTACAAAAGTATTATTTATTTTTGTCATTGTTTGGATTACGTGAATTCTGCTTTTTAAGATTCGGTATTTCTTCTTACGTGTAGCAATAGACTCGCGACTAAGAAACTGAGCCCTTGACAGTATCCGACCTCTTCATCGTGAACGGCGTACGCTTTGCTTATTCTATATAAGGAATCTTGACCGAGGCCACCAGTTTCCTTAAAAAAATCATGCGCTGGGAAAGTCCTGTTGATGTCCCGTAGGATTACACTCTCGCAGCTGCTTTCCTATTGAGAAAAATTATTTTAATAATCATGCTATACCGCAAAGCATTATCAATTGCTTGCTTACCTTGGTAATGAGAGTTCGATACTTATTCATCATTTCAAGCGAGTTGTCGCAGTTGCTTAAACGCTGCCAGACCTCACCGCGCAGTGCTTCAGGAATTCCGAGCTTTGTTAATTTTGTCAGTAACTTTGGACGCTGCTCGTTCACTTGCCAACTGTCGAGAACTTCTGCCCAACTAGCCAATTCGTCGGCAGAGCAATCCTTAGATACTTCACCGGTTCCGCTCAACATAGGCTCATCACCATCTGAAAGGAAACGAATGAATGTAACATTAATCGTATAACATTTACGTTACAACTATTAGAAATCTATATGTGAACTTTTACCAGAATCTATTTCTTCTTTTGGAGTAAGAGTGTCGATGCTTGTTAGAGACGGGGATCTTATTAGAGACGCCAAATTCAAAGCAAGATTCAATCTGTTCCTATCTAATTCACCAGATGTCTCTATGCTTTGAACTTCATAATGAATATCTGCACCGTCTCCAGATATAATCTGTAGAAATATACAATTAGTATTGATGAAATTAGTATCAGGGATAAGCATTGTATATGCACACTGACCTCTTTCGAATTCAAATAAAATTGTTGCACAAGATTCCTTTTATTGAAGTACCAAAATCTTTCATTTTGTGGGAATATCTTAACTGGCGTCTCTATAACAAATCTCACTGGATCACGAATTCCGCGTATAACCAAATCTACTGCTACTGTCATAAATATTTTTCCCTCTCTTGTTGTTTCCAAATTCAGACTCTCCAAAGCAGGATCTGCAGGATCCCACCGACCATATATATTGTAGCACTGTTTTTCCTGTGCTATTGGTCCCGTACTCACTTCCTGAAATTAAATATTAATCTTGCATTCATATGAATCAAAGGAATATTATAAACCTTTATAAGAATCTTTACCATCTCCAGCAATCTCATATCACTGTGCTTGACGTTTCTTCCTGGACTGACAAGAACACCAAAGCATCTTTCTACCTCAAGAGCTACACCGCCTTCCTTACTGGACACTTGCTGAATGCTTAGACACACCTGCTTTGTTACGTTACAACGAAACTTAAAGCAATTTCTATCCTTGGGAACAGTGCTGAAGCCACCCTTGCCGTCCTCTTCCTTGATTTCCATGGAAACTTCAAAAATGAATACACGTGAATTGGTTTTCTCGTTACCAGCATTGAAGCCATTGAAGTCACTTCCAGTCAAAGAATTTGTCATAGACCTAGGAATCCTCTGAAAGGCTTTTGCAAAGCATGCCGATACTTGTCCGACCTAATACAAATATTAAATATTTCATTTAAATAAATTAATCAACAAATTATTAATCAATTGAAACAAAACAAGTATTAGCTTACAGCTTCAGGGATATTACACCGGAAAACGTGACACTGAAATATGGCGGATTCAAGAGTATCTCCATGAGACCACGTGAACGCAAAACATGCCGCACAGGGTCCGTTATTTTCACCACGAGCATAAAACAAAATACGCTGCACCTCATAATGCGCAATAGCTTGCTGTGTGGCGGCATCGTAGAGCCTGCAATTTTATATTTATAATATGAATTTCGGTCTGTTCACCAGTCTCAAAAATCTTTTCCCTTTCAAATTTACTCACACTACACAGCCCTGTGAACTACTTGGAACAGAAACGGATACTTTTATTCCAAGATTTTGAGTCTGTTCGGCATTTAAGATATTCATATTCCGCTGTATTTCGCACTCCGACTTCGGTGCGTTTATTGCAGCTGCACCAAGGTAAGTTACGCCATTGAATACAGTGCACTCTTGCTGCATGTCTGATATCGCAGTCATTTCTACAACAGAGTTGCCATTTTGAAATATTAACTGAATTAAAAATCGCCAAACAGTATCTCCTTTGTTCAGGTTCTATTTGTTCTATTTCAATACCTTCCTCCGTGTAATCATCCGGCTTCATAACGTCCTGCTTTTCTGGCGTTATCGCGAATGGTGTCACTTCATAAAATTGACTCTGACCAACTTTCTTTACTTTTTGATGTGATTGACTGCTGCTTATTAATTTAACCTCGGTAGCCTCCATCTTCGAATCTTCCGTCAGTACCTGAAAAAACATCAAATTCGAATAAACTTTGTAATATGATAAAACCATTCAATAAAAAAAAAAAAACGTATGATCAAAGTACAAAGTATAAAGTTTTTTACTAAAATAATTAAGACACCCTATAAGTAATAGATGTAGCGATAATTGTTATCACCTCAACAATCCATCTCCCATTACGTGCAAAGTGATAAAAAGTAACGTAACAATTATAAGTCTTAATTAATCAAACGAATTCGAAGGGAATGAGTTACCTCGCGAAGATTATTTTGTAGATCCTCTAAATTGCCGTTGTTGGCAATTTTTAATGTCGGTGGCTCCGGCAATGTCTGTTGTTGTTTACTTGTTCCTTTTTCGCTTACGAATTCATACTCGTCGCTGGTCGCCACTGATTCCATAGACTTTACGCTCATGCTATCCTCCATAACTAAGCCTGCAAAGTTTACTGTCATTGAACCCACGCATTATTGCATTGCATCTACATTGTGTACTGTTGAATTGCATTACTGCGGCGACAAAGAAAACACGAATCCTAAGGAATGACGAATGGCGCATCTTGCGGTGGCGCGTTTATCGGACGTTTTACTGCAACGCAACTTCTGGATGAAATAATGGCGAATCGCAACAGTATGTAGGAAGACAAGCATGTGATATATAATGATGGAACATTGTCAATCGACACGTGACGGTGAAACGTATCGGATGGATGTTTATATCGCTTTTAATACGTATAACAATACATAGCTATAATGGCGGACAGAAAAAACAAAGAGAAACATACGGGTAGGGGGTGGAGGGGTTATTTCTCATGTACAATTTTACAACACATTGTCGATATGGGATGTGGGTGTATTTTTTTGATGAATAAGTAGCAGAATACTGAAAGGATACGGGATGTCTTAGTGTGATTTTATTTTTATGCTACTACAGATAATGTATATGCCTATATTTTTGGCCAGCCAGACTTTTTTTCGTCGGAGTAAAACATGAGATCGATGCATTTCTGCAGTAAAAGCTTTAAGCATTGTTTGTCAAAGGTTGAATTATCGTATCGAGGTATATCGGGTATCCGGTGAACATTTTGTAAACAACTGTAATTGTTAGAAAGAAAAATATAGAAATATGGTTAGAATATTAGGAATTAAAAAATTTTAGTCACACAGTTTTGACTTGCTTATAAACACATATAAATTGTAAGAACGAAAATAATCTTGGAGGAGAGTTGTATTAGAGAAATCACGCCGACAAGAAGAGACGGCTGTAGGCCTTGTTATAAATATTGATATCGATCGAAAATAATTTGATAAAAATCTTATCAGTGACAAACATGAGCATATAATGGTAATTGATAAAATTCAAAGAATGCCTCGGGCAAGTAGAGATTTCGTAATGTGCTGAGTGAATTTGCACGAAGAAATAAAGATAAAAGACAAGAGCTTAAATCATTGGGAATACTCGAACGTCTTTTGATATTTCATAAGAAGTTAATCTTACCAGAATGTTGTAAATGGCTCCGTATCTCGTCAGATCATCTGATTCTCATTCTAACGCAGTTGTACCCGCGTGGCGACGATTCTCTTGGCTCCCTACGTGCCGATTCTGCGTGGAGAAGCGTTGTCGAACGTCAAAATTAATAGTATTCTCTTAATACCAGACAAACCTCGAGGACATTTGCGACAGATTGCCTGGTTCGCGTACATCAATGAACCGCACCCTTAAATATTCAACGAGAATATCAGGCTTCGCTTGGTGGCACGGCGGCTCATTTACTCGATCCTAAATAACTATTTACATGTTTTCTGCGGATAGAACACGTAGGACACTGACAGGAACGACCACACCATCAGCCATTTGGTCACTGAGATTCCGGAAATCGAGTATCGCTCTCTTGTTGCCTAAAAAGCGGCAAATACGAAGGAACATATTCTGTCAAATCGTAGCACCACTATTCTGTCAGTAAACACGACGAAAATTCCAAGTCTCGTCATTGTATATAGTCGGAATACATTTCTCTTGGATTTCCCAAAGATGTATCTGTATAAAGTATGGCAATTTCCAAAAACCCTGTCTACATATATTTTTAGTGGATATTCATGAGTCGTCGAGGAAACTTTAAACGTTAGTTCGTTTGGAATCCGCCTTTAAGTGAAGTTTCTAGGGGCGTAGTGCAGATGGCAGTCGCGTCGACAGTCAAAACGAAAAAGCAAAGACGCGTCAGTTCTCAGCCGTTCTCCGAGCGCTACGTACTCGACGACTTCGTACCTGCTTAACGCGAGATAAATTCGCGTCGCGTTCCGGGAATACTTTTTACGTGAAACTCGCGAATCATGTCGAATGCAAGGAAGTGCGAATTTGGCTAAAGGCACAGGATCCCCATATACGTGCACTAGAGATAATTTTCACGAGATCTCGTACGGGTGAGCTAGAATTTTTTTCACTGCTTACAACCGTTCTGTGCTGCTTTACTCTTTGCTGTTGCTGCTTCTCTCTCCAGAGGGACTTCTTTGCGGAAGATAGAACCTTAATGTAACTGTATACGTACTCATTTCTATGTACGTGTGACTGAGGATACCAAGTCAAGATTCACAGAATATAGAGCATCCGAAATTCGATATTACCCATGGGACCTACTTTGCTCAAGATTTACCTAAAGATTCTCATAAATCTTCTCTTTCCCTAGAACAAAATCTTCATCTGTACTACCAAATTGCTCCTTCTGAGATTTATTCATTTAGTATCTAATTCCTATGCTGCAGTCATTCTACATATTGACAAACGTCAGCGGCTCGTTGTTAGGTTATAAAATCCATGGCTCACTTCTCTGACTGCACCTGCCATCACGGGACAGCTGTTTCCTAGTTTTCTCCAGTTCCGAAAGTCCATTTCTCTTGGCAATGCCTTCTTTCTTTTTCCTACTCTGCCTTTCGCGTACAATTTTCACTGAATTTTTGCACGTGTATATTTTATCTACGCTTGAACGGTGCATCCATTTTCTTCTCGAGTATATTATGAAAATCATACATACGTAACGAATGCAGTTTTATCGTTTGGTGCAACATTATTCTGCTTACCGAATGACAATTGTATTTTCGATCGTAAACAATAATGTAATCATACTAAACAACCAGTAATAACGATCAGCGTCATATTAAACGTTACGCTTATTATTCTCTTTATTTCCTATGACTATTGGCAACCGTTAATTAACTTTTTGTTCATGTTAATATCGCCATCGTTCAGGAATATACAATGACTGTCGCTATTAGTGCATACACTCTAACGTGAGTGACGCTCCTTGCTAATTGTTCTAATTACTGCGTTTTCCTGCGGATGAGAATTTACATCTTAAAAACTATCACGCGACAGCCAATAATAATATAAGCCATTCGACTGAGTTAACCTCGGGCCAGTGTAATCTAGTTCTGACACGGTGATTGCTCCTAATGTACGAGGAAGTAGTTTTATGGCATTGAAGAAAAGAGAAAAAAGAAAAAGAAAACGAAAAGACAATAAATGCGCACGAGACATTCTCGTACCTCAATTACTTGTCATTCTACGTATATACGTATTATGATTAATTGTTTGCAATTACGGTTTCTATCGATTTGTACAATTGCCATTGTCACGTCTTTAATATACTCTTATGCTTTCCTTAGTGTACTCTGTAAATATTGCTACCCTCTTCTATACACCTTCAAGACTTTTTATCGTTTATAAAGCACTCAGCATGTCCATTAGTAAAATAAAAGGCGGTATAGTAGTAATGCTGCCTCCATATGACTAACTGACGTGCAATAATTATCTAGATTGCTAATTTCACTGTGCGAAGTACGTCTACCTGTTACATTTTTTTCAAGGGGCCATTTCTTCATGACTTTGAATGCAATAGTGGCCCCTGAATCTCAAACTCTACTCGCGGATAGACTAAAGTTGGCTATCTGTGTTTTACATACACTTGGCCCGTAACGACTTCAACTTGTGTTTAATCAAAAACAAATTTTTATTTGCACTTACCTTTTTTAGACACGTCATTCGAAATCTCAAAGCGTGCAAGATTATTGGTGCTCAGGGAAAAATGTTATCACTCGCTTCAAACCTTATCAGTCTGTTGTATGATTTATTAGCGTAAAATGAATGATTCATTGGGTACGTTTAGAAGCTGTACGACAACGTTGGATTTAAAAACGACCCAAGGATACTGAAATTTATTACATCTGTTTAACGTGATTGGGCAGTGAAATCGGCCATTTTGAATGTACAATTACAAAAATCGTAAATTACATTGAATCAATGCATTGTCTTTATCGAACTCGAGTCCACGCAGATTTGCACGCATTTTATAATTACTGAAATGGCACTTTTTAGAGGAATAATTGCTTAATAAAGAAATGAGACGCGTTCAAAATTTTAACACGAGTATTTTTCACCTCAAAAAATTGCACGCGTCTCATTATTTTATTTCGCAATTACTCCGCATCAAAGTATAATGCAAATAACAATATAGTTTGCAAAAATCTGCGTGCACAGCGTTTGCACGAGAATTTATTATTTCACACTTATAAATTACGTTTTTCCATTTTGAGGTTAGAAAAGTGACTCTCCAGTCCCCTTAATCAATACATTCCTCTTTTCATGTACGATTGCTGGTACTTATATCGAAATTTGTTTCTGTCCAATTGTTTTCACGAAATTTTGATTTACGATTCGATATAATTAGATTAATGACGAATTTGTCGTTTATATCGAATCGCGTTGTCGTTCGATGTTACGATTATTTAAAATGTAATTCTAGCTGAAATCTTTGAATTTTACGTACATCCTTATCTCCTGGGATACTAATTTATGACCGAGACGTTCGGTATCGACGCTGTGTTGTTAACGCTTTTTGAAATACGAAACGCGGAAACGGAATATTCATTTATTAAGATTTGCGACGTCAGATTACTGAACACGAGATACGAAACAAAGGCTAATCTCTCTAGTATTATTAGATAGTCAATTCAAGTAAATACCATACCTGTAAATTACATATTTAAAGAAAAGACAAAAAAATATATAAAAATGACTAATTTTTTATCTACAAGATGTATAAAACATTTCAGTCGAATAACAACAATACCGAGCCTATTATATTCCATGATTATTAGTCTAATTTTCGAATTAACTGTTTCAGCGTAAACCAGCTAAAAATGGTGTATCGTAAGAGGCGAGAATCTATTATCAAGAATGGCCATTAAAAGACGAATTCGCAGAAGTTTCCTGGAAGCAGTATGCCGACCGCACCTCGTCAGGATCTTCCTAATCCTCTAGAAGGTCAAGGTTCATATACCGGTAATCGCCATCATCATCATCATCATCATTGAAGTGAGAAGAAAATTCGATAAGAAGAAAGCAAAGAATAATTGGACAGTAGATGTTAATGAAATCGCTCGTCATGCCTTGAATGAAGGTACGAAAGAGGCTGTAAAAGAAGAGTAAACTAGTCCTAGTGAACAACGGGCTGGTTTTCACTATAATTCTAGTGTCAGTGCGATAAGTGTGTTAACAGTGTGTCGCGGTAGAAGCGAAAGGGGAGTAAAAGCAAGACATAAATTTTTGGTGAAATTCCAAAGAGCCACAAGGAAGCTCCGAAGGAAGCTGGTCAAAGTGAAGTGCCCGGGGCTACCTGAAATGGCCTTCATGATGAAGAAGAAGAAGTACAAATTCTCCGTGGAGGTCGGCCTCGAGGAACTAACAGCCGTGCCTTTCGTGAGCGCTGTATTATTCGCAAAACTTCGTTTACTCGACGGCGGTTCGTTCGTCGATCATTCCACTAGGTGAGTCAAGACGTCCGGATGGTGCAATAGGCACTTGCATTCTGCCACGTGGATGCATCTTGATCATATAGTCTACCCACGAGTAACGTATGTTTTGTAATGTCCATCCTGTTATGGGTTTCCATATAAGGTTATGGGTTCCCATGTAAAACAGTTGTCGAGACTTCAGATTTTACACGTGGATAGACTGTAATTTGAAAATACTTAAAACCGAGTGCTCGAGTCAAGGTATATACCTTAGTTTTTAATTGGCCAATAAAACCGATTCGCGAGTGATACGTCGCATTTGCCTTATCAGTAGCAGCAGCGAGTCGTGTTTTTGCTCAGACTTGCGTGTTACGTAGTCGAGTAGGTTACGTGGATTCAGACTAGCACGCACTTACCTATAGATACCTCCAACCGGCTGATATTATGTACCAAAGTCTTGAACATGTTTTTCTGTAAACTCCTGACGTACTCTGTCCATTGTACTTACATCTTTTTGTCGATTTCTTCCTAAGGGAATTGAAATTAATTCTTTGAAACCGAGCAGCCTCTCGCTTAATCAATGTACAATTAATAAGGAAATATTTATAAACTGAGTTAATGATGCTGTCATGCGAGTCGACGTGCGTTCGTCATAACCTTGTACGTTATTGCACTATGCAAATGCACGTGTGAAAAAATGTAACACGAGTCTCTGAATGTTACGAAGAAATGAATGAACTGATCTTCGGTATCACCTGAGAGGGTTCAAGGACTCTTCTTAAAATTGCGAACCGTTAACTCGCGCGTTACTTTTATTGTGTCGCTTGGTCAGTTCCATTTGGAACCGTTATCGTCGCTACTCTTGTATTATGTGGCCGCAGTCGATTCTACCCAGAATAAGCAATTGTGTCTACTTGCTACTCCATGAGTTAGGTGAAATGTTTGGTTTATATATCGCAGAATACTGGGTAGAGACGAATGTGAACTCGGCTGTCTCCGTATTATTTATTAATTCGTCAACCCGCGTGCTTCCGTATACGAGTCTTGTACATAATTTATTTATTAAACAAGTTGGAGACGTCAGCATCATGGCAGACGACACATACGCCGGTGCTTTCGTACGCGGAGGGACTTGTTGTCATGCATTATATTGCGCTATAATAAAAAAGCATAATGCAAGTATAATGAACAATGTCCTGTCGACATCGCACACGACGTCCCTGCGTGAAATAGTTAGCGGCGGATAGGATAGAGGATAGAGGTTCGAGCGTCCAAGAGGAAACGTTTGATTACACCAGACTCCATGGGGAAGCCTATTAAATATATATGTACATGTACCTTATTTGTACGTACATATGTACTTAGCTATGTATTATGAGATTTGATACACTATATTGTATACTGTTTCAATATAGTACATATAGACAGTCGAAAATGGCGCTGACTGTCGTACATACATAATTGAACGTCGTTAGTCAGATACGTTGCTAGTATAAGCTTTGAATTGTTTAGATTTAGCCTTATTTCTCGTATGGCTTTTACGTTTGTAATACGTAAACTTTGGAAATAGTCAAATATGAGTTATTGCTTGGACATTAAGAGTTTATCCATGTAGATCGTTGTACTATCGATTTCCTTGTTTCCAGGGTCTGATTTGTTAGTCAATCAGTATAGTCAGTATTGATTTCTCGTTTCTTATAATCGAATGAAAAATAATTGTATGTAGCATATAGGCAAGAAGTTTACGTGATCTTGTAGCCTGGCTACGACATCTAGATTTGTACCATAAGGTTTTATTACTTAGCATATTCAAATGTCGTGAAGCCTGCAAGTGCAATCAGTGCTACATCCTACGTCTGGGGTGATATGGTTTCTTCCATTGTCGACCTTGATCTTGTTCGTGATGTAGAATCCTAAAGGAAGCAGCAGAGGGTTAGAGAGGGGGGGGGGGGGGACTTATCTGTCAATAAAAGGTATAATAATGGCCAATAATGGACAATGTCCTGTTCCCTGGGGACAGCCTGGACCTCACACCAATCCTGATGAGGAAACACCTTATTATCCCTTGATATATATATCTATGTATTATGACACCAGTACCGGAATACTGAGATATTAATGCATAACTGGTATATTCAATGTTGGAAATACACGCGTGGATATTTGTGATCATATATGCACTATACACGGACACACATATGACATACCAATTGCTTCTATGCCATACGCCGGTAGTCCCATAGAGCTCGCATGGCTGCCCTATATCAATGTAATCGTAAGCAAAGCAACTGGAAGAGATTTAAACCCCCGGAAAAAAAATTCCCTATAAAATTATTTGATTTATTGTATGAAAAAAGGCTGCGTATATAGTCTTCAGGAAAAAGTTGCTTTCAATTTTAAAAATCATTTGGGATAATCCCCTTCTCGATCCCCATGTAAATTCCCAAACCGTTTTCCTCGTTCCAAAATTATCTTAGGGTTAATTTTATACGAGGGTCGCGAATCACTGTGAGGGTTACCGACCAAAAGGATTTGCCATAAGCGTCTGCCAACGTACGCGTATAACGCAATGGAGATAATCACTCTCGAAAATAACCTATTGGGTTGTACTCGTCCTTGATGAATATTCATCGTTCGCTATATTACATCGTATAATCCTCGAGACTTCTTTTAGATCCACCATTCACTCCAAATAATAGTACCCCCACCCACGCACCTTCTAATCAAATGATTTCTCTCCTAATCCCCATGTCATTGTCATGAGATAACCGCATTCACGCCGACCGAGCATAGGGTGAGGTATAAGATGATAAGAGAATTGAAAATATCCCAGTATCACAATCCAATGGTTTTCAAAGAGCCACATCAAAGCGAAACCGCCGCTGAGCGTCTGAATGAAAACTCTCATAGTTTCTGCATATCCGTTCTAACGGCTATATCTATATTTCTATTAGTAATGCGTATAGATATATATTAAGTGTGTATAGCTATATGTATATAAGATTATAAGAAATGTATGGCCACGCGACAGTCGCCAAGTCAAGGAAGGCATGGGTTTTTGTCGTCCTTTCTGGCCAAACTTCTGTATGAATAGAATGTCCAGCGGTACACCGTGTATATTTATATGCCGTGGCGTTATCTCACAAGAATAAAGCCTCCGGCGTCCTTTACCCTGTAGGGCTATGGGCTAATGGCGCTGTATGGCTAATGCCTATATAGGTCGGTTCACGTGCGGCTTGACATTCGTGTGTTTTATCGATTGGCCTCGCCACTTTGCACGCTCGCAATACTATTCATCTAGATGCGTATGCGCAAACTGTGGCCTCACCACACTTCACCACCCGCTACGTGTTTACGTATATATATATATATATCTGATGTTGTATATACGCGTAGCCTGTAATCATGGAGTAACTATACGTGCTTCCCCGAGCACACGTGAATACTTTGCATGCTTAGTTACTTTAGTTTAACCTATACGTGAGATACAAAAGTCCAATTTTACTTCTTGATCCTTGACGTCATTGACGTGTATGGAGAAATTTTTTTTTATTTTTACTTTTATTTCCTCACTTTTTCTCAGGCTCAACCGTGTTACTTGACTCGCTTTGTATACGGACGCGTTACGTAGTCAAGCTTGTGGGCTTTTACGTATGTTTGCATTTATACATATTTCCGAACAGTGGGACAGTATCGAAGATGTTTATACGAGCTTTTTGTGGGTCATCTTTTTTACTTATACTTTTTTTTTAACTATCCCTGTTAAATGTTACGACAGAACCTTGCCTTGCTTATCTTTTCGGACGGTTTTACGCATGGAAATTGTTATCGTGCATGTATTTCTGGTTAACTAGTGAATGTGTTATAATAGTACTTTGCCTTTATATATTTCACTTAGCTAAAGACGATCTGGTTGGTATCACGGTGGGTCTTACTCTCAGGCTATGCATGAAAGACGCTTTTGAATTATTTAATTTAGCTTCGCGACGTCTAGCGCGTACTTTGGTTTTTGATTTATTATACCATCTTTTTGGTCTACGTTCAATCACACGAAATTATTCGCGCCGTATGTTTCTCGACATTAATCGGTTCATAATATGTATGAGAAACGGCAAGGCGGCCATTTTCAAGCGCAAAGGAAATTCCGAGGAGCGTTTTATTAGCTCGCGATAAGGTCCACATAGATGAGAGCCTTGTCATCTTCTCCAATAGCTAACCGTCTTAAATTTAGCTTGTCCGAGAACCGTTAAAGAAATCTCGCAGTGTTTATAGCAAAAAACACGTTGAAAGTACGTCTAACCACATGTATCCGCGTCTGTCTGTAGCGACCGATTCCCATAATTCGGAACGTCTATTTTTAAGCCCGCTGTTAATCATTTGTTCAATACGTTTTTCCCTCTACGCATTGTCCGTTCCCTTTATTTGCCTGCGAACCGTAATCGCCGGCATCGCGATCCACTATGAGTTTATCAACAGTGAAAACACCGGGTCAACCTCGACATGCGATATTGCTCGCGGGGAGTGGTAGAGAGAGAGAGAGAGAGAGCTAAAAATGATTTGAAAAAGAGACCAATTAAATAAACATGTCCAGATAGGCAGTCATGATTATCACCGGACGAGAGAAAAAGATATTCGAAAAGTTTCAGCAACTTTTGTAACAGCATATACGAGCTCATCTGACTCAAATGATATAATATATTCGAGATGCATCTTAATCTCAATACGTGGCTTACGAATGCAGCAGCGCGTTTATTGTAAACTCAACTCACGTCGCTATGGTCGTGATGTCGCGTGCACTGAACTTTTCTTGCATTTGGTCGTATTTTAATTAGATCGACATAACGTTGCAGATACAAGCAACACGCGTGCACTCGTAAGCAACGCACAGTCACGATACACAAATAATTCGTATATCTATCTGTCTGTGCAGACGACTTGATTCAATAATTAGCGAGTGCCACGGATAAGAAGCATAGCAACGACAAGAGAGGTAGGAGGGAGCAATGGCCGCCACTTTTCGTACACGTGTTTAACACGTTAGGTTCATACGGCCTTCGAGTCTGGTTTTACGTTTTTGGCTCTTTTCTTTTTCGTATCCTTGCCACCCGTTCTTAACACAGTCAACCGATACTTATAATGATAACATTCTGTTGTCCGTGGTATCCTTAATTGATTTCATTAACGCTAATACAACTCCAGCGGAAATGTACACCTTTTTACTTATTATGTTCTCGTTAATCGTTACGGCCCGCTCGTAATATTCTCAGCCCATTGCCAATGTCAGGTTTATTTTTATTTCTTGACAATGCGGCGAAACGCCGTCGTGACGAAATTCGCCGAACGCTCCGGCTCTCTACGCGCTACATGTACATAGATATACACGGCATGTGTTACCCAGTGTACACTGCGCGTACCACGATTGCTGCATAGAAGTGGGCAGCTCTGACTGTAGTGGTGGATACTAGTCATGATACAGCTTATGCTTATGGACTTGACACAATCCTATTGGAATCCAAGCCTCCCTCGAATTTGTCCCAACAACTTTTCAGGCAACCGCAATATCTTATTACATTTAAAGCTCAGTGACAACGTCAAAACTATGATACGCGTAGCAGTTGCGTTGCGTCAGGGTTTTCGCTGTTATACGTAGAATAGAGAAATCCCATGAGCCCTTGCGCGTTTCATGTTATTTAACACCACTGGCTGCGGGATTATCATTTGGGGAATATACTTAGCACGTATGTAACGCGTGGCGTGTGTACGCGCGTACACGTAAATCCGAACGGAAACCCGGTCGTACCGAGTTCTCAAATTCCCTTGTGATCCTGCAGTATTGCATTTGCAAGTGCAAGTATATACTGATCCGCATATACTATATCTGTATATAACGTATGTAAGTATGAATTGGTGCAGCCAGTGTTATATCGATAAAAAGATTATTATTATTATTATTTGGCTGTCAAGATTTTTCTTCTTGACTTCTTTAACGTTATTTTGCTTTTCCACTTTTCACTGTCGTCGAAGTCGTATAGTTGGTCGACATCGCAACGCGCCAATTGTGTCTCCGTTATCTCGTAATTAAATGGGTGGAAGGTTGATCGAGGAACGGGTGATGACGACAAGTCGCGCGCAGCCTTGATTAGAATGTCTTGTCTGGGTCGTGCCGAGTCTGCTGTTACTTTGGCATTGGGCCCAAAGTCGAACGCCGTCGCTATTGCATCGATTGGTCCTAGTATGCTTTGCATTTTAAAGAGATATGTATTACGTGGCGCCTTAACGCTTTTCATGGTATAATTATATATTCACGGTATCCGTCGACCGTGTCCTCATTAAGAGAGGAATCTTTGATAACGATTATATATTATCAGTTGGCTCGTCGGCTGTTGTGTAAACACTGTAAAAAATATGGTGTAAAGTTTAATGCCATTTTGACAGCAAATGTCGTATATATATAGGTATACACCAGTCACAGTGTCAATAAGTGGTGTAAGGCGAGCGATGTTAAACGATACGTTAAATTAACAATCTGAATAAAACTTGTTTCATTGAAATTGTTGGAATTACAGGTTTGTGTAGCCTGAAAGAGAAAGTTTATTTTTTAACGATTAACGAAGTTTTTCCATGTTTCGGACTTAGGCGACTTTTGCAGCAAGCGGGCACATACATATCTCGTCAGAGTTCATCGTCGCGATACTTTATACGTACATTATGAACGTTTCCTGAGTGCCAATGAAAATGTCCTTTCGACTATGTAAATAGGCCTTTTTCTTTTTCGTGCCTTTCGCTCGAGGGTAATTTCATCAAGTCACCGTGGTATAATCGCCACGCTGTGTATCCACCTTCACTTTTCATCCTACTCCCTAATTGGCTTACGTAAGCCGAACGGGCCTCGGCCAAAGTGAAGTAAGGCGAATGAAAAAAGAAAAGAAGAAAATAAAGCTAGGTGTAACCTTATGGAGTGTGAGAGAAAGGGAGTTTCGAGAATCGAGTGAGAATCTTGGCTTTAAGTCTGCTTAAAGTTACCACAGAAACGTCCATGTCGATGGCCTCTGTCGTTCGCGATGGGATACGAATCAAATACACATATATATA